>CM066911.1:7790272-8236124 GCA_033964015.1 Scolanthus callimorphus
CATAGCAATACCGAAAATCCCTGAAAAAGATGAAAAAAGGACATCTGTGAAGTATAGCAATGAGGGGTTTACTTGAAAATGAAGAAAATCGTCCATTGTACACGTCATCAAAACCTGTATTCCTAAGAGTTGTTTTTAACGTAAGCGTGATTATCTCCCAAAAAAAACAAATTCACTGTCAAGTTTTCATTTCATGGTGCACATGCAACGTTGGAAACGCAATTTCAAGTTTGTTACTCAAGTGCCTACTGCAGGCGCCTACTAACTAATATAAAATGTAAAACATGAGTAGCACTGGTCCTTCTATTTAAGATTGTATGAGCACAATAAAGTTAAACCATTTCGAGCCTTCTTTAAAAGAGCTTAGTTTATTTCAGGGCTATTTTCTAGAGCCAAGTCACATCTCCTCCGCCTCTCGGTGCCCATTCAGCAATTTTTGGCAATCATTGATGATTAGACGAGAAGGAAGCAGACAGAGGGACCAATAGTGTTATCGATGATGATAACATGTCCCAAAACAGTGCATCCACAGAATTGCAGAACCATGAAGGTGATAAACTTGAATCCACAATTGATGAATACCCGATGATGAGTCCCCAGACGACGAGTCCCCAGATGACGAGTCCCCAGATGACGAGCCCCAGATGACGAGTCCCCAGACGATGAGTCCCCAGATGACAAGTCCCCAGATGACATGCTGCCAGCTGATGATATGATGTCCTTGCCAGCAGTACCAATTCCAGAGTACCAATTCCAAATCAAAGCTGATGTCATGAAGTTCTCCCATTCCATCGTAGAAATGTGTTTAATGCAGATGTGTAAGTATTGGACATATAACAGTTAATGGTACAGATGCCAAAAACTGAGTATACGTTTTGGTCAAGTGTTCAGTGTCAAGGGTAAGATGTCGAGGGTTGAGGGAAAAATGTTGAGAGTCAAATTTTTCCTGTTACAAATAAATGGAAATTTTATTTTTCCCATTGCGTTATACAGCAGGCAGAAAAAGCAATACAATACAATACCATTGTATTCAACATTCCCTTTTACATACATGGTATTGCCCGTATATCTATTCTAAAATTTACATGCAAATCAAGAAGATAGACTATCAAATAAATCTATAAAGATGATCATTTCGTTAATAAAGTAGCTCGCTTTTCGAAAGCTTCGTATATGAAGTGCCCTAACTTTTACAAACGTAAGGCTCAACATTAAAAAAGAATAATGCTTTTTCTATTAAGTTTAAATTGAGAAACTTTTACAGTATTTAATAATTTCATTCAATAATGATTTTCTTAAATCAGAATATAAAACACACAGAAAAAGCAAATCGCCATCATGATTTTATATCCAGCACCTACTAGTTTTGCTTCCATGCTACTCACTATACACAGCTAACTTTAGGAGACTCAGGGATAGGTAAAAACAATAAAACGAAGCGAAAAAAGTTAGGTCAAATATCATTTGTAATCTTCAGAAAGCACTCTTGTGAAATGAGTGCTATAGAAATAGAATGTGACAATGCTGAAGAAATCAGAATAGAAGCAAAACATTTAATATATATTTCTTGGCCAAAATACTCAGACTCGGCAAGTTTTCTTCGAATTTTGCTGTTTAACTTTAGAGATTCCCAGAAGATTTTCTTCCTTTCATGTGCAGTCTAATTAGTAAAGCAAAAGGTTTGATTGACAAATAAATTTGTCTGAAGAAGAATCTGCAAGAATACATGCAGGCGTGAGAAGAAATAAAGCAGAAAATTCCAAGCACAAATGATGTGGTGAAACCGAAAATTCGCATTTAAAAAAGAATACAGACCCTCAGAGGCAGAAAAAAATTGGACCCTCAACATTTTGTACACTCGACCCTCTTGACATTTGACACTTGACATTTTTCCCTCAACACTCTACACTCGAACAAAACGGCTACACTCCCCAGTCATCATAGGTATGGGGCAGTACCAATAAACAAACTTAACTATTGTTTTTAGAGGGGTTTGGAGAAAAAAACTTCCAGCAAGTGTGGTAACGCACAAAGTTGGGATGTTGAATGTTCTGCACAGATGCGGAAGCAAACTGCCATTGTTCCAAACCAACACCTTATCATTGTGTTTACAGGTGAAATCACTGGGAAGATAAATTTGCTTGACCAAGAGGAGGAAGAAATACTGTTATGCGAGAGGCCACGGGATGCCTGTGGTATATTATTTGGCATATGCGTGATGCCTGTGTTTTAAAGCGCAATGCAATGGAATTAAAGCGTAACGTAATGATGGAATGTTTGAACAATGTTAAAGCTATTTTAAAGAAAAACAATTAAGCATGCAAAGTAAAGACTGGAGAGAGAGAGAAAGAGAGACGATAATTATGCACGGCGGAGAGATAGATTGAACGTTATCATGGTACAGAATATTGTGGATTTGTGCACTGGATTTGTGGATTAATACAGACAGGATTCTCAACCACGGTAAGGCCTAACAATTTGGGGCTCAGACGGGAGACGTCATCGACGACAGATATATTTACCAGGAATATCAAGATGTTTGGATTGATAAAAGAGTACAGTACAGTTATTGAAGAAGTCGTTGACTGTGTTAACTGAATTGAACGTAAAAAAAAAACCTTAAAATACAAAAAGAAATGGCAAAGATTTTAGAGTATTGTTGTTAACAGTATTAAAAATAGTTTGCAATGCCAGAGACGCGGCGCAGTAAAACGCGTGGGGAGGGACAGAACGACTTACGGGGAAAAAGAGATTGAAGCAGACGAAGCTAGATCGATAGATGACCGTGTTTATGACGAAGAAGAGAACAATTTGAATCAAGGGCTGAAGACGGAGGGTTGAAGTTAAACTTGTAGAAATGTTTAGGGAATTGAGGGAAATAACTGCAGGGGCTGAGGATGAAAGGCGGGAGTTTGCATTACAACTAAATAACTTAGTAGACATAATTGGCTCACTAAAGGAAGAACTGAAAAGGGCTTATTGGCGATGGGAAAATGAAGTTACTGTTTTGAAGGAGCGGATGGAAGGGTTGGAGGGTGCAGTGTATTG
This sequence comes from Scolanthus callimorphus, assembly GCA_033964015.1. NCBI lineage: Eukaryota > Metazoa > Cnidaria > Anthozoa > Actiniaria > Edwardsiidae > Scolanthus > Scolanthus callimorphus. Next base: position 7,793,321 of record CM066911.1, read on the forward strand.
TGGCGAGGGCGCGCTAAAAGTCGAGAGTTCGTTATTTGAAGGAAAACAACATGCAACTCGTTTAATTCCCGCACGCCGAATAACATTCGAAGAGAGACTAAGGAACACGAATCCGAATGGCGTCGTCCGAAAAACCGCCCGAATATGCAATTGGCCACCGAGTACGACTCGAATTGCTCCGAATTTCCTTCGCGATCCGAACAGCGCTCGGAAAATCGATCCGGTCCGATTACAAAGCGAACTCATCCGAACTTCTTCCGAAAGCCGAACGCCATACGAAAGTGCGATTTAGATTCGAAACTGATCCGATCGATGGTGAAATCGATCAAATTCACGGCAAAAAGGATATAGAGCCGATTTCAATGTGTCTAGACTTTCTTAAAAGTCGCTTAAAACGATTTTTTAAGTTGGTTGAGTCGCCCCGTTTTAAACGACTTTTCATTCTTGTTTCGCGCCAAATTCACCGGTCGAAAATCTACCGGTGACGTCAGATCAACTTTGTTCGATCAGCAATAAGAAAGCGGGTAGTGATTGTGACGTTTTATGTGCTTGATTGAACTTAGAAGGTGGACGCCATCTTGAATTTGCATTGCGTCTTGGCTGTCAGAGTTAAATGTAAATCTTTCGAGTATCTACAGTTCATGGAAGACTTTTTAAGCTTCGGTCTAAGAAAGCTTGGGCATCAAGCGTTCAGGCCAGGACAAAAGGAAGTGATAGAGGCCTATATGATGGGAAAGACGTTCTGTTTTGTTCGCCAACGGGTTCGGAAAGGCGTTGTGTTTTGAAGTTGCCCCTTTCTTGTTCGAGGCAGTCGAACATGGAATCTCTAATGTAGAAAAACAAACAACGTTTTCTTCAGTTTGTCTTGTTGTGGCCCCACTTGTGGCACTGATGAAAGTCCAAGTGGAGTCCTTAAGAAGACGTGGCATTCCAGCGGCTGTTGTTGGCCCGGAAACTGCTGCAGAAGAATGTGACAAGATTCGTAAAGGTCACTACAACCTGGTGTTTGGGAGCCCAGAGGCGCTCCTGAATTCTCATCGAACTGTTTTTAGAGATCTAAGGGATAATATCAAGGCAGTGTTATCGACGAGAGTCATTGTATAGCAAAATGGTAAGTGCATCTCCTTGATATCAGTTAGTTATGCTGAAGGAATAATAACTACTTAGGCTGAATCTTTTCAAAACAAAAAAATATTGAACTTGAACAGTGTAAGTTTAGTAAGTGTAAAATACCCTTCCACTTGGAATTGACTGTAAACCCACGAGCCCAAATCGTCCATGTAATCTGGTAATAACTCAGATATGATGCGCGTTCCGATTGGCTAAAATCTATGCTCTTTTTCACCTGTTGATCATGTTTTACAATGTTCTCATGCATGTGTTTTTATTAATATATCATGCATGCTTTCATTATCTGACATAGATAACTTAGACTTGCTCCAAGTCGTCCTCTCAATGGTCAGCAAGGCGTAGATAACTGTACCCTTATGTTTCTCACGAACTTTTTTTTACAGGGGCAAGGATGATAAAAGGACTGCAGCATTCAGACAAGACTATGGTCGCCTTGGAGAACTGAGATCCTTCTAAGGAAAGAAGTTCCATTTGCCTGTCTGACGGCCACTGCAACTACCAAGACAAGAGAAATAATAATCAAAGATTTATGCATGGATGGATGTGTTGTTGTCGACAGCGAGCCAAACAGACCCAACACTAAGTACTCTGTTGTCCAGGTAGACATCGACAACCTGTACAAAGCATTTGAGTGGCTTATAGAGGAGAGTTGAAACAGCGGCAACAAGAAACTGAAAAAGTAATTGTGTTTTGTAGAAGGAAAGAGCACATGAAAGAATTATTTGAGTTGTTTAATGAACAATTAGGGGACAATTCATATTATCGGCCAAAGGGAACCGAGCCCAAAGATGACAGGAGCAGACTCTTTGCCATGTATCATAAGCGCACTCACAAGCTTGTGAAAGAGACTATAGAGACAGAATTCTGTAAGGCAGATGGAATGTACGAATGTTATTTTGCTCAATAGCATTTGGCATGGGGATAAAGTGAAGAACATTTACTTAGATATTCATCTTGGCCCTTCTGCAGACATTGACGACTATGTACAGGAAACAGGAAGAATTGGGAGGGACTCCCTGCAAATGAGCCATGCCATACTTTTTAAGTTTTAAGCGATCAACAGCTACTAAAAACATTAGCAAGGACATGAGAGAGTATGTCAAGAATGACACTTGTTGCAGAAGAGAGATGCTTTTACAACCATTCAAATCGTCAGCTCCAAAAGACAGGATATTGCATGGCTGTTGTGATGTCTGTGCAAAGCAGTGCAAATGCTTATGTGTTTGTGATGGCAACTACTCTTGTGAGCTTCCATGTGACATGGATAAGTACACTTCAAAAGTGGAAAGTTGTTTTTTGGGGAGATAATCAACAGAGAAGAGGATGACAATTTCGATGCTAAGAAAAAAGTCAACAAAGTATCCAAGGACACTGCTTCTGCTATACGACAAGAGCTCATGCACTATAGATCAGAAATGGCTTCCCACGCAAAGGATAATCTTGTCACAGGAACAGACATTGCGACAGGTTTTAGTAAGCAACTTATTGATGGGATCATTGATGACCTTAGTAACATTAGGGACATAGAGTACTTGCGGTTAATTTTCCATTTTATTCAGAGGATCATGTCTCTCGAACATGGAAATTCTTGATTCCTATCTACGGTGTGACCAGGATAGTGACACTGATGAGGAAGAGTCTGGTATCTCTAATTCATCTGATAGCCATGACTCTTGCACCTCAGATGAATCCACACATCTGACAGTCCAGTATTCCTGAGGAAGAAAGTGAAAGGACTTATTTTTTTCTGATGATGATGATGATTCATCATCTGAAGTAGACTCAAACTAGGTAAGAGTAAATAATATAGATTTACCAGGCCTTTGAGCAATTTTTTGCAAAAAGTCACTAAAAATCAACCTCTTGGCTTGAATTAAGGTTGTTTCGGAGGAATTACATGTAAGCATTAAATTGGGTTTGTCCCACCATGGAATTAAATTCGAAAATTCACCACTTGAAGTACAATACCTGAAAATATGAGCAAGCCCCTATTATTATATTGTATATCAGCTTTGAAATTAATTTTCATTGGTTGCAATCAATATTTCTTAACGGGACTAACACAAGTTACTATTTGCATGCAAACCTTTCAAAAGATTCTGAAATAAAGCACATAGGTTTCAAATTTCGTAGTAATCAGAGTTTTGGCCACATGCTGTTTGAATCACTAGAAGAAAGGTGACTATCATTTGAGGAAGAATAAGCGTTTCTTGTTTTGTCATTTAGTTAATATGAGCAATTACTATAATACACAACTGTAATGCATATTGCATTTGATAATGTTAGCTTTACATGTAGTTTGAAACAAAACCTGATCCTGAATTTATCATAAATGTCTATTTTGGCAAAATGTTGCCACTTTTTGTAACCTGTGACCATTTAATACTGTTCAGTAACAATAGTGGTTTCATTAAAATTGTTATAAAACAGAATATTGTTTACTGACACTTATTTTTTTGCAATGATTGCGTTACCTGTTGCAAAACATTGACCTATAAATATTTATATACAGTACTTTGCCTATCTCTTCACCAGGCTACAATCAGCAACATAAATGTTGATAATTTTGTGACTGAAAATCGCTCCTTTGGTGTTCGCGTCATTTTTGAGTGGTAACCCCTTTGTACCCCTCCCACCCCATTTCAGACACCTATAACCTTGGTCCTCAACATTGAATAGGGGGAGGGGGAATTGGTTAGGTTTATTTTAAGATTTTACATCTTAAGTATAGAAAATTGATTTTGAAATCATTTTATCAAGCATTTATGTCGCTGATTGTAGTTCAGGTTTAAATGGGCCATCCCATTTTAGACCGTGTAGCCTAAAAGTGATCATTTTTAGGCACTAGAGCTAGTTTCGTATGACTGTGAAAAAGCATGTGGTAGGGCCACAACCTCGGACTCATGAAAATACAGACAACCATGTCCAAAATTGTGTTATCAAACAATCAGAATGCTTAGAAAATAAAGGGCATAGCCAGGATTGTTTAAAAGAGAGGCCAAGGGGCCCTTCGTAAGACATTTTCTCCTGTATTTAAAAAAATGGCCCATTTATTTACTGTATTTTTGGTTGCTAGAAAGCTATGCCCCTTTTTTTCAGTCATTCAAAAGTAGCTCTAAGCATGAGCTTCTGAGTCGAGGGCTTGTGGTCCCAGGTGAAAAAAATGTGTTAAAATTTCACTGTCTAGTTCCATAATGGTAATTTGATTTTAAATAAATGAAAACATGCCCTGCCAATCCCCCCTCACCTTCTCCGTCTCACTTCCCATCTTGGCATTGCTAACATAATAATATGGGCCACGCCATGCAGCAAGGGCCTGGTGGACATCAAGTTTAAAATTCTTAAATCTAAACTTTTCGGCATCTTAACATTTGCATTTTCAAATTACTGTTTTTTACAAATCAACGACATTTATGTTGTCCAGTCCCTTTTGCATGGCATGGCATGTGCACTTTCACAGTTTTAAGTGCATGTTGAGAATGAAGGAGGTCTCATCTAACCATTTTGTATATTTACAAAAGGTAAGATTATGGTAAGAAGTGTAATAAATGTACCTACACTACTCTATAATAATGCTTCTTGCCAAATTTCTTGAGTGACTGGCGTATCCACTTCTTATGTTGTTTCATGTTAATCTGTGCAAGAAGATTATACTCCATATTGGAAATGCAGAATGATGCCTTCCAGGAACTGAGTTGAAGACATCAGCTTGCTGCAAGTGTTCAACTAGAGTAAGAACATCCTCCTTTGTAGAAAGATTAGTGTGTACACCAGATGGCTTTCTTACAGATGAACACCGGTCAAATGATCTTAGAATTTCCTGAGAGCTTTCTACACTTCTGCTTACTCTAGATATGCTCTTATCTGTAATCTCTCCCCTGTAGCTGTGGATATCATCCTTGAAATACTTATTATCGTGCTCCAAGTCCAAGTCCATGGGATGATTGCTGTCTGCCTGACCTTTGTGATTGACAAATCTGTTCCATGTCAAGGAATAAGCCATTCGAGGTGTCAGCAAACAGTTGAGCTGTGCTTGCAGTTCAAGTGATGCATGTGCATATTTAGGGCAATTCGATATCTTATAATACAAAGTAAAAAACTTGTACAGTCTTACAACTCTTTCTCCATCTCCCAAACGAATAGCATTATTATGATCTGCCGAAGCAGCAACAAAAGCAACAGATTATGTGTGTAGTTATTTACCACATCTTGCTTCTCAAGTGGGCTTGAGTTTGTAGATGTCTCCTCTGGATGATGGTTATGTACTTTCTCTTCGTGTTTCCTCAGATTTGCTGGGCGCTTGTATCGTTTTCCTACAGAACTGGCATGCAAGATCATTGCTTGTTGGGCCAACAAAATCTAATTCTGGCATTTGATGCATCACATTTTTATTGACAAATTCCCTGGCTGTTTGTTGTACAAATGTTTTCTTGCCTTCTTTGTCAAGAGGAGATCCCCCATACAAATTTTCTGTGGGCTGACCATTCACATCTGCCATGTTAAAGTGACTGAGCCCCCCAGCCACCACATATGCATCCAGAACTTTATCTAGAAACTCACAGGCAGCATAATAGTTGTTGTGAGGATCTTTAGTGACATTCCTTGCATTAATGGCATTTCTAGCCTGGTAGAGGGTACCAATATCCCTTGCTGAAGAGGTGTTATAGAGATGATGCCATATTACCTTCGAAAAAAGAAAAAAAGAGAAATTATAAACCTATATCTATCTTTTATTATCCCAAGGTCTTTGGGATACTTGGCAGGGGCGTAGCCAGCACTTATGAGAGGGGAGGGGGGGGGGGGGGGGTTTCCAAAAATTCAAAAAATAAAAAACTCGACATAGATCTCGGGGCAAAACTAGCGTTTGAAGAAATTGCTACATTTTATTGGAGCTTTTACTTGTTGTCTATTAAATATTTACAATTTTAGTAGTAAGTCGGTCCAGAACAAAGGCGAGGGGGGGGGGGGGGGGGGGGGGGGGGGGGGGGGTTCCGCTGCGGGAGAGGGGGTTCCTGAACCCCTGGAACCCCCCTCTGGCTACGCCCCTGACTTGGGTTTTGAGGGCTGGACTAGCCTTGCATGTTACAAAATGCAACTAAAAGGTTATTATTTTATCACAATTTACTATGTTAAATACAATTTCTAGCCCTGGTTTTATATAAAAAGATGGCAGGGAAGGAGGTTCATGTTGTGTACCTAAAACAGAAAGCATGCCCCCTAATCATTAAGAAAAATGAGGGGGTTTATAGAGCTATGATTGAACACTCTTCGATCTGTATCATCAGCACACCTGAAAACTTCTTTGAAGTTTTACAGTAAATGATATATAGTCTCAGATAAAAATTCCAAATGGTCATTCGATGTAAAAGAAAATTTTTTATAGACTGCCTGCTAGCCTTTTCTGGTTCAACAGTTTTGGAGCCTTCATAGATAACTCCAGTTTTTCTATATCTTCAGATTTTGTCTCTAAAGATTGACAAGTATGTCAAACATTTCAGTCTTACCTTAACCCACTCACACTGAGTGTGAAAGTCCTCAAACTTTGCCAAAAGGTGTGCTGATGGTGTACGGGCATCTTGCATCGCTGACTGTGATCCCTGGTGACGCTCATAAGTGAGATAATCCCCACCACACAAGGTCTTGATAGGTTGTGTATTGGGATTTTCTTCGTCATGGCAAGGCACATACTTGTGAACCCATTCCAACAGGTCAATCATGTCCTCTTCATACTGCTCATTCTTTTTCATGACACCCAAATGGACCTAAAAATGGAATGGAATACATGTTATATGTGATACTTTTTAATGTGACAACATATATAATTGTAAATATGTACTTTTCTTAAAAAATGAATAAAGATACACTCTGAATTCACACAGCAGCTGAATTAGCCAAGAAGCATAAAAAATGAAATCTTCATCTTGTCCTCTGAACTTTTACTGGTAAGAAACTACTGTTGTGTGTTTTAAAAAGGCATGTATTATTCCCTTCCCCTTTGGAATTTCCATCCCCCTGTGGGTGTTTTGTCTAGGGGATGAGAGGGGGGTGGGGGGGGGGGGGGGGGGGGGGGGGTGAGTAAGGCAGATTGGTAATATTTTCAGGGGTCACTTCTTTATACTCACTTTGTTTGTTTTCTTCTTCATGCCTTGCATGTTCTTGTGCTGGATGTGGACTGGAATGCACTCTTTAAACCAAGCAAGAGCAGGGATGTGTTCAGCCCAGATATGCACACTAATGTAGTTAGCTCTTGTGCTAAAACTTCCTGTTCATCTGCACTTGGCAGGAAGGTGGTGAATGGCACCGTGTTAATATTTCCTATTGGTGCATTATCTGGCAGGTGATTTGGCGAAATCCGGTTTTCATAGGCGACAAACTGGAAGATATGGTGATCCTTATGCTGATTCTTCTGCGTCATTTGACGGGTTTTCACCATTATATCAACATTGTCACCCGTGAAAGAATATCCAGGGTGCATGGTTTCCCTATGAACTTTTAGAAGCTCAAGTTCTTCTGTTTCTTCTTCACTTCCAGATTCCAGACATTTGGCCCTTTCTATAATCTCCTTTTCCTTTCTGGTACCCTCTTCAACCTCAACCTTCCACTCTAAAAGGTCCTTGTCAAAGTCATTCCCTAAGCGTTCAAACAAGCTGTTCGTGGCACTGTAACCCATGCACCCATTGATTGCACTTAATCGTTTAAAATCCAACCTTTTTTAAGCCAGCTTTCTTCAGGATTACACTTTAAGAATGCGTGTAGCATTCATCCCATCACTGTAGATTGAGATAAGTTGGCATACTGCATCACACATGCCTGGCAGCAAGGCATCACCCTTTTTGTACACATTCCTTGAGTGAGAGGGGTTTTGTACAGCTGCTCTGGCAAATCTCTCAAGAGTTGGTGCCCTTTCTTTAACCAGCTTTCTTCAGGATTACACTTTTAAGAATGCGTGTAGCATTCATCCCATCACTGTAGATTGAGATAAGTTGGCATACTGCATCACACATGCCTGGCAGCAAGGCATCACCCTTTTTGTACACATTCCTTGAGTGAGAGGGGTTTTGTACAGCTGCTCTGGCAAATCTCTCAAGAGTTGGTGCCCTTCCTTTAACTCAGAATGAACTAATTCCCATGAAAACTTTGAAAGGTCATCCTTGTCTGTTTTTCTCAAAATAGAGGGGTTGTTGAGTGCACAAAGTCCTTTAATTCGCCCTTTATGTTATTGGCAAACTGCTCTAGAAGTTCCTTGTGCACTGTCTCAATCCGAATGATACTAGCTGCAACAGACTGTGGGGTTCCCAGGGCTAACTGCCTGCCAACTTGATGGTACTGGCTTGGAAGGGGAATGGTTTTACTGGCACTGTTAGGATAGTCGATTACAACCTTTTACATTAAAAGAAAAAATACCATGGTTAAAATACAGCAATTTTCAAGGTGACTTGATTAAATCGTACAGGGCAGTTGACTCAGGACATTGGCATGCTTTCTGTAGGTCTTCCATTTATTAGCAAAGTCGTTCGAGCTCAATGGACAGAGACTCAACTCAACTCAAAATATCGTTTTAAGCTACTTTGAGAAAGTCTAGTATGGTATTTTTTGTTTTGATTTGCGCCAAGAAACTCTGCTCCCAGTTATTTCCAGTCAATATTTTTAATATTAAAGCTGATTTCAATTTGCGGACAGCGTAAGCTCGTCGTTATGTCCTATTTTGTCAAGGGAACTTCGCTTCTCAAGGTTCACATTATTGAATTTTACTTTGTGATGTGGGAAGTTTGGAACTTCAGCGCGAAGTTCGCAATAAACTTCGCAATATTACAAAAAAACGAACGCTACCCTGCTGGATTCAGATGGATTTCTATAACCGAGAGAGAGTGTATACCATGCTTTTCGCATTGCACGAATTATAATAACATTTGCCATTCGCTGAACATTGTCGTGTGATGTTTTTTGTACCAGGAATTTTACACCTCGTAGGTTTCTTGCGATTCTCACAACGGCGAAACCCTCGCAACTTACCGCTACTGTTGACAAAGAACTCTCCTCCTGTTCGGTCTGCGTTCCTTTATCATTAAACTCTAGGTTGCCTGCAGTCAAGGAATCGGTCAGATTACGGTCCCGGAACAGGCAAACTCGTCTCTTTCTGCGAGCAGAACTTGCACCGCTATCTTCACCACCACTACGTCGCTCCGTGCTCGTTTCGTCACTGTTTCCCCTCGTTCTCTCTTTAGGCGAACCTGCGTATCCTGCAGGGTTTTTTGTGCCAGGTCTACCCTTTTAAGCAGGTTCGCATTTTTGTCTGCACAGCCACGACATATAACGTTTGAGAAATAAACAAACTGACTCCCGCCAATGACCGAAAGTGACAGAACCCTGTCCAGATTATTGCAAATCTGCGTCTTCTTGTCGCCGTCAAACAGCTTCCTTCTTCTGTCAGCACTCTCAACTAACTCTCCACACTGCAAACAAAACTTGCTTCTCGTTCTCGGGTTAGAGCGACTCTACAATACGATTTAGTAGGAGTAGAACCCGCTGCTTCCATTCGACTTACATACAACTATTGTGATAGCGCGCGAGAAAGCAGAGCGCGCCGCGACACGTGTGTTGAAATCTGACCCACTTCCTGTGAGCCATATGTCAATCATTTTTCGCGCCAGAATATTTAATTAGATTCAAGATCGTGCAAGCGGAGCAAGTCGTTCTCTCGCGACTTACGTCGCTCGCTCGCTTCGCTCGCCTCGCTCTGTCCATATGAGAGGACGACTTGGAGCAAGTCTAATGTGTCTTCAAAGAATACTCAGAAACCGGTTATGCCAGTCCCTAAGTATAATGGAGATACATCGTGGGAGTCTTATTTCGCTCAGTTTGAGATTGTAGCTGAATTAAATAAGTGGACGGAAGAGGAAAAAGCGTCCTTCTTAGCAAGTGGACTTCAAGGTCGTGCAACTCTTATTCTAGGAAACATGTCGAGCAAGGATAGGCGTAGTTTTTCAGCACTCACTGGCGCACTGGCAAACAGATTTGGCGGAGCCCACCAATCAGAGCTTGCAAGGGCAAAGTTTAAAGCTAGAGTTAAAAGAAAGGACGAGACCTTGCCGGAATTGGCTGCGGATATAGAACGACTAGTACATCTGGCCTATCAATCGGCAGGGTCCGAAATCCAGAACGTCTTAGCTAAAGATCGGCTGATCGGCTGATCTCCGGTGTAATAGAGCACAGCTGACGTCACAGTCTGATACAATGCACACATACAGCAACATTCTGCTGGCTATGGTTTAGATTGTCTCTGGTTCATGTGGTTCGTCTGGTCATGTGGTTCGTCTGGTTCATGTGGTTCGTCTGGTTCATGTGGTTCGTCTGGTTCATGTGGTTCGTCTGGTTCATGTGGTTCATGTGGTTCGTCTGGTTCATGTGGTTCGTCTGGTTCATGTGGTTCGTCTGGTTCATGTGGTTCGTCTGTTCATGTGGTTCGTCTGGTTCATGTGGTTCGTCTGGTTCATGTGGTTCATGTGGTTCGTCTGGGTCATGTGGTTCGTCTGGTTCATGTGGTTCGTCTGGTTCATGTGGTTCGTCTGGTTCATGTGGTTCGTCTGGTTCATGTGGTTCATGTGGTTCATGTGGTTCGTCTGGTTCGTCTGGTTCATGTGGTTCGTCTGGTTCATGTGGTTCGTCTGGTTCATGTGGTTCGTCTGGTTCATGCGATTTTCAAAGCCTTTGACATGACCAATAGACCAGGCGTCTATATAAAAGCTGGTTTCCATTCCATTTAATCTCTTCAGTCTCGCCAATCGCATGAAATAGTGCACTCGCGATCGAAGAGATTATATAACTTGATATGGAGACACTTCTCTCGCGATGGGAAAAAATGAAACGATCGGGGCGATCGCGATCGCGATCGCGCGGATAGAACACTGTTCTTGAGATTGAATGAGATCATATGGAGACATTCAAAAGCGATCGAAAGCGACTGGTGTGATCAGAATGTATCCCAGAATTCATTGTTTCAAGACCAGGAGTCATTTCGGTAGTGACACCTTCAAAATTGCGCGCAAAACATATCCTGGAATGACTTTATGCGATCGGTGAGATCATAAGGAAACATACGATCGCATCGAATCGCTTGAAGCTCATGGATCGCGTGCGCACTATTTCATGCGGTCGGCGAGACTGATGAGATTGAAGAGATTGCCTTATAAATAGGGCAATACCAGAGGGACGCCCCTCAAGTATCGTGCTTATTGATCTAGCTCGAAGTAACTAAGTTGCTGGGATTGCTTCGCAAGTTTATTTCGTAAGAGGTAGAGCACAACCGAGACGACTTACCAAGTTTGTGCTCCTCTTTCCAATACTGTTGAGAACCATTATCTTAAAGAAATCAGTGTTTCGTCTTTCCAACACAACGCCAAGAAAACCCACGTTATGAACTCAGTGCTAAATTCTTCACGTGCAACATGAAGTTCTGTGCCAATAATTGTGGAAAGGTTCCGTGCTCAAAAGTACGCTAAAAAATCGAGCTCCCAATAAATATTTCGCAACTAGCCGCAAGTCACAAAAGGATCTATATTCAAGTGCTCAATATGACATGCCACGACTGAGCGCATCGGCTTGTAACCCTGTAGTCTGAACGCGCTGGCACTATGGTCATGCAAGAGCACACGCCATGTGTAGTATAGTGGCGAAGAACAAATTGGTTTACGTGTTTTCAAGCATGCCTGCATGATATACTGCCTCTTCCTAATAATCGGTGAGGGTCAGCAAATAATAACAATTAGTCAAATCACACTAGTTTTGTCAATGTAAAAATCAAACTAGTGCTGTCAATGCTGCGTTCTGATTGTTGAGCTACTAGTAAGTAGCGAAAAGTATCGGATTTGAAAGACAGAAAATGACAAATGACCAGACCAGAAAACGTTTTGGGTATACAAATTGATCTGCTAGTGTGATTTGACTAACACGATTAGACTATTCCTCTCGAAAAAAAAATCAGTCATAGAGATGTATGTCATTGGATGTTTTATTTTCTTGCAATATCAAGTCAGCATATTCATTTATTATAAAATGATTTGAAAATAATGTCGCAGAATGATTTTATTTAATCAACAGCCTGGCTTCTAAACTGTAACAAGGTAATACACATACAATATATTATGAATGAACTTAAAGGAACTTGTTACAGTGGCAGATCCAGGATTCTACAAAGGGGGTTCCAAGCTTTAAAGCTTCTACCTGTATATAGTAATTTTTCTAGATTATTTGTAAATCAACCCTACAATGTGGTGTTCCATGTACCCACGGAACCACCTCTGGATTCCTGGACCCACCACTGCTTGTAAGCAAGAATGAAGTGATATTTATCCAACCACTTGCTTTTTTCTATTGTCCATGATTGATTATTGATCCATGATTGATGCTATTATAGCCTATCTGGCAGTATTACTTAAGGCAGATTGTTTTAGAACTTCGAGCAATTTGAAAAAGAAGTAGTCGAAAATCTTGTACTCAAAAGTAAGAAAATTTGGCTTTAGTGATTTTTGAAAAATGATAACCTGTGATCGTCTCGCCAATCAATTATCTAGGAACCTGAGAAAATAAAATTCAGAATTCACAAACATGTTGCTTTTAGCATGAACAATATTTGCTAATGGCAATCCTAGATATACACCTAATTCAAAACAGGTTGCTTTGATGGTTGGTGTTAGGGATTGCATTACTCCTGGCGCATTCTGGTAGCTGAATATTCTGTCACAATAAGTTTCTTTGTTCCCAAAATTCACACTGAGCTGAATCACTTTATAGATCTATTCTATAAGCAGAACAACCACACGTTATGAGAAAGTCTTTTCCATTCACAAAGCTATGAATTGGATAAGAATTTTATCTAGTGAATGTTAGGTTCATAGATGAACTAATTCATTATTCTGAATTTTCGTCAGCGCCTGCAGCTCTGCAGTTGTCATTTCTCCAAAACACAATAAACAGCAATTTGAAATAGCAGCTAATTAGTCAAGATTCAAACAATAAAACCTTACAAAGTGTCGCCATTTCTTCGCTATTTTTCTCGCTCAGTTATTCAGCTAAGGAAATAGTTATTCAGCTAAGGAAATAGTCTTCCCCGGAATGCAATGGGAGTAATGAAAGACAAAACACCAAAAGCTCAAATGGCAACCACCAAAACAACCTTTTTTGAGTTAGGTTTATATCTCTATTTTATTTTTAAAAACTTTGAAATTTATTTCTTGGGTCTCCATAATATTTTTTCTTTCATGGTGAAGCCAAAGTAAAGGTATAGGTACCTATACCAATTTGGTAACAATATTTTTGGCCAAGCATTGCTCGAATCTTTAAAATAACCTGTCTTATTACATTGGTTATTACACCAATAAATAGTATCTAAAAAAATTCACAAAATATTAATGGGATAATAATACGAAAAACCTTAGTTTCAATGGCAGCAAAAAATCTTTATATACAACTTTTTTTATTGGGGTATGAATTACTGAACATAATTGGTAGTCTAGTGAAACAAGCCCAGATATACTGTTCCAAGGAGGTTCGCTTTTTATCTCATCTCTTGCATAATCAAGTAGAAATTCTTGCTATTCCTGGCTGACAAAATAACCACAAGTTTATTTCATTTATACAATGTTTGGACAGTCTGCCTTGGGTCACATGACTGCCTAAGACAAAAGGCCTGGATTGACCATCAGTAAACAGGAAAAGCTGAAGACCTTGGTAATCACAAGATAAGATTGTTAAGGTCAATTCCTAACACTACTAACCTTTTTAACCAAGCTTCACATTTCCATATTAAGACGTTGTTGTTCCTTCAATAGGGTTTCATATGCCGATTGTTGCCCAATAATTGATGAAAGTTTTCTTGACACCTGTTTCTCAGACTTCTTTCCCAAGAAGTTTTTCATAGTCGTTGAACCCAAAACATCAACCATATTATTGTACTCATCATGCAGATTATCAGGGTCTAGTCTGCCTGACTCTGCAAGTGCGAAAACTATCTCCATTAAAATGAGTTCTTCAAAGTTGTCCAGTGAACTGTCATTGTCCCCCCTGCCTTTCTTTGGGCATACTCTTTGCCACTCAAACTTTCTGTTGTGATTTCATGGTGTCTTCTCTTGCGGGAAGCACACGGAATGTGAGCAGCATCAGCTGTCTCCCTTTTTCCACGAGGATTCTCACAGTTGATGCATTGACATCTGTCATTATCACACCCAGTGACACTCTGAAAGCATTTGCATCCACTTTTGTAATCATTGCAAGAAATGCGACCCTTCTGCTTTCTTTTGGCACCTTTACCACACCTACAGCCAACTAGTAGATCAGTACATGGAGGTTTCAATGGTACAGTAATGGGTAGCTCTTGTTGGTTTTGCTTTTGTTTGAGTCCATCATAATGTCCAGCAAAGCTAATATCATATGCAAGGTAAATAGGAGTGTCACTTATTATCTTATCTCTTGGACTTATGGGCACTATAGGAAAGTTTAGCATTGGGGTAAAATGATGATTGGAATTTGCAATTTATTTGCTGCAGCAAGGGGCATGCAGTTTCCAAGCTCTGATGAAAAGTGCCCATCATTGAAAAATAAAGTTGCCTCCAGTTTGTAATCCTGGCCTTGAGTAAGAAAAGGCTTGTAGTCACATGGATTTGTGAGCCATTCTTCGACTAGTAATCTCCGTAAAACAACAGCAAATTGTTCAGGTTCCGTGTCTACAATTCCCAGTTGTTGTAGATGATTGTTTGCTTCCTTGCTTAAAACATTACCTGTTTTCTGTTGCAGAATCATAGTAGCTAAAGCTACAAAAAAGCAATTTCCATCAACTTTAACACGTTGCATATTGTTTAAGCTCAACAATGTATCGATGTTTCTTTGATTTTGAGTCCCTCGGAAGCCAACAAGCAAAGTGCTTCTTTAATTTGCACAAGGCTAAAATCTATAGACAGAGAGCCCTCAGTATTCAATTTCTCAAGATGCTTTTTTAAACTTGTTAAGTTGGAAGCTTGCTGAACAATGCTTGCAATGTCCTCTGCATTCAGACACTCAGTACAGTCATCAGAATTATCTTCACCAGATGAGTAACTGCTAGAATCATCATCAGAATTGATGTTATTTGAATGCCCATTAAGTAAGGAGCTGATACAGTCTGTAATTCCTCCAGCATCCACAAAATCATCAGACAGTGTAAATTCTGATGCTTCTGCGCTCTCGTGAACATTAAAATTTGCACCAAATTGTTCACCTCTCATATCTTTGTCTTCATTACTTCCGCTCATATAAGTTTCCACGGGACGCATAAAACTGACTCCACTTCGCCCATTACCATTGTCCTCAGCTTTTTTCTTTTCATTCCATTGTAGAAGAATAGGCCCAGTAAAGCAAGTGCCAATTCCAGACCAATCCTGGAGCGCCTGAGAGTACGATTCAAGGTTTTATGCAAAGTTTCATTGTGGTTTGTTCCACCTGAAGGTGGAATGCCTGATAAACAACCCTTTCTGATATGAACTTTAAGTTTCTCAATTTCATTTATAGCAGCATATGGTAGTACTTGAATAGAATCAACTTCTACTTTATGCCACTGTTGCATGAAAGTATCCAGATGATTTAAGATAGCTTCGGGAGAAGGGGTAGTCATTGTTCTGTATTTCCCCATGTCGCTCTGATCTCGTATAACTTTTTTCAGAGAGAGAATCATTTCCTTACGTATTGCTTTTAAAGGTCCATTGCACCCTTTTTTCTTTGGAATTTTCTTGACTATTCTTTGTAAAGCATGAAAGATATCCAGCTTGATGGCAATATCTGGGAATATTTTATTGAGCTTGGTTCGCCATGAGCAACAGTTATCCAGCATAAAATGGAGGGGTGTTTTCCTTGCTTTTCTAGTCTTTCTTTCAATGACTCTAATACATTTTCAGTGGAAGAAAACTTTGTCCCTCTGCAAAGCTTCCAACTAAGTACGATGCCTTCTTCATTTAGGACAATAAATAAAGTGTCGTAGAGCTTCATCCAGCGCTTGTTCAACCAGCATCCTATGTTTGCTGACACCTTGAAAGTATGGTCACAGCTAAGCCATTGATTTGCAGTTTGTTGAGTCATCCTCTTTGCATACAGTTCCTCTTTATTGAAGTAGCTCTGCACAATACAAGATGTTATCAGTTTTGCACCTGGGTATTGAAACTTTTGCTCAAATTCTGGAAATGAAGTGGTGATTGGTTTCCCCAAATTCGTACTATAAAAGACTTCTCTCCTTGATCCATACCAGTCAAAAAGGGTCTGAAGCCACAATGCTTGGATGTCACTTACTGTCATGCCAGCATTTGCCTGTGATACAACAAATCTTTCTAAATCCTTTGTCCATATGTCGTTATGAGTTTCTGTATTTACCTGTTGGCAAACTACAAAAATTTAAGTGATTTTACGCAGAATAAATGCGAAAAATAAACACCTTTGTCGCATTATCCACGCCTTTTACTGTCATCCTTTGTTTCACCGCAGTTCCCGCGGGAAGCTCGAGGGGACCCCATAGAGCATTGGGAGCTAGGTGACAGATTTCCCAGAGAGCAATTCGGGTACTTCGCGCTTTTTCTCCTCCATCGAGCTTGTGTATTTCAAACTTTCATTTCTCTTCAAAAATCGCTTCTTTTGGCAGCTATGAACGGGGAAAGTGAACTTCGTTCGATTACAGATGTCGAGCAAAAGCTGTCCGAAGTAGATTTTCCGTTTGAGGAAGTGCTACCCCCAAGATTAATGGAATGGTTCAATCTATATGCTGCGAGCCATGGCACAACACGAAAGCTTTTACTCGTGAGTGCTCTTGCATCCACCAGTGCGCTTATTGGAAATTCCACCGTAGAAGTCTTTCCTACGTACGAGGAGATAGGCAACCTTTTCATTGTCGCCGTCGCCCCATCTGGAGCAGGTAAATCCCCAGCCTGCCACTATGGCCGTATTGACCCCATCGTCAACCACGTGGAGCAAAAGTTCGAGCACAACATTGTGTTAGATGTTGCCTCGGCCAATGGAATGTTCAACCATATTGCGTCGAGTGCTGCTGTGCCGATTCTTTGTGTCGATGAGGCACACACGTTTTTACTAAAGTTAACTTCTCCATCGAAACATTCAGACGTTAACTTAACAATGGAGAGACTCTGCAAATGCTTTGATGGGGATTGTTGGTACGTCCTCAAGGGAAATAAGGGAAGAGAACCGGGTCTCATCTGCAAGGGTCTCCCTCCTAGCCCTGACTACTCCAAGGCAATTTCTCGAAAATGCATGGCCAAAAATTCTAAAGGCTGAAAATGGACTTGCAGACAGGTTTCTTTTTATCTACGAGAAAAAGGAAGAGAGAGACTTGGAAGAAATGGCTGACCTATCTCAGCAATTCCAAAATCAAGCTGTTCGCACATTCAGGGGGTGTTTGAGCAGATTTTCATGGAGCACAACAGCGATGAACAGTTGAAGTACATGCTCAGCGAAGATGCCAAGGAAGCTTTCTTTAAGTTCTCAAAACCTCAGGAGAATGCATTGCCTTCAAGTTACAGTGCCTCAGCTGGCCATGGGGATGTGACATGTAAAAATTCCAAGAGGAACAAACACGTGCTCAGACTAGCCCTAAACATGCATATCCTGTACAGTAGACTGGAAAAGGCATTAAATCTGCAAACAGGTAACAGTATTAACCTATATACAAGGGCCCTAGGGACACTAGATGTAATTTTAAGGTTTGGGTGGTATGCAGAAGAAGATTCAGGAGTACAGGAGGAGCACAATATGGAGGCAACTTGGCTAACTAGCTGTCGGGTTACCAAAACAAACAAACTAGATTTGGCAGGACCAGCAAAGGCAAATACTGTAAACACTCTAAATGAGCCCCCAGGCGGCTTATTTAGTTCTTGGACTTGTAGAGGGGATACTTATTAGAGCTTTTACAGTAAAGAATTGTTGCATAAGATACCATACTCCCAACAGCCATAGAGTTTAAATGTGTGTTTCCAAAAAATATCCATAGCCCCCCTACGGAAGGGATCGGAAATTCCAGAGGGGTGGGGGGTGGGGGGTCAATTTACCTGATCTTTTCCATACAAATACTGTATTTTTCTTTGGAAATTCCAGAGGGGAGGGGGGGGGGGGGGCATTTCTCACACCCTTCCGTGGGGGTATGGATATTTTTTTTGTAAACACACAATATGCTAAATAGTCCTCTAGAGATAACAACTAGTGTTCATATAGGCCCTTGCATACATTTGATCTAAACTTAATGTATTACTGTGGATGAGTGCAAGAAAAATTTAAAAATACAGATTGAAAAATGCTGCACTAAAACTTGATGCACTTTGTGAAGATTATCCAGGCATTTTGAGTATATAGTTTTCAGTTTGATTTTTGTCATCAGTTTTCATATAGAGATGATGTGCAATTTGTGATTCACAGCATACATTGTTATGTAAATGTGATGGCGTCAACCAGGCAATCCCATAAACAAATTGTCATTCAGAGATGCAAACCATTTTAAGGAAATCTAATACATGCAATTCGTTTGACGATGAGTAATTAAGTGTTTTGAAGTTATTTCTGCTGATAATTTGCACAATTTTTAGAGAAAAGCAAATATTTCGGTGAGATCTCAAGAAAGTCAAGATCCTTTGCTCGTACTCGCTTTTTGATTGGCTAACTTCTTACAAAATGGCCCTGTTGATGTAGTCGCACAGTAAATTATGCTTGATGTTTGCCAAAACAGAGATTTAGAAACTATAGTTGATTGACATTTTCCATTACTCCTTAAAAAAGGCCCAACTGCAAAAGGAATCTCTCTGACGACAATGAACATGGCAGTGACACTCGTTGAATCATTGGAGACATACAAGGGAATATCAGAAACTGTAAGTATTTTATAATCTAAGAACCTCTACCATTCCATTTTATTATTTAAGGAGATCAAGCACTACAGTAGCACTCGTACATTTAGCCAGTGTCAATAAAAGAGACTAGAAAAATAAAATAAAATGAAAGGCAGGTCCTTTGTGTAGAGTGAATCGAAAGACTCCCCAAATCTCTGGAAAAAATCTTTTTTGGTTCTTTCATTTTCATACCAACAAACAAAATACAAGTCATATTATAAGAAAAAGAAGTTGCTCTCTATGATGCATGTTTCATAGCCTGCATTGCATTATGGCCATTTTAGAAACCTTTTAGATTTGCCTACAATTAAACTTTTGGACTTTCTAATCTTGGAGGCACCAGGAGCATAGAAACTTTCTTTGTCAAATGACAGCGAAATTCAGAATAATGTTTGAAATATTTGATGCGTCTTTTTCTAATGGTCATAGGATCCATTGCACCTTACAAAACCAAGTTTATTGACAATCCACCATTTATGATAATTCATGATTGATAATCTACAAGAAAACAGCCTGTCACTTCGTGACGCTAGAAGACCCAACCTGAGTTCCCCTTCCATAACCTGCTGATTTACATTACTAATGACCTCCCTTCAAGAAGACCCCCTGCGCCATGCCGAAATAAATGAAGTGAGCCTCAGAGCCTTTTTTTTGTACGTTTTGCTCTGGTCTACCTGATTTTGGTGGAGAAAATGACGCATGTGTGTCGTGTGAGTCAGTACGGCTCTCAAATCAGTCTAAGTCCGAGAACCCGCTAAAATTTAAAACGCAAGCCTTACACAGAAAACCATTTGACTTCGAAATTGTTTGTATGCTTATCATATCTCAGTAAGGGAAGAGAAGAAACAGATAAAGTAAAATTGTTGTAAGAAATTTTTAGTTTATCATTGGATTTTTTTTAGAGAATTTCATTCATGGCTTTGTGTGCGCTCTGCCCGGGCTCTGTAGGCAGTGCCAGTGGTGTAAGTTTGTTCAAACTTGAATGAAAATTTTCTTCAGCTCAAATCTTTGGATTTAAAATTATCCCTGCACATATCAGTAAGTAATCTGTAATAGAACCATTTAGGTTTGGATGTCTATGGTGCTTTCGGCTGAGGGAAATGAGTTCTTTTTTAGTTTATGTGGGAGATTTCAACATGGCCGCGATGGCGGCTTTGTCCCTCGCTGAAAAAATCGCTTCAATTAGAACTTAGCCAAAGGTGAATCTTTTCCAACAAAAACACGCTCACTTCTTCTCTTCGGGTTTGTGTCCTTTGTTTTGCGATACAGCGTAAGGATTTATACTTAGAGAATATTATTCATGGCTTTATTTTGTGTAAATATGTCACTCATTTCGCCTTAGCCCGCGGTCAGGAAAGCATAGGCACTGGTGTATGTTTGTTCAAGCTGAATGAACTTTTTTCTCAACTTTAAAGCTTTCGAATAAGAATTGTTCCTGCACATTCCTGCAAGTAATCTGTGACAGAACATTTAGGTCTGAATGAATCTGGTGCTTTTGGCTGTGCGAACTGAGTTCTTTTTTAGTTTCTGTGGGAGATTTCAAAATGGCGGCGATGGCAGCTTTGTCCCTCGCTTAAGAAATCGCTTGAATTAGAACTTAGCCCAGGGTGAATCTTTTCCAACCAAAAGACACTCACTGTCAAGATTTCCACCTTCTCTGCAGTTTGTGAACTTCTTTTGGTGACACAGCTTCAGGCCTAAGCGGAGTGAGTGCGAACGATTTAGCCAATCAGAAACGTTTGCGCAGACAACCCGATTATAATAGTATAGATAAGTAAATGTATGGGGTGCTTGGTCCGGACTCTTGACCCCTTACCATTTTATATACCAAATTTGGCTTTTTTTAAAGTTCACATTTTATATACTAAAAGCACTGGACTTAGGTATATATATTATAACACTGGACACTGGACTTATGTACTAAAAACACTAGACTTTACTGGACTTCATTTATTATATTATCTACTTTATCTATCTATTATCTATTAGTTGCTAAGCTCATCTCATACATACATACCTTTTTTCCCCTTGCTTATTACCCATGTATCTCAATGTCCTATTTGTATTTTTTGTGTATCTCTTTCGTAATTACTGCCTGCCTCGATTAGCAATTTGCTATTTGCAGCTAGTAATGCTTGTAATTAATATATTAAATTTTAATATACTGAAACTGAACTGAACAAAAAAAGATAATCCTTTTATATACTAACTTCAAATAGGCACAACCCTTTTATATAGGCTACAAAAAATATGCATTTCACCCACAAAAAGAGAGTGAGAGTAAAAAGAAAAATTGAATAATGTACAAAAAATGCTGAATGCTTTCTATTTCAAATATGGCATTCTGATTTACATTCTGGACGTGCTTTTAAATGTTCATTACACCGGACATGCCGATATTATTTTTCTCTAAGGGATCTGACCATGACCCTTTTTTGTTCTCCAAATTTGAACTTCTAGACCTTTTTATATACCCAAACAAGAAGCCTAAGACCTCGTTGCCCGTAACTGAGCCCCACTTGATAATGTAATATTAACCTCCCCCACTTTTGACATCTCTATTAACAAAACCAAAGCATGTTTTGCGGCATGGTCAAAGAAGTAAAACTGGGTCCCTGCACACACTTGATTTATTCAATGAAAAAATGATATTTAGCATATATTTGAGTGGGAGTCTGTTAACTACAATTTAGCTACAATAAAATCGAAGGAAATGTACATGCACCATTTGACAAAGATGCTCCGTTGGTTTAAGATGCGATTGCAGATCACAGCACCAACATGCAACAATTCTTTGAGAGCAGTTTCTTTACAGAATAAATTCCCTGTCAGAAATGATGGAACTGGAAATGACATCATTAATTCCAAAGACCCTAGGGATTCTTCAGCCCAAATGTCAGTCCTGCCACAAGTAGTTGAAGTGCTCCTGTTTTACTGCACAATGACAAAAAATAGCATGACATCACTTGGTCAAGTGGTACAGTGTGATCCATATAATAAGCAAAATCAAAGTTGTCAAAATTAGCTTTTTTCATCAATAATAATGATTCATCAAAATGCCAGAGATTTTTATTTCTCTACTTATCCTCTTGCCCGTGGTTCACCCAGCCGTAACACAATAGCCTTGTAGAAGTATTGGATGTTAATTTTCACTCAGCCAGCTGCCTTGAACTAAAATCACTGTCTTTGTGGGAAATTTTCTGTTACAAGACTGGATTATTCACTGTAAAATTACAACATCAAGTTACCCCTGCATGCTGCATTCTTTCAGCTGCGCTTCGACCGGCACAAACAACTGGAATATCAGCAGCTTTTGGCGGTACTCCAATATTTTCACTAAGCCAGACCAGCTTCTATAACCGGAAGTCTGTCTTTTTGTGAAATTTACTGTGTTATCCTCTCGCCCTTGGTTCATCGAACACAAAACCGTTTGGGGTGTTTCTGTAGGTACCGGAGACTATTGTATTATGTGTTAGCTTTGTTCTTTGTGTTACTTGGAGTCCTTTGTCTCGGGTCCTTTGTCTCTATTGAATTACGTCAACTGTGCTCCGGTCAGCTCCGGTACATACAGAACGAAACAGTCCGTAACAATCACATCGCTTTTCGAACCTTCGGACCGTAATTTTCACTGAGCCAGCTGCCTTGTCCTCAAATCACTGTCTTTGTGTGAAATTTGCTGTTATAAAACTGGAATTGTTCACGGTAAAATTACGAAATGAAGTCCTTTGCAGTCCTTTCGTAATCGTGGTGGCTGCACTTCGACCGGCACACACAACTTGAATATCAGCAGCTTTTGACGTTATTGAGCCAATATTTTCACTGAGCCAACTTCTATTACCTAAAATCTGTCTTTCTGTAAGATTTGCTTCATGCGCAGAAGGTAATTAGCAATATTTCCTACTCTATTATATACCTCAGGCCTGAACCCTCATCCCTCATCCAATCCCCATCCTGATTCTGGTGGTCATCTTGGAGGCACCAGGAGCATGTTTTGATTTTTTTGTAATTATTAATCTTTTTTACAGGCACGTGAGCTTTATGCTAGAAAATCAACTGTGAAAGTTGGGTGCGATCAGGATGATATCCAGAGAAGGATTTTAGCGACCAGCGGCCCGTACACTACAGCTACAAGAGTAACAGCAAGTTTCTCCTCTCGCTTTAAACCCAGAGCTGGTCTAGTTCACGAGGCAATGAGAGCTCTTGCTGCAGAAGGCCTAGGCACGCATAAGGTCCTCAATAGGCTTCATGCATTCTACAAATCCCTGCCCCATGCCGATCTACAGCCCAAATTGGCAAAGTGGATGTGTATGAGCAACGATTTAATGAGAAAGACAGCAAGCTTACTGCTAACACAGTGACCACACTGTTGAATGGCCACCCAGATGAAGAGGCCTTAGATGCCTACCTAGAGAGAGACCTACATGCAGTTTGATGTTACAGCACCTTTCTTGGTATTTTTCATTAAAATGGCATAATTTTGTGAAAAAAGAGCCTTATCTTCACAAGTGATACCTCATAGCTTACTTCTTCACCTCAAATATGAAAACTTGTCAAGATAGAACTATTTTTCATCCAATTATGCCATTTTAATGAAAAAGTATCCCAAAGGTAGTATTTAACCTTAAATGGCAGTCATCCCAAATAGCGCACATATAATAATTACATTTCGTATTGAAGTAAGTTCATGTTTCAAGGATACAAGAAACATGATTAACTAAAAATGATTTACTTGGTCCATCTACAGCAGCATATGCATGGTGCGTCTATCTGAGATAACATTTGAATCCTTTGGGAATATCATGTGCTAGTATGCTTAGACCTGTATACGGGAAATTAATTCTTGGTTTTCTGTTCTTTTAGAAGCCCACAGAGTTTGAATTTAAAACTTTCTATTTCCTACAAGGGTTATTTATATTAATACAACAGTTGTTTCAATCTCGTAGCTTGAAAATTGCTGTTGAAGTGCTAAAGTAAATCATGAAGGGGCAGTAAAGAGATTGTCCACAACAAGAGAGAACAAAAATGGTCAAATAAATTTACAGAAGAACTGGTATTGTATGAATAGCCATGCAAAATAATAGGAGATGCTTTACATGAAACTGCATTGGTAAACTATGTAACACAGCGGCAAGGCATACAACATACTATATAGTCTTGGATATAGTTATTAATTCTTTAATACAATTTTCTGTCATTAATGCACTTGGGGGTATCAGCTTTGACCATACGCAAAAGGGTGAGAGAAGTGTTAGCTGAATTTTGTTTGGTTTATCTATGACTTTGATTGGCAGAAGCCAGTATGCTATTTTGAAGGTTGGTAGTTGAGAGCTAGCTGCTGTGAGTATTAGTGTTGACATGTTTTCCCACCTTGGGCTGATTTCTCAAAGCTGGTGACGTCATGCTGATAAAAATGCGGGACATTTTTCAGATGAGCATATTATCAAAACGTCTTTCTATTATTGGATGCCTCTAGTCTTATATGAAAGTAATATTTTGTTGTGGCTCCTGGTACTCAAGATGTTATCAAATTATGAATTCCTGTACTTCGAATCACATTAACGTGATTACAAAAGAGAAAAAGGCCGTATTGCATTGCTGGTTCTTATGAACTACTTTTATATACGAATGGGCAGTTCCAGAAAACATGTGTACACCTGGGATAGGCGGCACTCGCTTTTGAGCCCCCCCCCCCCCCCCCCCCCCTCAGGCATCCAGAATTTCCAAAATGGCTTACCCCCCACGCATATAGAATCCCCCCCCCCATGCATGCATAACTACGAGCTTGAAAACGCCCCTCCCATTCAGAATTTCCAAGCGCCATCCGCGGGGTACATGTATTTTCTGGAATTGCCGAATCATGATACAACTATACAATGCTTTCGAGTGGCACACTGCAGAATTTCAAGCCTTAAGGCAAGTGAGGATTGGGATGTTCAGCAGTATGCCAAGAAAAATAATTGTATTTACTATGCTACACAAAATACTACAGAAAATGGCAAAGGCGAAGCTTTGGGTAAATGAAGTGCATGATGGAAAGGCTAAGTGGGTTACCGTCGAATATGTACTGCCATTTCCTGCATTTTAATTGGCTGTATTTCTGTGGCATGGTATAAATATTTGTAATATAAATGAAAAAAAAATTGTATTTCCTGTTACAGTTGTAAGCCAGAACATTGATCAAAACTGATTATTTAAATAGACATGGTTTGAAGTATGCCGATTATATTAGAAGAAGCCGACTAGAGGCGGATATAAGATAGCTTTAGCTTATTTGATATTGAATTATAATAAAATGATCGAGACATGTGAATCGTGCACTGTTCTATGCAGGGCTGGACATTGTGCCTGTAAATGAAATTTTTAGCCTTTTTTTTGTCACTCGAGGGCCGTTACTAGCGGTGGGACAGACGGACCAGTTGCCCCCCAGCGAATTAATTTTTTTAGAGTGAACATGTGGGGAAAAACCTGCTTGCCCCCCTCCCCCAGCAAAAATAAAGGATGACCAAGGCTTGGCCCCCTGGACAATAATTTCTAGCTACGGCCTTGCACTGGTAGTGTAAAATGCGACTAAACTATTCCAAAATGCGACCAAATTTCATCTCCCATTTTCCATGAGCCGGGTAAACTTATATACCTTTAACATAGTCCTACACGGTGGACGCCGAAGGACTCTCCACTCTCGTGTAAGCAGGGATTTACCTACCTGGTGTGGGGCCATGTTTTTTCATGGTGTTGACTGTGAAACGGTTGTGTTCACAAACTGGTTTCAGGCGCGTAGCTGCCTTTAAGTGTGCTTAACAACGTTTTGGTAATTTTTGTTAAGGAACTATAGTTCAAGTTTTGTAGCGACTGAGAGGCAGTTTCTACGGCGATTGCATTGAATTGGGTTCACTTCAAGTTAGTTTTTACATGAACCATATGTCAACAAATTTTGATATCGGGCTTTAAAGGTACTAAAGATCGAGGCAAAACAATAGAAGAGAACAACGCCAGACAATCATTTGTCAGCATTGGACGAGTATATGGTGGACTTGAAATCTATCTAGATGCGGTTTTGCGGTTTATTTCGTGTTTTTTGTGTGTGCGGTTTTTCGGTTTTTGTACCCCTCTTACGCCCCCCTCGTGTATATAGGGATAAAATTCATATGGCCACGGTGAAACTTGAAAGTGCGCTGGAACCGCAAATCACATCTAACCATCAACATAAAGCCATTCACTCGGAAGGTAACATAACAAGTCAACAATTTCGTACGAAATTACCTAAATTAGACTTGCCCAATTTCTAGGGGACCAAAACAGTATCTGAGTTTCATTGAACGTTTCATGCATGCCGTTGACATGAAAAACATTCTTGACGTGGAGAAGTTCAACTATCTAAAGAGCGCCGCGCAGAAACAATAATACAAGCGTTTGCTCTAACATCGGGAAATTACCACGCTGCACTAGACCTATAACAGGGAGGAAAAGATCGGGATGCAGCCATAAATTTCCAGAGGCAGTTTTGGCTGTTACTTATGTGCTTACGGCTAGATAAAGAACTGATTTTTGCAACATCTTCTGTACATGCAATGAGATGTTCTACTTGACTAATTACAACTAGCTGATGCGGTACAGCGTCAGGGAGATTTATGGCGTACGCTATTAGATATCACAGATTAGAGATCCTAGGACGGAGGTATTAAAATCATTCTGTATTGATAACCTATACCAGAAAAAAGGTGGATGGTATTTTTGGAGCAAAATTTAAAGACGACCAGGCGAACCACTTGAACCAGGCGAACCACTTGAACCAGACGAACCACTTGAACCAGACGAACCACATGAACCAGACGAACCACATGAACCAGACGAACCACATGAACCAGACGAACCACATGAACCAGACGAACCACATGAACCAGACGAACCACATGAACCAGACGAACCACATGAACCAGACGAACCACATGAACCAGACGAACCACATGAACCAGACGAACCACATGAACCAGACGAGCCACATGAACCAGACGAACCACATGAACCAGACGAACCACATGAACCAGACGAACCACATGAACCAGACGAACCACATGAACCAGACGAACCACATGAACCAGACGAACCACATGAACCAGACGAACCACATGAACCAGACGAACCACATGAACCAGACGAACCACATGAACCAGACGAACCACATGGACCAGACGAACCACATGAACCAGATGAACCAGACGAACCACATGAACCAGACGAACCACATGAACCAGACGAACCACATGAACCAGACGAACCACATGAACCAGACGAACCACATGAACCACATGAACCAGATGAACCACATGAACCAGACGAACCACATGGACCAGACGAACCACATGAACCAGAGACAATCTAAACCATAGCCAGCAGAATGTTGCTGTATGTGTACATTGTATCAGACTGTGACGTCAGCTGTGCTCTATTACACCGGAGATCAGCCTAAAGATCAGTTCATCGACGCCCTTTTGGATGATGAGATGAAAATCAAGATAAGACAAGGACGCCCAGAAAGCGTCCAAGAGGCCTTAGAAATAGCGCTGGAACTAGAATCGTACCATCTCGTGAACCGATGGAATCAGACAAGGCCGGTGAGACAAGCGACTGCCTCCGGTACACACCAACAAGCGCCTCAACACTTTGAGGCTGACCAGCGATCTTTTGCGAAAATAGAAGGGTTATTTTCTGAAATAATCAAAGCTATACGGAATCAAAATAGCTCGGATTCTTACGCAAACGTCCGGTGTCATAAATGTTTCAAATTCGGACACGTGCAAAGGAATTGTACCGAGCGAGAGTGTTACCATGGAACTAATGGGGACATTTCTTCAGGCTCGCGGCCAAGGGGGCGTGGGAGGAACCTTAATCAAGAGAGACCGCCCTACATGAGACCAACCTATGGGCGTCTACCCGGAGTTGCTGAAGAATTTCCGCAGTTTCCTGGCTACACTATGCCTATGCAAAGAGAGGAGCGGAGGGATTTCACTCCGAGTTATCAACAGCGTGACTCCCGAGTTATCAACTGCGCGGCACCCTACCCTTATTATGGATGCACCACAGGGTTGCCAAAACAGTATCCAAGTCCAGGTGGCCTCCCCACAGGGTTACCATCACAGTACGCAAGTTCAGGTGGCCACGCCACAGGGTTACCACTACTACCACAGTACCCAAGTTCAGGTGTCCATACAACAGGGTTACCACCACAGTACCCAGGTTCAGGCGGCCACACCACAGGGTTACCACCACAGAATCCAAGTTCAGGCGATTACACCACAGGTATACCGATGCGATGTTTAATGTCCGGTATTCAAACCACCAGCTCCGGGTTACCAAGCCATGGTTCAAGCCAAACCACAGGGTTACCAAGTCACAATTTAGGTCAGACCACAGGTTACCAAGTCATGGACCAGCGACGACCACAGGGAACCTGAGTGAAGGCCGGTCCCCAACCACAGGGTTACCACCTACCAGTGACACAATAAAGGTTCATGCCCGTCGTGGCGGTGGAGGGGGCTTGATAGTACCTGGATTTGTAGAGCAAGTTCCCTGCGATTTTCTGATTGATTCTGGAGCAGATGTTACAATAATCACTCCTGAGTTGCTTAATCAGATCTATTTGAGTTCGGAAGTTAGAAGAGAAGAAACTCAATGTAAGCTTACAGTTCTGCACGGAGAGACTGTGGATGTAGTTTGTAAGTGCAACCTTAGGCTACAAATTGGTGAGGTGGATGAAGAACAAGAGATTTGGGTAGCCCCTGTAGCCGGTCATTGTATACTCGGCAGTGATTTTCTGAAGAGGTTTCGTTGTGTTATTGATTATGGAAAGATTACTCTTGTTGTTGATGAGGCCGAGGTACCGATAGCTCATGTTCAAGACGATGAAACAGGAGACAAGAGAGTTTTTCGAGTGGTTCTGGCCGAAAATGTGAAGATTAAGTCGTTTACTGAAGTCATCACACAAGGAAAAATTTTGGAGTCAGAAGGAGTTAAGGGTTGGAGTGTGATTGAGCCTGTGGAAAGTCTTTATGGAATTGAAGGAATTGTTGTCGGCAAGACTTTGGTCAAAACTGAAGGGAACACGGTTCCTCTTCGCATCGCTAACGTTTCCAGAAAGCAAAAGAAGTTAAAGAAAGGAAGAGAGGTTGCAGTAAGCGTCCCTTGTGCTAGTGTCCGAGTAGTTAAATTATCTGAAACACGAGTAGAAACTCCCCGTTCCAGGCAGTCCCAGGAGTTTCTAGATGTACCTTTAGGAGATGAAAACTCGACCCCTAAACCCAATGTGAACCAGGAAGTCCCGAATTTCTTGAATGAATTATTTGAAGAAAGCTGTGTTGACCTAGATGCTATCCAAATTCAAGTCGTTGCTAATCTATTGGTCCGTTATCAAGATGTCTTCTCACAAGGGTCAGCGGATTTAGGAAAAACTTCCATAGTAAAACACCGAATTGAGACTGGTCAATTTCCACCCATCAAGCAACATCCTCGTCGCCTTCCGATGTCCAAGGTTCAGGAAGCAAACGATTCCATTCAAGACATGGCAGATCGAGGAGTAATTGAGAAATCTTCAAGTCCCTGGTGCTCACCCATAGTTTTAGTTAGGAAGAAAGACGGAAGCACACGATTTTGTGTGGATTATCGTAAACTAAATAACATTACGCGCAAAGATTCGTACCCGCTTCCGCGGATAGATGCGACTCTTGATGAGCTTGCTGAGTCGAAGTGGTTTACCACATTAGATCTGAGAAGCAGTTATTGGCAGGTGGAGCTTGCCCCTGAGGACAAGGAGAAGACAGCCTTCTCAGTCGGGAGAGGACTTTGGCACTTCACGGTAATGCCATTTGGTCTTGCTAATGCTCCGGCAACATTTGAACGGTTGATGGAAACTTGCCTCGATGGATTACCGTCAAGTTCCTGTCTAGTTTATATAGACGACATCATCGTTCACGCAAAAGACTTTGACTCTGAGGTGGGTCATTTGGAGAACGTCTTTCAGAGATTGCGCCAAGCAAACTTAAAGCTGAATCCCCGTAAATGTGTGTTGTTCAAAAGACAAGTTAACTTTCTTGGTCATGTTGTGAACAGTTAAGGAGTTGCAGTTGACCCAAAGAAGGTTCAAGCGGTAGGAGAGTGGCCCACACCGACCAATGTAAAGGAGCTCAGAAGCTTTCTCGGACTGTGTGCTTATTATCGGAAATTTGTTGCAAATTTCGCGGAAGTGGCAAGGCCATTGCATCGTCTCACAGAAAAAGATAAACCCTTTGACTGGGATGAGACTTGCGAGTTAGCGTTTCAAAGGCTGAAGAGTGTGTTACAGCAAACACCAGTACTTGGCTACCCAGACCCCCAAAAGCGATATATTCTCGACACCGATGCTAGTGGCACGGGTATTGGGGCGGTACTATCTCAGTTAGATGAGGACGGACGCGAGAAGGTGATAGGTTATTACAGTCGCGCGCTTTCTCGTCAGGAAATCAATTACTGTGTTACAAGAAGAGAATTGTTGGCTGTTGTAGCGGCAGTAGAATTCTTTCACTGCTACCTCTATGGTCACACGTTTACAGTTCGAACGGATCATTCAGCTCTCCAGTGGCTTCTCAACTTCAAAAACCCTAGAGATCAAATGGCGAGATGGCTAGAGAAACTCCAAGTGTACGATTTTGTTGTTGAACATCGTCAAGGCCGATCACATAGTAATGCGGATGCATTATCCCGTCGCCCTTGCGCTAGCTATGAATGTAAGTACTGCGATAGGAAAGAATCACGAGATATTACTGAGGAGCAAGCTTCAGTTCGGGTAGCTTTGCATACCGTCGAAGATCCAGAGGCGCTTGGGAGATGTTGGACCACAGACGAGCTACATGAAGAGCAATCTAAAGATGAAACTCTGCAAAATATTGTGCAATGGATAGACGAAAAGAGAAGACCGAAATGGCAAGAAATCTCTTCGTATAGTCCAGAAGTGAAAGCGTATTGGGCGCAGTGGAACTCTCTCGTTGCTGAGAATGGTTTATTGCAAAGGAAGCTCGAGGAAGGAGGGGGGAAGTTTAGATTCCAAACAATACTTCCGAAAGCGTTACGAAGTCAGGTGTTGCATCAACTACACAGCGTACCAACGGCAGGACATCTTGGAATAAAGAAAACAGCTGACAAAGTCAAGCAACGTTTTTATTGGGTCGGTTGCTCTCGCGACGTCGAAGATTGGTGTAGGAAGTGCGATGCTTGTGCCAAGAGAAAAGGGCCTCATAGAAAGGCGAAAGCTCCTATGCAGAAATACGTAGTCGGCGCTCCCATGGAAAGGCTGGCTGTAGATGTCCTTGGACCACTCCCAACGAGTGAATCTGGTAACAAGTATGTCCTGATTATCGGCGACTACTTTACAAAATGGATGGAGGCATTTGCAATCCCGAATCAGGAAGCTGAAACTGTGGCCGATAAGTTAGTGCGAGAGGTCGTAACGCGTTTTGGGGTTCCAGGGGAGCTACATTCCGACCAAGGGTCAAACTTCGCATCGAAAGTTTTCAACGAAATGTGCAGAATTTTGGGGATAAGGAAGACTAGGACTACGGCGTACAGACCACAGTCAGACGGCATGGTAGAGCGGTTTAACCGAACATTAGAAGCAGAAATTGCTATGTTTGTGGAAGGTTGTCAGAGGAACTGGGATTTCTATATCCCTTTCCTAGTAATGGCATATCGTTCATCCACGCATGCGTCTACCGGAGTTTCTCCGTCACGAATGATGTTTGGAAGAGAGCTCCGCTTACCGGTGGATATTATGTTTGGCAGCCACGAGTTAAAATACAACCCTGAGAGTTACGTTGGACAGCTGGAGGATGCTCTAGATGAATCCCATAAATTTGCGCGACTCAAGTTGCAAATGAATGCAGAAAAGATGAAGAATCGATATGATGTTGGAACCAGAGTAGAGAGTTTCAAGCGAGGCGACGCAGTCCGCTGTCACAATCCAAGACGCAGGCGAGGGTTATCTCCAAAGCTCACAAGTAGGTGGGAAGGTCCGTTTCTAGTCGTCAAAAGGATAAATGATGTAATTTATCGCATTCAAGGCTCTCCAAGAGCGAAGTCACAAGTAGTACACAGAGATAGACTCATGAAGTTTAACCAGGAATACAATAACTGGTTACCCCACATCCCCGAGGAAGAAGAGGATGGCCTGCCAATCAAGGATGCGGTAGGAGATGTGCAAGATGCGGTAAGGGAGGCTTCAGACTTGGACGACGATAATGTAGACAGAGCGGATGATACAGATAGCGCGATGAGAAACTCAGACGGAGTTGAAGTCAATGATGCAGGCTGCATCTCAGAGACGGAGACGGACGAAGAAGTAGATAGGGCAGATAATGTAGATGGCACGACAAGAAACTCAGGCGCAGTTGAAACCAGTGATGCGGGGTGTATCTCAGAGACGGAAACGGACGAAGGCGACAGAGCAGATAATACGGATAGTGTGAATAACAGGGAACAGACGGATGCTGCAAATGAAACGAACACTGCGGAAGACACTGAAGACAAGGAAATCAAGAACACCTCTCCAATAACAATGCGAAGGTCATCCCGAAAACGGAGACCACCTCCCTATCTTCAGGACTTTTTGACGTCTTAGAAGGGGAAAGAGATCAAACAGCAACAACAAAATAAAAAAAAAGGTGTTCGAGGACGAACAGATTTAGCCTGCTAGCCGGCTCTCCTTTTGGGTTTTCGGGGAAATGTTTATTTTCGGGGCTCAGGATACCTGTGGCGCAAAATCGAGAGAAAGCGGGGGGAGGGGGAGGGAAGAAAAAGCGAGAGGAGAGCCGGCAGGCACTTCTCGTCTTTTGTTGTGTCCGCCGTTCGCCAGCGAACGGGGAATCGTGATTGGTCGATTTTGACAGCTCGTCAAATTAGTGTCAGAATGTGTAAGATTGCCCAGAGTCAAAGTAAAAAGCAAATATGGCGACCAACGCGACTTCTTCGTTGAGAATCAAAGATGCTATTTCGAAGGCTATTTCTGATCTTGGGAATCCAAATATATCGCTGAAGAAGGAACAAGAGCAAGCCGTGTTGTCACTTCTCGAAGGCAGGGATGTTCTGGCGATTTTGCCGACTGGTTTCGGCAAAAGCCTTATTTTTCAAGCATTTGTGAATGCCAAGAGCATTTTAGAGGAGAAGGATTCGAAAGTATTAGTAATTTGTCCACTTGTTGGGCTCGAGGAAGATCAAAAAATGGAAGCAGAAAGTTTGGGAATAGCTGCTGCAAGCCTGAAAGACATCAAGTTAGATCTAAACGACCATGTAAAGGAGCGAATTATATTTGCATCCGCCGAAGAAGTGCGAGATCCAGAGTTTCGTCAGGGACTCAAGCGTCGGAATCTGTTGTACCAAGACCTATGCGCTATTGTAGTGGATGAATCCCACACTGTGGAGACGTGGACAAGAAAGAGGTAACTTAAGCTAAGGCAATGTATTCTTTTTTATCAACATCAGTGTTTCTATTAGTTTCATAACGTCAAGTGTTTTCGCATTACAGTAAGTTATTGTAAAAGATAATCTTACTTCAAGAGGAAATACGAAGAGTACGGCGTTCTCGGATTTTTTGCTGTCCGTTATAAAATGGCAGATTAAAAAATAGCCGTATCAACTTATTTTTATTATCATGATTTCAGAAAGTCCAAAACAAATAGGAATAGCAAGGAATTTCGAGGTGCGTATGGTGAGCTGGCTGTTCTGAGGTCATTATGCAGAGAAGGTGAGTTTGTTCATTTGGTTGTCTTTGTCTGCTGACATTGGACTATGCTCGTTCGATTCAATGCCTAGAGCGAACATAGAGGATCTTAAACGACAGTGGTAAAAGCAATATGTTAAAAACTGTTCACAGTGAATGAATTAAATACTCTTTTTGCTTCCAGAAAATAAAATACATATCTTCAAGCTTCTTTTTTGATACAGATCATGAAAATCTACTGACAATTGTTATATTTTTAGACCACATTTTTTTGCCTTTAAATATACCACCTTTATATCAAGACTTGTACAGTCAACAAGTTGGTCCTGGTAGCCTGTGAGGCAGGGCATGACTTTTAAAACTGGCGCTTGCACTTGGTAATATTTTAGAATTTTGTTTGTTCTAAAAATAACTGTTGCTTCCCTGTTTTTTAACAGGAATACCTTGGTTGGCTTTGACAGGGACAGCTGATACAAATACAGTGTCAACTATAACATCCAGTCTGGCCATGAAAAACCATGTAGAGATATTCATCAGTCCCAACAGAACCAATCTAAGAATCAATGTCTTAAAGAAAAAGAAACCTGAGATGTCAACACAACTTGACTGGGTAGTGAAATTGGCAAAAGAACATGGGGCTGAAATGCCAAAGGTCATAATCTTTTGTAACACATTAAAGGATGTGGCCAATGTTGTGAACCAGCTAATGATGAAGCTTGGTAATGCAGCATATGATCCCCCTACAGAGCATGCCAGGGAAAACTGTTTGATTGGCATTTACCATTCACTATCATGGGACAGCTACAAGGATGATGTTGTAACCCAATTTAAGGGAAACAATAAGATGAGGATTACAATTGCGACAACAGCCCTGAGCATGGGTATTAACTTCCCTGACGTGAGATATGTTTTGAACTGGGGACCTGCACGCAGTATATTAGACCACCACCAAGAGGCTGGAAGGGCTGGAAGAGATGGTAAACAGGCTGACATAGTTGTTGTATATCATGGAAACCAGCTGGCACAATGTGAAGTCGAAGTGAAAGACTTTGTTAAGGCATCAGGGTGCTTGAGAGTTGCTAGTTACAAGTCTCTGGATCCACACATCCAACCTTTAAAACCACTGCACAGTTGTTGCTCTAACTGTAGAGCAAACTGTGAGTGCTGTGACAGCGAGAGCTGCTTAGAGCCCACTCCTCCATTTATGGAAACGATGTCTGAACCATCTGAGCCACAACACAACATTTCCAGACATGTGAGCACTGAGGATAGGAAGGACTTAGAAGATGCTTTACAAGAACTGAAGTTGAATGCTGGGATAGGTTTTACTTCTGAACTTATCTGTGATATTGTAGCAGAATGCTCAAACATATTTACATTGGATGATCTGCTGTCTCGATTTGCAGTTTCCTCCATTGGCCATGCTATCAAGATTTTGGAAATATTTCATGAGTTATTTGAAGACATTCCTCATTTTGAAGAGACATTAATTGTGCTGGATGTTTTTAGTGGTTCAGCTTCACTTGACGACTATGAGGGATTCTTTGATGCAGATGACAGTGAGTAAAAACAGTTTAACACAACATATCTATTTAATTTGATACAGATAAACATTCTGTAATTTAGCCCCATTTCCCTTTTTCTCTGCCTTGTATTATACTCTGTGACTTCTTCAAATGGGCCACCATGCCAGGTTAGGCTTTTTGAAAGCAATATTACAGAACATCATTTCAGAGCTGATTTCTGGTTACTGTTGTATAATGCAATGTCTTCACACAGAATTAATGTATAATTAGCTTATTTAAAATTGGTTTATTTGGTTTCACTATAATAATATGAAATTTGCTCTGGGGACATTTGTGGTCGTGTTCTCATTTGCTTTTACCCATTTAAGAAGTCACAAGGTATTGCACAGTAAATAAGTAGAATCAGGCCATTCTTGTGGGCAATTGAAAAGAGACAAAACTGCCCCTGTTGAGGACCTCTGGAATTTCAGGTTCAACAAAATTCCATGGTGTGTAAGCACAAATGTCAGGGTGGGCAAGAAAAAAAAATCACTAGAATTCCAGGGTGGATGTCCCAAACTAAAAATGTCCATGGTGGGTAGTTGCTACCGTGGTACTAGACAGTGGAGTACTGATTTGTTCAGTGACTGCCCAATCAAGGTGCATTTTGCAATTGAGCAACATTCAAAATCTAAAAAAGGTTTTTTTAAACCAACCATCAAATTTCTTTGCTGTTTTTTTATTCTGCAGACTCTTGCTCTCAATGATAAATACGTAGTGCCAAATTAGCTTTTTGGATTCTACTCAACATTGCTGTGACTGTGAAAAGTTTTAGAGGCTAGGCCTTGCAAACAAAGTGCATCTAAACTTGACATGTTTTTCGACCATAGTGTTGAAAGTGGATTGCCACTAGTAAGGATGCTATTTTTGTGGTTGAAATTTGAAAGCCAGAGTCTGCAGAATACCGGTACTCAAAACAGCAGTAAGTGCAAGAATGCACTTGTATTGCCCATTTAGCCAGTTTGATATTTTAAAGCATAACAATGCCATATGTTAAATGTGCTCACTTAGAAAATCCTTTTCTATTAACAGTGGACAATGGAGTTTGCCACAGAGCTGGAAATTGCTGCCAGTCATCAGACATTGTCCAAACAAAATTGCCAAATGTCATACCAATTTTAAGATATGTCTCTAGGCAACGTTCCAGTAGAGACAGTGGTCTGATCAAGTAAGAAACATTATTTTCAGCTCTGTTGCCATATTATGTTATCCACTATCTACTAATAACAGGACCTGGGTCCCATCAAGCAAAAAGGGACTTTATATTATGGTACATGTGTTTTAGCCAATTATTATTATTATTATTATTATTTTTTTTTGGGGGGGGGGGGGGGGGGTGACAGAAGAATATATTTGCAAGAATAAAAAAATTATGTACAAGGTCCCTTTTTACTAAGTGGGGCTCAGTCTTTAGTCCTTGAATTTGAAACCTCTGTATATATTTCATTATGCTCTAAATGTAATAATGCAGTCTAGTTACCAGAGCCCATGTTTTTTTTTGTTTGTGAGTTGATGAGCCATAACCTGTGTGGCAGCCCATATTTGAAAAGACCATGCATGGTTTCAAAACCCTTCTGAAGGCAAATACTAAATCATGGCCTTTTTGTTTCTGCTTAGCAATTTTGACTTGACCAACTATGTATGCTCATAATTTGGACTGTTCCATAGTGTGTAGCTCATCAGCCTAGGGGCTCAAGGGACAAGATTGGCATACCGGTTGCTATTAATCATTATGCTGTACTTACAATAATGTTTTCCATTAAGTTCTAGTTATAATGCAAATGGAGAAATGTAAATATTAAAACCAAATGGACAATCTCTAGAGAGTTGGTTATCTGGCCAATTAGCAAAGGTCCTCAGATCCTCGTCTACCATGACATTAGGCTGTCACAACTAGAATCCACATAACCTTTTGAGGCCCTTGAGATTTCCAGAATTGGTGGTCCTAGGGTAGCTGTAAGTGGTTGCAGGTACCCTCAAAATTAAAATTTCCAAGTTGGTAAAGCATACAGTCTTGATAAATTCACTGGAATTTCTATGGTGTATAGCTTTGGCTTGGGTCTTACACTGAAGTGTGGATTCTTTGTGACTGTCTATTCAGAGTCAACATTCATACAAAGCTATGTAGGCCTTGTAGGCAGCATGTCATATCATAGATTTGAGCTCCATTTTGTAATAAAATACAGAACAAACCCAGGGTAAAACCCATACAGAAAATGTTACATGTACTGTCCAGGTTCTTATTGTCCAGGTCGCTCCTCATAAATTGAACCCCATAGCTTGATGTGCTCTGATATCCATTGGTGAAGATCTCTGTAATCAATATTGTCCAGCAAGTTTACACTGAAGTTGGGGAATGATATATAGCCTTCTCTACCTGGTGTGTGAGAGAACACATTCCTCTCATTTATATCTCCAAGGATTTGCAGGACACTTTCTTCAGGGTCCTTGTTTGATCTGTAGTTCTTTCTCCTGTTAAGCCCACAATCAGCATCAACTGAAGTCATCATCCCTTCAAGTGCATCCAAACATTCAGCCATTCTTGTGGCATTTGATTCTGAGAGGTTTGGTCCCAATGACTTCCACATTTGCTTCAGCACTTTATTCTGGTGTTCCTTTGTCAAATCCAGCGGTATGTTATTACCTCTACCTCCTGCTGTGTTATGAAACCTGTTCCACTTGAGGTCAATTGCTTCTGACTCTGGCAGTAATGCTGCCAGCTGTACCAAATAGAGCAATACTGCATATGAATACTTAGTGTGGCCATCCTTCTTGTAAAACAACAGAGCTAGCTTATAGGCCTTGTGAAGGCGGTCGCCATCTCCCTCCCTGATTGCATCATTAATCTCGAACAGAAGAAGTCCAAATGCCAGTTTACATGAATGATAATTGTATATAGGATCTGGCTTCTTGGTCTCCTTCGACTGAATAGGCTCATCATGATCTATGTTGACTCCATCATGGAGTTTTCTTTCATGGCTGATATGGAAAAGAAGAACAAATTCTAGATCATCAAGTTGAATTATCATGGAATCCTGTTTAGTCATACACATAAAATCTGTGATATTAGCTTTGTTGTGCTTTGGTAGCCAGGCATGAATGTGGCAGTCTCCAAATAAAAATCTGCAACCAGCATGGCTATCCCTAAAAAAATAACTTCCAGGGTGTGTTAACATAAATTCAGGGTGGTCATCAAGAGTTCAATGGAATACCATTGGGTGGTTCCAGGGTTGGTTAAACTGAGCCTGTGTTTCTCAAAAGGAGGGGGAGCTTTATGAGCAGTGACCCTTTGGCTCATTGCCCTCGAGGAATTTGTAATATTGATTTGAAAAAATGCATTTTTGGATTTAATGATGAAATCATTAATAGAATAATGAATATTGAACTCTTAAAGGGTTTACAAAGCCCAAGCCCAGAAATTTACTGTTAACAGGGCCAACCTTAAGATTTGGAATTTTATAGCTCAGATAATATAGTAAACCTGATCAAGGTTGGAATAATATGTTGGTATTTTATGTTTATGTGTAATTCACCTTCTTCTTGTTGCTTTGGTTGAGTAGACTTTCCCACAATTAGCTCGACAATAGAAGTAGCCATATTCATCCCTTTCGCCGACAATTGCATTGAAGTTTCTACCATGCTTCTCGATTTCATGACTGTTAGACAAAAGGAATGATAGAGAAATGCAATCAGGATTAAGGATAAATAAAACAATGATAAACAAATCTAGGCCCCTATTGGATGCTCTAGGGATGCACTTTTTTGTTATTTTCTTTACAACTGAAAAAATGTTAGAAATTATCCAACCTCACTCTGCCAGAATGGTAGACATAACGTTCCTGACAGCCTTCTGCCCTGCAGATGTAAACTTGATTAGTGGCCTCTGAAAGCTGCTGGGTGTCATTCACAAGATCATCTACAGTATTCTCAAGATGAATATACTTCGTGACAACATCCTGGCATAGGTCAAGAAGCCATCTTTGTTTGACAGATTTGGGAACTGTACTGTCGGGCATGATATAATCTGGCTGATCTAAAATAGAACATTTAAAAAGTCTTTACTGGAAGGTAACAACGGCTGCTGTAACGCTGACAGGTAGAGGGAAGGTATGTGTCTCAACTCGGTTTCCGTCTCAACAGAGTACATGTAGCTTAAACCAATTTTGAAAAAAAAATTGAAAATTCTAATTAACCTTTTATTCAAATTTTATTTTTGTTATATTTTTCCTAAGGGGACTCCCATTTTAATAAGGACGAACTCACCATCAACTGAGGTCATTCCAGACATATGCATAAATGCTGCACATATGTGAGCCTCAATCTCTCGTTCGTGAAATTCCTTGTACTCATTGTAATTTGTATGGACCCCCTTGCTGGCATTTGTCTTTCCTGTTCTGTTCATACTAGCCCTTGTTGTTCCTATTTCTCCAGCTGATTGCGGTTGAACAAATGTACTGAACTCAGACTGAAAAATATTGAAAAATTCAGAATAAACCTACTGTTCTGATCTTGAACAACCTGCCGGGACAATGCGGCCATTATTTGAAGTACAGTATTGATCTGCCAGTTTTCACCTTATTATTCCAGGGGCAGCCAGATGGGGGCCCAGGACTCCTTTGAGGAATCAATACTAAATATGACTATAGTAAATAATATTATTATAATCAGTCCAGTAAAAGCTAAGGGCCCTCCTTTTTTGTCTTGGGCCCCTCCCCTTAAGTACCTAGTTGGCAACATCTTGGCTATGCCAGTGAATTCAATATTTTTTTTCCAACTGCAGACATTCAATTTCAAATTATACCCTGCTAGCAGTTGTTTCTTTCTGTCAAGTCTTATATTACTTAGCAAGCTAGTTGCATGCCTAGTATTTCATGCTGATGTTTAGGTGGATAGCTTGCTATATAATAAAAGTCCTTAAGAAAGAAACCTCTGCTGCCAGGGTAAACATTGAAAAAGTGTCACATGTTACATGGAATTGCCATTGCATATTTTGTGAGGCATCTCCAGAAGCAAGGAGACATTATCACAATAATAATTAAAATAATTAAAATCATTCTGGCATCACACATACTGGTAGTTCTTGATAAGGATACATTTTTGCTGTTGTAGTACTAATCATATTCAAATGGGATTTATTTTATTTATTTATTTATTTATTAATTCAATTTCAAGTTAATAATATCTTCAAATGCCAACAGTAAATGTTCACAGTACCTTGTAAAGGGTTACTTTTGCATGCCAGTCAGCAAACTCGGGCCGAAGACCTTGTAGTCTGTCGTACACATTTCTTCCATCCCCAAATGCCCACTCCACATTTCTCCCCCTCTCCTCATATAGCTGGTCACCGTGTTGTGCAACAGGAGATAGAACTGCTGTCTCATCACCTATCTGGGCTACAGGAACATACTTCTCCTGGTTTGACTTCAGTATTCTGGCCATGTCACTAGCCACATTTGGATTCAAGAAGAAGAGGTCTGAATAGCACTAAAAACAAAAACAATATCCTAATTAAAAGCCATTATGACTGTTATTTTTAATATATTGTCTTTATTTCACAATGTGCAATTCCAGAAAACCTGCCTATTCTCCTGGTTTTTCCATATAATTATTTAGTGCATCAGTCTTGCAATTTCTCACACAGTTGTTGTATCTGAGACACAGTCTCCTGATTTTGGAGCTTTTGGGATTTGCAGATATGGGGGGGGGGGTCTTTAAGTGCATTCCCTCCATGGTGGGGGTATGGATTTTTTCTGGAATTGCACAATTGACAAACAAAAACTCAAAAGAGGATGGCCCTGTAGTCAACACTTACATAAGTGCTTCTTTGTGACATTTCACTTGAATACACGTGGGGAATATGGTGTATGACAACATTCTTCAGGTACTTGAATGAATGCAAGTACTTGCAGATAGTTCGGCTGATGAGGATTGCCCAAGTTGTTTTCAAGGATTGGATTACACCCTTATTTGGGAGCAGCTCCATTAACTGGATCTCTTTGGCTGGCTTTAGAGGGGTCTTGGTCTCGGCCAATGGTTCTACTACCCTGCTCAGTTCACCATACTGGTGTGCCCAATGGAGAGATTGGTTTGAGTGGTTCTTAGTTTGTATCCTGGCGTGAACCTCAAGGTCTACATTATCTCCTACCAGTCTGCATAACATAAACAAGGAAACATTTCTTAGCTATATAGAAGTAACAATGGACCATTCCAGCTGTAATGAGTGTGCTGCATGATGGCAGTTGAGTATTAACATTGGGCTATTCCATATTATATCCCCCCTATCGAGGAACCTGGAATTTCCACAGGGGCTGCTGTGTTTGACCCTGGAATTTGTTGATTTTGACCCTGGAATTCCCACAGGGCCATAAATTTCACCCCAGAAATTCCACAGGGTGATCATTTGGAATTTGACAGGCCCACAAGAGAATGAGGAATTTCTACAGGGTTTGCTTAAAATTTCCAGTTAGAGTTCAAGATAATTTCTAAACTACAAGACATGTACACTGCTGTTATAGCTGAAATTATCCATTGTATTACATCTCAGCCAGCTGACCATATAAACTAACCACAACACATACCAATTTCACTAGAAACTATAAACAAACACTTACTTGTAGTAGGGTAGCTTTTCTTTCTTTAATGTGTGGACAACATCTAGTATTACATCATCAGTTAACCTCTCAGATGGTGGTAGCTGCTCCAAGGCATAAGACAATATATCAGGCTTAAAGGTTGCATACTCTTCGACATCACTCTCTTTTAAACTGATCTCTGTTTCAACCACCATATCATCTGGACCAGCTGCTGGTACCTGCTTGGCTAGCACCTCCTCTAGGAAAAGCAGCGTCACCTTGTTCCTTTCAATTGTTTGCTTCCAGACCTGGAGTTTAGCCGTACTGTCCACGCCCATTTTTCTTTGAAGGTTAACCATTCTGTCAGGGGACATGCAAACGCCCAAGTGGTTCAATCGTTTGGTGTCTTCATATCCTACACCTCCATGTCAAAGAACTGTCGAGATCCGGTATGCAACAGCCGACATTCTATCATTTCTAGCGCGTGCAACTACTGACGTTGCTAATACAATAGAGTTGACATTATCTTTACCACACGCACCAGTTACACTTGCGTGCCATAACGGGCAATGAACTCTGCTCTCCTCTAATACCAGCTTATTCGAAAACCCAGATAACTGGTCTGGATCGGTGCCTTTCAAAACGGAGTCCGTTCTGCAATATTCCTTGAACTCGTTTTTAACCACTCTCTTTAATGCTGTGGGCAGTTCTGCCTGGAGACATTCGTGCCGAAAAATTTCATTTGCAACACTTTGATATCTTTTGAGTGCAAGATTCTTGATTAAATTTGTAGTGTGAATGTTGTCAGGAGTTCGCACTACAACCCTTTTATTAGGATAGAGAATAACAATTTTTATTGCAGTTTTATTAGTGTCGAGATCTTCAACATTGAAATGTCCAGCTAAACCTTCATCGTCGTGTTTCTCTTCTAATTTCTCCGCCTCCGACTCCGGTCGAAAGGAGAGAGATTTCCGGGATTTCACTACCTTTGCCAAGGGGCTTTTGCTTGGATTCCCTCGCAATTGTTTGCGTTGTAGCGGGCTTCTATCCGGAGATGCGATAGTCGTTGGAAGCAGCCGCTTGGTGCGCTCTGGTGTTACATTTAAGTTCTCAGAGTTTTCTTCGTTCTCCTGTTTACTAAAGGCGCTAAAAATTAACTTGTGCAGGTTGTACAAGTTCCTGATTTTCCTGCCGCACGGAGCACACACTCTACTGGATACATTTAGAGATTTCAGAACTTTGATCCCAATCTCTTGCAGGAGCAAAGCGAGAGTTTTTCCGCGGCTTCCATCTCGTCGCGAAGGATTAAAAATGTTCTCAGTTGAACATGTTTGTTCCTTGCTTCCGTATTTAATCTTAAAGTTTTGCGTACAGATTCTGCAAAAGTCGTTATTAGAGAGAAGTTCTCTGCCTAGTTTTCGAGAGGAAATCCTTTTAGTTGGCGTTATTTGTTGAGCTAATGCATTCTCCATTTATATTTTCGCACAAGAAATAGCTCACGAACATCTTTATTTTTGTCGGGTCTGACGTTTCACGTGGAACTGTTGTGTTTACATCGCGACGATTCTGATTGGTTTATTTTGACAGCTACTGGGA
The DNA here is from genome assembly GCA_033964015.1 of Scolanthus callimorphus. Classification (NCBI taxonomy): domain Eukaryota; kingdom Metazoa; phylum Cnidaria; class Anthozoa; order Actiniaria; family Edwardsiidae; genus Scolanthus; species Scolanthus callimorphus. Next base: position 7,836,828 of record CM066911.1, read on the forward strand.
GACGGGTTTGTCATGTGTGGTCAAGCGTGAGAGGTGGGCGGACACAACAAAAGACGAGAAGTGCCTGCCGGCTCTCCTCTCGCTTTTTCTTCCCCTCCCCCTCCCCCCGCTTTCTCTCGATTTTGCGCCACAGGTATCCTGAGCCCCGAAAATAAACATTTCCCCGAAAACCCAAAAGTAGAGCCGGCTAGCAGGCTAGAACAGATTTTAATGGAGGGGGGAGTGATGTTATGCGAGAGGCCACGGGATGCCTGTGGTATATTATTTGGCATATGCGGGATGCCTGTGTTTTTAAAGCGCAATGCAATGGAATTAAAGCGTAATGTAATGATGGAATGTTTCAACAATGTTAAAGCTATTTTAAAAGAAAAACAATTAAGCATGCAAAGTAAAGACTGGAGAGAGAGAGAAAGAGAGACGATAATTATGCACGGCGGAGAGATAGATTGAACGTTATCATGGTACAGAATATTGTGGATTTGTGCACTGGATTTGTGGATTAATACAGACAGGATTCTCAACCACGGTAAGGCCTAACAATACAATGCATTCCTCCCTCAAGTAATCTTCAATCACAGGGCCAAAAACTAAACTTTTGAAGAACATTATTCTAACATCTGGAAAGATCACAAGCCTTTCAATACTGAACCCGAAAGGGCTTTTTAGAGCTAGAAATGCAAGGTCTGAAGAGGGAGGTGAAACTGGCCGGGCACTTATGTTTGCAGTTGCTGAGGATTTAAGAGCATTAGGCACTGGTGAAGTCAAGACCTTGACAATGGTTAACAACAGCCAGTCAGTAGAGCATCAATTGTGACTATTGTAAAATGAGCCCCCCGCCCTGTTCATGGCCCCGATCATGCACAGCTACCCACCCTGGATTTTTTTTAATTTAAAACACCCACCCTGGAATTCCAGTGATTTTTTCATGACCACCCTGGAAGTTGCACATACCCATCCTGGAATTTCGTATTTTTAAGGGTGCTCACCCTGGAATTCCAAGCTCTACTTTGACCACCCACTCTGGAATTCAGAGCTCCATTTTAACCACCCACACCCTGGAATTCCAGGTCTCCAACAGGGAATTTTTTTTGTATCTCCCCATTATTTAGAGCACATAATTGCATTTTTTTGGTTGCCTTTTTCTTTGCCAGTCAAAGGACCACTGGTCTGAATAGACTCTGCCTTTCAAATCTATATCACTAAACAATAGCAGTGAATTTTAGCAATCACATGATCAAAATTAAGACAATAATGCCTAAATATTTTAAATGATGCTCTACTGAATCTTAAAATTATTGCCAAGACAGTTTGTTTTGGATTGGTTTTGATATTTCTCATTAATTTGGTGAGGCACATGTGAGTGACGACAACATTGTAAGTGATCATCAACAAAGATAAAGTTGTAATCCCAGCCAACTTTCTAAATGTATCCTCTATTATGTTATCATTTTAACCTGGATCAGTAATCATCAAGAAATATTATCATAACAACAAATATTGCTAAGTAATCTTACTGGAAAGCACATGTAATGTTTTTCTATACATAACAACAAAAATTGAGGTGATGAATCATTTTTTAGAGTGTCCTCCTTTTTAAAACCAATCACAATAGAATTTTGCGAAACTCAGTTTAAAGGTTCCTTTAAATTGTGCAATGTCCTAAGGTTTTTTTGAATATTGCAAAATGCAGTCAACATAATTATGAATTATTTTTTCTTTAGGGTTTTTTTCATGTTAGAGTGAGCCACCAGCAATGATGCCAATCACTGATTTAAATGATCAGGTGATCGAGTTTTCAGCAAAACTTGCCCATGTTGGGATCAGTCTGAGAGATTACATACAGGCCTATGAACTGAGAGCGATGAGAGGTATGTACTTTCATAAAGTGCCTCTAACAACCGAGTTTGAAGATCAGTACATCACCTCCCCCACAAACCAATCTCACAAGGTCATTGATAAAGGATGCCACCTATTTCAAAAATGGTTCTCTTGGTTATGGCAAAAGCCAAATACAAAACAGAAAAAGCTCCCGGGGAATTTTGAACAAATGTTTGTAGTTTCAGTTTCAATTGTGTGGTTCCAGAAAATCACCACAACCCCGACAATGATTTTTCAGAGATGCACTAAGGAAAAACATAGCATTTCAGTTAACATAGTTTTCAGAACTAAAATTCCCTTTATTTGGAAATGCCAACTGAATATCTTAAGTACAACATAGATGTTAGTAGCATGCGCGCGGGCATACTTTCCCACCAATTTTTCCCAGAGAGAAACAAATACCTACCCCAATTTATTTTGGTGCTGTGCACTCCGTCCACAACGAACATCAAAATTTGATCGCGGAAAATAAATAACGCGTTGCTTTTGACGTTTTCTTTAACATTTAAATGTGTTTTTTGCTTATGTCTAAGATTTATAAAATAATATCTAGAGGGGTTGGGCACCGGCCCCCGTTCTATCTATGGACCTAACTTGGCTATTGCTGACAAAAGTGTTTTTAGGAATAAATTAATAAATAGACTTTCCATTATAAGTAGACAAAAGTTAATGCAGCTACATTTGTACGCTTAGCCTGGGTGAGATTAAATAAAGTTGTGAAAGTACATATTCAGTGATGTTGATTTCTTTACATGTCCCTGTCGCAATTTGGTTATCTAAAACTTTAACTGGGGACTGTAATTGAATAGCCCAGACGACAACCTACCATCCATGAAACGAAATTCACCGATCCCGATTTATTGGGTCTTTCTATAGGTACCGGAGACTATTGTTTACTGTGTTAGCTTCATGTTTTGTGTTAGTTGGAACCCTTTGTCTCCGGTCGTTTGTCTATAAATTTAGGTCAATTGGCTCAGGTCAGCTACGGTACCTACAGAACTCACCGATTCAATGTTAAGCCCTGGCCAAACAAACGTAAGTCGCAAACGTTTGACTTGCATGGACGTGCGTTCACCTGAATCTAAGTGACACTTGTTACGTCGGACAAGCTCAAAAAAATTCCTTGGAATACAGCACGTAACACGCCGATAGTCGAAGATGGAAAATGCCTGCTCTAAAACAAACGAATTTATATGTTCCTGAAGAAGGAGATAATTATTAATTACTATAAGCCCTGGCCAAACGAAACGCAAGTTTTGCTACTTGCGTCGGCCAGCATTCGTTTGGTCACCAACTTGCGAAGGACGAATGGGGCTTAGTAACCAGGTGATCCAAGGCGCGTGATTAACAGCCCAGAAAAAAGGAATTGCAAAAATACAGGATTCCACCACCCATGTACACTGTGCTCGGTGCCTGAATAAACATGTCTTGTCTTGAGTATGCCTGCTTTTTAATACTTTTGGCCACACCCTTCCCCCTTTTCTAGTTTTCTTTCGAAAGCCAGTACATTGAAGGATTAATATATAGATTTAGCCACTGGCTAAAAGCGGAGCTCCCGGCTACATATTTCTCTGTGTTAATGAGACATGTGCTAATGCCATTGTACATAGATAGCCTGCCACCGTCATACCACGTGACTAAGCACTTGCACTCCCCTTGCCACGTAGATAGTTTCACCCAAGTTTGGTTGTCTGAGGCTCATCCCATCCAAAATATCAACCTTTTCTCGTTTTATGACGTCATCGATGACGTCATACCACGTGACTAGGCAGTTGCACCCCCTTGCCACTTAGACAACTTCACCCAAGTTTGGTTGTCTGAGCTTCATCCCTTCCCGAGATACTGTTGTTTTTCTCCAATGATGACGTCATCGATGACGTCATACCATGTGACCAGACAGTTGCACCCCCCTTGCCATTAAGACAACTTCATCCAAGTTTGGTTGTCTGAGGTTCATCCCTTTCCGAGATATAATTTTTTTCTCTAATGATGACGTCATTAAAGACGTAATACCACGTGACCATGCAGTTGCACCCCCTTGCCACTAGGACAACTTCACCCAGGTTTGGTTGTCTGAGGTTCATCCCTTCCCGAGATATCTTGTTTTTCTCCTGTGATGACGTCATACCACGTGACCATACAGTTGTACCCCCCTTGCCACTAAAACAACTTCAAACAAGTTTGGTTGTCTGAGGTTTATCCCTTCCTGAGATATGTGCTTTTTCTCATATGATGACGTCATCGATAACGTCATACCACGTGACCATACAGTTGTACCCCCCTTGCCACTAACACAACTTCACCCAAGTTTGGTTGTCTGAGGTTTATCCCTTCCTGAGATATGTGCTTTTTCTCCTATGATGACGTCATCGATGACGTCATACCACGTGACTATACAGTAGCACTCCCCTTGCCACTAAGATAACTTCACCCAAGTTTGGTTTTCTGAGGTTTATCCCTTCCTGAGATATGTTCTTTTTCTCCTTTGATGACGTCATCGATAACGTCATACCACGTGACCATACAGTTGCACCCCCCTTGCCACTAACACAACTTCACCCAAGTTTGGTTGTCTGAGGTTTATCCCTTCCTGAGAGATGTGCTTTTTCTCCTATGATGACGTCACCGATGACGTCATACCACGTGACCATACAGTAGCAACTCCCTTGCCACTTAGATAACTTCACCCAAGTTTGGTTGTCTGAGGTTCTCCCTTCCTGAGATATGATCTTTTTTCTCCTTTGATGACGTCATCGATGACGTCATACCACGTGACCATACAGTCGCACCCCCCTTGCCACTAACACAACTTCACCCAAGTTTGGTTGTCTGAGGTTTATCCCTTCCTGAGATATGATCTTTTTCTCCTATGATGACGTCATCGATGACGTCATACCACGTGACCATACGGTTGCACCCCCCTCGCCACTTAGATAACTTCACCCAAGTTTGGTTGTCTAAGGTTCATCCCTTCCAGAGATATATTCTTTTTCTCTTTTATGACGTCATCGATGTTGTCACGTCACGTGATCACGTTACAGCACCCCCCTGGTAGCACAGAGAAAGTACCCCAAGTTTGTTTGTCTTAGCATGTTCCCTTGAAGAGAAATAATTTTTTTCTAAATATACCACAGGGTTCCCATGAGTTTCCGCGTACGGCGGACGGACGTACGCTATACCTTTTATACCAGGAAGAAAGAAAAAATTCATATCTCAAGAGGGAACCACCTATGGCAACCAAACTTGGACACATTCATCTTTTGGGCAATACCATTTCAACGCCCTAATCGTTTGACTTGGTGCCGTCAATAACGTAAGCAAAATGAGCGAGAAAGCCCGTGACGTTTCAAAATCAACTCCATAGTTATGCCTAGACGATATTTCCTTAGGTATGGTGCTCCGCTTGCGCGGGCCGAGCTCCGCTATTAGGGATGACCACCCCTCAGTTTTTCTGAATGGGCAAATCAGTGTGCCGATTCGGCAAGCCAGTCTGGACGAGTCTCTGAGATTCAAGATACTTGCAGCCCAATGGGTCTGCCTCATAGACGAAGAATTACCACCCCTCCCCCTTTTTAATTTTTCCGCATAGGCAAATTGGGCCGATTCGGCAAGCCAGTCCGGAGGAGTCTCTGAGATTCAATGTTCTTGCAGCCCAATAGGTCTGCCTGATAGACGAAGGATGGCCTCCCCTCCAACTCAGTTTTTTCGAATAGGCAAATTGGGCCGATCCGGCAAGCCAGTCAGGAGGAGTCTCTTAGGTTAAAGGTACTTGCAGCCCACTGGGTCTGCTTATTAGACAAAGGATGACGACACCCCCCCCCCCCCCCCTAGTTTTACCGAATAGGCGTCGAATCAGCCCTTTTTGCCTATCCGGAAGAACACTTAGGAGAAGGGGTGGTCATTCTTTGTCTAAGAGGCAGACCTATTGTGCAGCAAGTACCTTTAATCTCAGATACTCCTCCGGACTGGCTTGCCGAATCGGCCCAATTTGCCTATTCGGATAAACTAAGAGGGAGGGGTGGTCATTTTTTGTCTAAGAGCCAGACCTTTTACGCTGCAAATACCTTAAATCTCAGGAACTCCTTTCTGAATAGGCAAATCGGGCCGATTCGGCAAGCCAGTTCGGAGGAGTCTCTGAGGTTAAAGGTACTTGCAGCCCACTGGGACTGCCTCTTAGACAAAGGATGACCACCCCTCCCCCTTAGTTTTTTCCGAATAGGCAAATTGGGCCGATTCGGCAAGCCAGTCCGGAGGAGTATCTGAGATTAAAGGTACTTCCAGCCCACTAGGTCTGCCTCTTAGACAAAGGAAGACCACCCCCCCCCCCCCCCCCCCCCCCCCCCCCCCTTAGTTTTTCTGATACGCAAATCGGGCCGATTCGGCAAGCCAGTCTGGAGGAATCTCTTAGATTCAAGATACTTGCAGGCCAATGGGTATGCCTCTTAGACAAAGTAAGACAACCCCTCCCTCTTAGTTTTTCCGAGTAGGGAATTGGACCGATTCGGCAAGCCAGTCCGGAGGAGTCTCTAAGGTTAAGGTACTTGCAGCCCACTGGGTCTGCCTCGTAGACAAAGGAGGACCACCCCTCCCCCTTCATTTTTTTCCGAATAGGCAAATTGGGCGGATTCGGCAAGCCAGTCCGGAGGAGTCTCTGGGGTAAAGGTACTTGCAGCCCCCTGGGACTGCCTCTTAGACAAAGGATGACCACCCCTCCCCTTAGTTTTTCCGAATAGGCAAATTGAGCCGAAGGATCATCATGTCCTCTCAGTTTGGACTCTATCATGCAATTGTCCTGTTAAGATTTTTTGCGTAGTATCAGGCTTTCTACTTCATGTTATTCTTCATCGTTTTCAACGCTGATTAGATCTTTCAGATCCTACGTTCCGCAGTATATCGTCCACGGTCATTGCACTTTATTTCAACCCCTCCTACCATTGTTTAATCAAGGTACTTGCAGGTCAAAGAGTGGGGTTGTAAATTGAATCCGTTTCCTAGACCTGGGTACTTGCCGTCTAGTTCGTATTAACTACCTTTCCCCTAAGTTACAGGGACCTACCTTTCCCCTAAGTTACAGGGACCGATGCATAGGGCTATTTGTAAATGGAAAAATATTCAATCTCAGAGAGCCCCTTTAAGATGAAGCCTGAGACTGCACACTGCTTCAAGCTCAAACTTACTTCCTGTTTGCCGAATCGGCAGCCTTGTTGCCGAATCGGCCCAATTTGGGAGTGTTCATGAACTTCACGTTCTTCGTGTTTTGTTTGCAATTTGAATGGTGACTAGCTTTTTCTTGTGTTTTTGTTTTCCGGACAATCAACGAAGTCTTCCACAGAATCAGTTTTGAGTGACTGACGAGTCGACTTTCTTCCAGTGTTGTAAATAATGTTTGGGAAATCAAAAACTGCGACTGATTTTGAGACGACGGTGAACGAATTCTTGGAAAAGTGAGCGAATTCAAGCCAAAATACAACGTAAGCACGTGTTGTCGCTGCAATGAAAAAAGCCGTTCGCGGCTTCTGATTGGACGAATCGTTTTCGTCACGCGTGAAAAATGTTGTTCGCGACTGCTGATTGGCTGGAAGCCATTTCCGAACGAAAATTTACGATATAGCTAAACTGTGCGTATGTCTCAGTATGTATATAATAGCGGAGCTCCCGCGGGCGCCGAGGGCGCCCGCGAAGCGGAGCCCCATAGCTACATGCAGGAGGAAACGAAACAGCACAAAGTGTATATGCATCGACCTGTTTTGTGATGGACTTCCGGTTTATTTACTTCCGTCCGTGGTTCCGTCGTCGCACAGGCAACCCATGACCAGTTTTACAGCGGAAGTAAATAAAAGGTCTATATCTTGGGAAGGGATGAAACTCAGACAACCAAACTTGGGTGAAGTTGTCTAAGTGGCAAGGGGGGTGCGATAGCATAGTCACGTGGTATGACGTCATCGATGACGTCATCAAACGCGTAAAGGTTTATATCTTTGGAAGGGATGAACTTCAGACAACCAAACTTGGGTGAAGTTGTTTAAGTGGCAAGGGGGGTACGATGGCGTGATCACGTGGTATGACTTCATCGATGACGTCATCAAACGAGAAAGGCTGATATCTTTGGAAGGGATAAACCTCAGACAACCAAACTTGGGTGAAGTTGTTTAAAGAATGCCTGTCGACCGTCATGCAACGCGGCCGTGCAACCCGGCCTGGTATCGATTTTCGTATGATACGAAAATACTCCGGAGCCGCATTTTTGAGCGCTTGGGTTCACACGTTTGAAGTTCAGCATTTTCTTGCGACTTTTCCAGAAATTCGACAAGCGAAATCATTCCCTTTAAACCTTTAAATATAGTAATTGCCACTAGCGAGCTAATCCGGCAATGAGGTACAGCGTACCAACCACCCATGCACATACTACGCCTTGAATAAAATAAAATAAAATAAATAAATAAATAAATAAAGCAAAGGAAACAATAAATAAATAAACGTAGCAATAAAGACAACGAGAGACAAGCACGACAATAACGACATGTACATGGGTAGCATGACAATCATGACAATCCCACTAAGTCAAGTAATGTCATAGCTACATTTTTTACAGTTTGAAGTAGGGTTTGTACGGTTTTTACCCGTTTTATTTCGAGTCAACGTGGACCGGTCTCAAGTAACATGGCGGCCGAAGGGACGGGCAATCCTGCTTTGCCTCCAGCGAGGCAAAAAAGGCCAAGAGGAAGACCAAAACGGCCAGAAGACCTTAAGGTTATATACCTGCGCAAATCTGTGAGAGATATATGGAGGGAGAGGAAGGAAGCGAAGGGATATGGCAAGCTAACGGATAGCGAATTCGCCGAAGTGCTACTTCAGTGAGTGAAATGTGTGAATTTTTCGCTGCTAACATGACGAATTTTATGTAGTCTGCTTTTTTGTAGCCGCATAAATTGCTTAGGCTGATCTTTTATGTTTGAAATTTCGATGTAGCTCCTGTCCGGTGAGTGTTCAGACCAGGGAAGATGATGATGATTTGATGTTCCTTCCTAGTACAGGTAAGTTATGATGGCTCTATTATTTCTTCCTCTCTGTCATTTACTAGAGTACATGTAGGTTTACATGGTTTAACCCGTTTGAATACAAATGGAGCAATGAACATATGCAAGAAATACAATTTAAAGTTCTAATTGTTGCTGATAGTGCTTAGGTACTTTTCCATGAAAATCTGTTGCTCTTGCATGTTACAATGTATGCATGCTCTGATAAATACAAGTAACTCAACATTCTAACGAAAGCTTTCTCTATTATGGTAGATTTCTGCTCCACTCCTGCCAAAAAGACAAGGCAACCAGCCAGTACTGGTGTTGTCCCTCCAACAGTTCCTGCAGCCATTGCAAGTGCACATGCTGTTCCACTCAGGTGGGTGTTGTTGCAGGTCAATAGGCATAGCCATACAGATTCTAATGTATTGATGGATCCCTTGCAAGGTTGGATGCAGTGTCTGGTATAAAGCTAGACCAGCAGGGAATATGGGTAAAGAGCTAACAAAGCCATAAACATAATTTGCAGATATTTCACAGCACATGTTCAGTACTCTATTCTCAGTTGTTTTTCTCATTCCCTATCAGTTTTAACCATTTCCCCTGCAGTGCGATACTGTTTGCTCTAACAACCTTTTTTGAATTAGTTGTAAACATGACCCACTGCATGATACATTCTTACCAGTGCTTTTTACTCCCTGATCAATAATTTGCTCTGTGGCCCTTACAATGTATTCATCAAGGAAGGTATTTTTTGTTACTAAACTCCAGGGTGTCAACGGTAGAGTAGCAAGGTAAAATTTATAAGAAGCAAAGGGTTGAAAAATAGGAGTTCAAGGTTCATGGCCAAAAAGAAAATGAGGAATTTTGTCTTTCAAGAAAAACAAAGGCATTTCCGGCATTCACTAGGTTTTTTTTTGGTCATGCTCCCCAAAGAAAATGTTAAAAAATTACATCAAATTATGTTGCAACAATCCCTGAATGTTCCTTTATTTTGCTGTCAAAAGCAAAACAAGAGAAGCACATGTACATGTGGCATGTTTTCAATTATTTCATGATCTTTTAACAATAATAATAATAAATAATGAATGCCATTTTAGCACTGAAGGTGCAGCAGAACTAGATGATGATGATGACGAAAATGCAGAAGAACTCGATCCATTTTCTGCAACAAGAGTATCTAGCATGGGTGGAGAAGATGGAATGGATGCATCCAGTGAAGGAGATGACCCAGTGCTGACCACTGCATTCAGTGAATGGTGTGTTTCCAATGATTGTTGCCCAGGAACTTATTATCAAGGAAGCTAATATTCAAACTGAGTACTTTATTATAAAGTAACACATAGCAAACAAGCCTAATGAACACAATAAGATATGTTAGGCAAATGATACATGTATGGTCAAATTTTTCATGCCTATGAGTAATTTGATCATAACTAACATAACTACTAACAATAAAATGTTTATGTAGTTACATGTATGTTTTGTTTTCTAATGTAGTTTTTCAAGAATTCTTGGCAAGCTAAATGCTGAAGACTCCAGTGATATTGACAGTGACATCGATGATAATGATGATGAAAACAATGAAGAAATTATAGCCAACCTAAGTCAACCTGAATCAGCTGAACCATGTACCAGTACTCCTGAATATGATGACAATTTCAGGTATTCTGATTTCTTCTTTTGTTTACCTCATTGGCATCATCAAGTTTCGTATGAGGCACATTGTTGGCCTTGGGTTTTACTGCCATCCTTCAGTTAGCCATCCTTTACATGTACAAACTGTCTACTAAGGTTATTCATCAGGGGCCAGTTCCTAGAAGGCAAGTTAGGAGTTATCAGTGGATAAACGCTTATCCAATGGATAAATCCTGAACAAAACCTAGACAACAGATAACTTTTATCTGTGTATAACTTTATCCAACCTTTCAGGAACCGGCCCTGGCAGTTTTCACAAAATTGCTCAGGTCATTGCAATGGAATGGTATTATCTTTGATTAGTTTGATCAAATCAGTCCCCAATAATCTTGGATGCTGGAGAGAGTTGAATATTTAATTTAGAAAAACAAAATATTTGTTTCTTCCTAGTGAGGAGTTTATAGTTGTGGACATTCCACTTAGTGATGAAGAAGCAGACAATGGGGAGGAGACTAAATCTCTGCGCGAACCAGAAATGGATATTTCAGAATTTAATGAAGAAACCATTATAACAGAAGGACTGCCAATCGGGGAAAAGCTGAAGCTCCTGACCACAGATGACCACCATCTGCAACATGAATTGCAATTAGCAAAAGATGATAAAGTGATAGTGACTGTGGACAAACTGCTTGAGCTTGTGCCTGCCCAGTGTTCTGCCTGCCATTATCCCATGACCATTCAGAAAAGAATGTCAGGGGCTGTCTTGATTCTGTCATGGTCATGCCCTCATGGCCATGGAGGGCAGTCATGGGAGTCATCAAAGGTGCTTGGAGAAAAAATTATCAAAAGGTCTACTCAAATAATGTACAGTTAAGCTCTGCTATCCTTTTGAGTGGCAACAATCAGGAGAAGATAAGCCTTATGTTCAAGTTTATGGGTCTGGCAACTATATCTGACAGTCTTTTTTACAGGATGCAAAAACTATACTGTTCTCCTGTAATTAAAGAGTTCTGGACTCAGATGCAAAGCAACATAGCCCAGCATTTGGCCACAACAGATGGTGTCTCCTTGGGAGGCGATGGGCGGAATGATTCCCCTGGCCACAGTGCTAAGTACTGTGTCTACACAATAATGGATGAATTTAGCAAGCTAATAGTTGATGTGGAGATACTAGATAAGAGGGAGACTTCAGGAAGTCAGCCAATATGGTAAAACTTGGACTGGCAAGGGTTCTAGCAAGAAACATGAAAGTAATGAAGATTTGTCACCTAGCCACAGATGCGTCTACATCATGCATTGCTCTTGTACGTGATATGAAAGGTATGTGAGTTTTGAAAAAAGCACTTTATTTACAGCTGTTTTAGGTAACAAGTGATTCGAAAGATTCAACACTTGACAGCAAAATGCAAAGTTATTACAAGGCGTCCCCATGATTACACATATATGTTTTGCCTGCTACGAGACAGAATACCCCATGTGGGTGCATGGCTCATTGTAAATCTGCATGTTGATTGGCTGATTTCTTTTTTTTTGTCTGGCTGCAGTTCAAAAAGTATAGTTACCATAGTTATGTCCACCATGTTTTTGGAGTCAACCTTTTGTGCTCTAGAATCGCATATGACCTAAAACAGCTGTAAGCTTTAATTTAAGGGTAGCTTTTTACAGGTAAGGTGTTGCCTTAACAGCCCAGTATTTCTAATATCATTAAGAACCTATCAGTCATTTATTAACCACAAAAGGGACAGATCCAAAGATAAATTGTTTTTTGGTTGGCTTTGTAATTTTAAAAACAAATGACATACTGTATTATTGAATTTGCAGCCAATCATGCAGAGCTGGTACAGTTGTTCCATGATCTTGATGTGTGGCACAAGGCTGCCAAGCTTTCCAAATGTTTGACAGAGGTAAAAATTAACATAATTTAAATAATTAATGCTGCTTTTGTTAGTTCTTTGTATGCTTTGTTTGTGTAATTCTAGATAAAAGGACCCATATCTCTCTGATGCTCTTATTGGAGTATCGGTGTTTGTTCATACTCATGTTTGTTTTAGTAATTTTGCCTTCCTTCGAGCAGAAAATGTCAACAGTCGTACAGATAACATAAGAGGCAAATCTAGAAACAAATAGTATAATTGGCTAAAAAAATAAGAAATCAGATGCCAGTCAATATAAAAATAGTTAAAATTTGCAGATGATAATAAACATTATCAAATTCAATATAACAGGCATCCAATATGAAGGACTGCAGTGCCTTGCGAGAATGGGTAGAGCCGGTCAGAAACCACTTCTGGTACTGTTGCAGTGAGGCAGAAGGGATGCCACAAAACTAAAGGTTTGCCAGGCCACCTTACTTTATGTTACAATTGAATATTCAAATTCAAGTTTGATTGTGTTTTGTGAGTTGAGTATGCAACAGGCACTTTGTGGAAAGAGGAGATGCATGCTCTTTGCCCAATTACCACCATCCAGACAGCCTTACTTATGTTACTGCAGACTTCAACCCTATGCCACTAAGATCTCCACCTCAGTGTTTAGGCAAGCTTGACTTTTTGCCACCTTTTTTGCACAACAATAATTCATGCGACTTTCCAAGGAATGAGTAAGATAGTGGTTTGACTGTTACCATTTTTATAGGAGATGTGGGTAGGCGTCCTTCACCATGTGGTAGGAGAGCATGAATGGGCAGATGGACAATGCACCATGGCCCATGGACCGCTGGTTGGGACAGAGAGAGGAAAGCCCCTGCTGAGCAAGGGGTCCAAAGCACATGATGCCCTAAGGAAGGTTGTAATGGATAAGAGGTGGTTGAAAAGCTTGGAGTACTATGTTTGGTTCAAGTAAGTCACTCTTTATGATTATAATTATTTACAGCAGGTTGTGGACTCATTCCTCGTTTACCAGCTCAGCTCAATAAATCAAAGCAAGTGATAAAAATATGATATTTTCTCTGGTGGAGTATGCCCCCCCCCCCCTACATTGACTTTTGCATGTATCATTTGCCCAGAAACACAGCAAATAGCAACCATAATTTTCTATTTTTACTGTTATTTTTGGGCCAAAAAGCTTCCTATTTTTTTAATCCTGAAAATAAGCCCTCTTTATATCTGTTACAGTCAATCACGAAATAGACAAAATCTATGTATAAAGGTAGGTTTATAGGGTTTACCTGCATGACAGAAAATTGAATTCTTTAGAATTATCACTTTTCTCTTCTTGATTTTAGGCACACCAGCTACATAGAGAACTTCAACAGCATGATGTTGAAATATGCTCCCAAGCGAAATTCATTTGAGTAAGATATGCACTTATTTATTGGGTCAAACGAAGGTTACTAAGGGCATGGAAAAGGCTCTGGCCATTTTTCTACTGGGAGCATGCACATTTACAGGAAAATTATTTTAGAATATGATTTCCAAAATTTCAGTGATTGAAGATCAAAGATTGAAATGTCCTTTTATTGACACTAAAATTATTATCATGGGAACTGCTGGGTATGGCCCACTTATGATATTTTGGTTGAATGATCACGCACAATAAAATCTTACTCATAATTTCTTATTCTTTTCTTCACCCTTATTGTGTGTGATTACTGAACCAATATATAAAAAGTGGGCATTACAATTATACTTTCCTCTATGTAATGCATGAAGGGGTCTTTCTAGTAGAATTTGAGTACATTGTAAACATGGTGTGTTTGCTTCTCAGATTCACAACATTTTGTACAAGGATTTATTTGGCAGCAGTAGATCACAACATGCATGCTGGTCGGGATCAAGCAACAACGCAGAGTGGGGACCCAATCTTCAAGAAGACCTATTCCAAGAGGTCAAAGCGGTGGTACCCAGAGCCTGTTCTTGTGGAGAAGCAATTTTCCTACATCCCTTATCTTGTGGCAAAGATATTGAAGGCCAGGATAGATGACCCTAAGACAGCTGAGAGGGTAGTTCCCTTGCCACAATTCCACCCAAGACGCCTTGCGGCAACCATTGCCATGAAGGAGAGCCCTGAGCTTTCTCTCCTGATAAAAGAATACAGGAGTAGGTTTGCAAAGAAAGATGAAGAAGGGAATGATTAGCATGGGTTTTCTTTCGTATGGTAATCCACCAATATGGCTAATCAAGTGACCTGCTTCTAATGCTGTTATTATTTTTAATAATTTTTTTCTTGAATGTTGATTGACTGATCATAAAGAATATCTTGTAAATAATGACAAACATTTATGTTACATCATTTCAAATTATGTGATAACAGAAAAAAAATCCATACCTGAAGGGATTTGGAAATCCAAAGGGGGTGGAATAGTCAAATGCCCATTTATTTCTGATGTAATACTGTATTTGTTTCACTGTAAAATTGGGCATTGGTAATTTCTGGTATCATACATGTACAAGTTCAAAGTATTTTTACAGAGGTGGTTTCATAGGTTCAAGGAAACCCTCCTAGTGATTATAAACAATGACTAGAAAGTACTGTATACAATATAATGGAGTCAACATTTTGGAACCCTGGGTTTGAACTGTTTTTGGTACAATCTGAATTAACTGTGAAGTTATTAAATTTGATAAACACAAAATAGTTCTGCCCTATTGTATATCATAATGGTTATGCCAAAATGTATGTATCTGTCATGTGGCTGTATCTAGAAGGTTGTGGGGGTGCCCCCATAGTAAAGGGATGAACAATTTCTAAGTACAACCATGTTAGATTGTTTGAATGGCAACTAGTTTTATGAAGTGTCCATGCTGAGAAATAGAAAATTCCTAGTTGCAACAATTTATGCTGTTTTGTTATTTGTTGTAGAAAGGCATGATCTCATCCTTAGTTACTTTCAAAACAGGTAGAGTTTCGATTGTGCCATTGAAATTTCGAACCCACATGTCACTGTTTTAGATCATGTGATGATCAAACGTTTAAGCACTGACTTTTCGATTGGCTGAAAGACATCAATCCTAGGTCATGTGACACCTTTTTAGATGTCATGTGATAGAAACTTGCAACCCACAGGCATGAAATTGAAACAGCTCGATTGAAACTCTACCTGTTTTAAAAGTATCAGATGGATATCAGATTTAGTTTTGCCTAGGTGAGACATTAGATCGAAACAGAAACGACGATAAACATGTGTGTTAATGTGTAGGACTGTTCTAATACCAAGTGCCTACCAGTACTAGCTTTCATAAAATACCCACTGCAGTCATTGGGATCTAAAGCCCATATACACATTGTCAGCTGATCTGTAAGCCCTCCTTATCCTTCTGACAGCACATGAGGGAATAACTCTTCTATTACCCTTTCCAAGGTATCCATGTTCCCATAAAACAAACATGCGATATCCAGCCTTGCGGTAACTTGCAGCAGAAAAGTCCAGTTCCTCAACAAAAGCATCACACCGTGATCTTATTGCCATTTCTAACACATGCCTATCCAAACATAAGTTACTAAAAAGGTCATATGAAGTGATACATTCAGGTCTGTCGCAGCATTTGTTTTCCACAGGCGTACTCATTGGCACACAGTTGCCACACACACACCAACAGGGTTTGTTTGGTGGCCTTGGTGGCTCTGGATCTTCAGGGTCGTCTTGCTCGAGCAGTCTTTTTGCAAAATCCAGGCTGCCACGGCCACTGTTTAACAGGCTGATTAATATAAGTCTGGTCCCAATAGCATCTAAGTTGTCGACAAATTCCTGAAAGATGAATAATGCAGCATCTAAAATTTATCTCTTGAGCACCATGTGACTTGACAGGTAGGAGGAACATGACTTGTAAATGGCAGACTTTCCTGGATATTTTACTACACTGAAAAGTGTTATAGTAAAACAAACAACATGCTTTCATTCAGCAAATGATGGCTGGAAATGCACAGCAACATTCAGAATCACCTGTTTCACTTGTTCCAAGTACTAGAAGCGCTTAGAGCCAGTATGGAATTCAGCCCTATATAAGCACAGATTTCAGAAGAGAATTTTGGAGGGAAGGAAGAAAGCCTGAAAACACGAGCAACTTTCTCTTATAATAACAGCATGCCAGCGTTTTCCATCACTGCATAGATGAAAGGAATTCAGTGCACAGCTATTTGTATAAAATTTCAGAAATTGAATTGTGACTGAAAATTTTAGAAATAAGGGACTTAAAACACTCAATCTAAGAGAGCATATATTTTTTATGACGAGACTAAACAAAACTGCACTTTCTTACCTCGATTCCTGTTTCCTAGACTCTATATCTTGCCGCTGGCGCTGAAGAGAACTTCCTGGTAAACTACCTTCTCTAATAGTTCCTAAGTTCTAATAGAAACAAGGAAAATGCATTGGCTGAAAGTCTCGACTTTATAACAGAATCCGATCGAGTCCCGATATTTGGGCTCATACCTTATTTGCACAAGGTTTCTTGGCTGTGCCGCACGAACATTCCGGAGCACATTCTAGATCTGCCGTACGACATGGGCAGCCTCTACCCTGTCCATTCTTCTGTTTAGTTTTGCAAGAGGACTTGCACTTGCAAAAGATCTCCCTTACGGGGAGCATCTCGACGGGCGCTTCTCCTTCGCTCTGCTGGCCTCCGGCTCCACCATCGCCAGAAATATCGAGAGAAAATTCGCTCGGATCGTAAATCTTTAAAGTACAAAGGCATTAAATAAGTTTCCCAAACAAATGCACTTCTTGAAACCTTTAGACTTACTTCACTTCCGTACGCGTTGACCGCCATTCTTTCGTCGAGTTCGCGCGCTCTACTACCAAAACAAGGCAAAGCGAGGAACGCCTTGCACATTTGGTTTGTTTACCAAGGCCGCGTTGCATGACGGTCGACAGGCATTCTTTAAGTGGCATGGGGGGTACGATGGCGTGATCACCTGGTATGACGTCATCGATGACGTCATCAAACGAGAAAAGGCGTATGTCTTTGGAAGGGATGAATCCCAGACAACCAAACTTGGGTGAAGTTGTTTAAGTGGCGAGGGGGGTACGATGGCGTGATCACGTGGTATGACGTCATCGATGACGTCATCAAACGAGAAAAGGCTTATGTCTTTGGAAGGGATGAATCTCAGACAACCAAACTTAGGTGAAGTTGTTTAAGTGGCAAGGGGGGTACGATGGCGTGATCACGTGGTATGACGTCATCGATGACGTCATCAAACGAGAAAAGGTTCATCCCTTTGGAAGGGATGAACCTCAGACAACAAAACTTGGGTGAAGTTTTTTAAGTGGCGAGGGGGGTACGATGGCGTGATCACGTGGTATGACGTAATCGATGACGTCATAAAACCAGAAAATTTATAAATCTTGGAAAGGGATGAGCCTCGCACAGAACCAAACTTGGGTGAAATTATCTAAGTGGCAAGGGGGATGCAATGGCGTGATCACGTGGTATGACGTCATTAACGAGGTAATCAAACCAGAAAATGCATAAATCTTGGGAAGGGATGAACCTCAGAGAACCAAACTTGGGTGAAATTATCTAAGTGGCAAGGGGGATGGTAGTGTTGGTCATGTGGTATGATGATGACAGGCTATGTACAATGGCTGCCTTTTGTCTCATTAACACAGAAATATATGTAACCGGGAGCTCCGCTTTTAGCCAGTGGCTAAATCTATATATTAAAAAAATATTCGACTTGACGACAACAGTGAATTCGCCTCAGGCCCAGTAGTGCAGTTACCCAAAGGGAAGTCTTCTTCTGTTTTCTCCTCTCGCGTGTTCAGTGAACAACAAACCATGGTAATGGTAGAGATCTTTCAAGACCTTATACATTCTCAACTTTCTATCAAGACAGCAGAGGTCCTGGCACGCATCAAGGCACATCCAATATGAAGCAGAATTATTACATGATTTGCTCCATTACAGTTGTGCACGAAAATTACAAGTGAACGGAAGCGCCTAAAAAGGCTAGACACCAAATAAACTTTCCGTTAAGATGAAAAGAATGGTTTAAGACTTCTAGTTATTCGTTGAAGACAATGCGGAAGTAAAACATGTTTGACTGAACACCAAAAGTGCACCTGAGTGTCTTTCACTTTCGCAGCAATTCAGTTATGCACTAGTTTTACTTATCGTTAATTTTCCGCATAAAAAATTAACGATAAAATAAATCATAAATGTTGCAGAAAAGTTATTTACCATTGTCAGGTGAGATTGAGTTACGGCTACCATTCACCTGTTGTTAGTCGAGCTGTTAAACGTGTTTCCGAGAAAGGCTTTAACATTTCATGTTTTGAGAATTTACGTTACCTATTACTATGAAACTGTGTTAAGTTGACGCATACATACCTTGTTAGAACTCTGAGACATTTGATACTTGAAACACATAGAAGATGGACTTAGCTGGACTTCCTTAAAGTTTCTTTAAAGTTTGCTTTGTGTATTAAAAAGGCACTAAAATCGAAAAAATATTGTGTTTAGAAGGTCGCTGTTTTACACATACTCTCAAACGTATTTGGGTAAAAATATGACTTGTCAATGTGAAGTGCAAAAAAGAAAGATATATCATGCTTTCAAGAAATGGCTGTAAATCACATTACACTCAAAAACATCAAATCTAGTACACGAATAGGCTGATACTTGTCAATGATCCCTACCGCCTACCCGCCGATCCGATCATTTATAATGCCATGATAATATATTGCATTTCAAATTGCAATGTCAATCAGATTATTTCTAAATGGACGAAACTACGGATTGATGGACATCTATAGTTTATAGAAGGAAAATTATCTAACAACGGTATAACGGATTTACGGAAATAAGTCAGACAAATATTCAGTTACTTCTTATCTACCATCTTCTTATCTACCTATTTTTTTACTTATTTATTTACCTACTTACTCACTTATTAACTAATTTATTTATTTACTTATCTATTTACATTTTTTTATTTTTAAAGTATCGTAATAAAAAATAAAATTTATTTAAAGTTATTATTTATTTACTTATTTATTTATTATATATTTACTTGAGCCTCTAGAGCGAGCACTATCGTGGGAAAAGCAGTCGTTGAAGTGAAGCGCGACCTCCTAGCGCTCCCTGTGCGCATGGGTGGACTTGGCATTATAGACCCTGTACAAGCATCGTCTTCTGAATACGAGGCGTCAGTTAATGTCAAAGGCTCTCTGGTGAGAAACATAGTGGAGCAAGTGCACCAACGTCCGGATACCATGGAAGTACGAACACGCCAACTCTACGCCCGCAAGCACAAGGATGACCAACTTAAGGAGAGATCGGAACAAATCGAGAATTCGCTGCCGATGAAAACCAAACGAGCAGTCGAACTGGCCACGGAAAAGGGAGCGTCAAACTGGCAGACGGCGATGCCAATGAAAGATGCGGTTTTGATCTGAATGAAAGGGAATTCCGAGACGCAATTAATTTAAGGTATGATTGGGAGATCCCTGAAATACCCGCTGTATGTGTCTACGGGGACTTATTTAGTATTGATCATGCTATGATCTGTCGAAAGGGAGGTCGATCTTCGTGACTTGGAGGCAGAGCTACTTAGTTTGGTGTGTAATGACAGAACCAGTGCTACAGGAACTAACGGGCGAGGATCTGAACAGGGGCGCAAATAGAGCCCTTGAGGCAAGACTCGACATACATGCGCGCGGCTTTTGGGAGAGAGGAAGATCTGTATTCTTCGATATTCGGGTTTGTCACCCCAATGCAAATTCTTATCGTGAACTCTCACCCAAAGAAATTTTTAGACAGCGCGAGAACGAGAAGAAGCGACAATATGCCAGTCGAGTGATGGAAGTGGAGCATGCGACCTTTACGCCTTTGGTATTCACGACAACAGGCGGGATGGCTGAGGAGTGTCTACGCTATCATGATAGACTCGCTAAACTTATTGCTATTAAGAAGGAAGAGGACTATGCTAATACTGTGTCCTGGATTAGAGCCAAAACCTCGTTTGCCAATTTGCGCTCAGTCTTGTTGTGCCTGAGAGGGACAAGAGTGCGAAGAAAAACCCACAATGACATTATTTCTATAGATCTTGAAGCGGACAATTTTAATTAAAGAATCTCGTAATTTTTAGGGCGTTAATCTTACTAGCATTTTTTAGTCTTTTCATTTTTCTTTTTCTAAGCTTGCATTTTTACCAGTTTTGCTTTCAAATAATTCATTTCAATATTAATTACTTTCTTAACAACTTTGTAAATAGTTTTTCCACGTTTAATAAGATATTTTCATATTGTAAATAGTTAGATTGTGAATTATTATATATTTACATATTTTTTTATTAAATAATAATATTTTAATATTTGTTTATTTTATATTATTAATTATAAAAAAATTCTTTTATTTTTCTATAAAATAATTTAAATAAGTTATATTATTATTTCTATCAGAAAACTTTTTTGAACATCAATGTAAATCGTAGTTTTTTTTTAATCAATTCAATTAATGTGAAATAATTTGTAATAACATTTTTTAGGCCATTGTAAGTAGTGTTTTATAGAGTTAATAAATTATTATTATTTATTAAAATAATTTAAAGATAATAATAAATTAAGATAATAAAAAATAGGACAATAAAAAAAATTCTAAATGACTTTACGTACTATTTATAAAATGAGTGGCCGTGTTCTCCTGGCATATAAAGATTCAAGCCGAAGGCGACTTTTATAAATGACTTATCAAATCAGTCATGATAAAGCATTGATGAATAAAAGATTACGTTTATATCGTTTTGATAAAGCATTGATGAATAAAAGATTACGTTTATTTTTATTAGTGAAGCAGGAGAGTGTAAGGTCCCAGCATGGTGCAACCAGGGACAGGGGAACCAGTCCGTCAAACATCACCCGGGGTCGAACCCGGCCTGCCCAAAGAAAGTTAAGTATCCTTTAAAGGGAATGGTGACTAGAAGATGATATCTAGAAAGAACAGTTCTAAACAATAGATCTAGAAAATTCATTGGTCAAAATGAGACATTAATTTTTCAAGCATAGATGATGTCATCGATGACGTCATATCACGTGACCACGTCATTTCGCTCATCTGGTGACCTGGACTACATTACCCAAGTTTGGTTGGTTTAGAGTCTTCCTTTCATGAGACATTCATTTTTCAAGCATATATGACGTCATCGATGACGTCATATCACGTGGCCACCTCATTTCGCTCATCTGATGGCCTAGACTACACTATCCAAGTTTGGTTGTTTTAGAGTCGATGACGTCACATCACGTGTCCGTGTTACAGCACCCCCGTTGTGGCATAGACAAAATATCCCAAGTATGGTTGTCTTAGCATGTTCCCTTGAGGAGATATAATTTTTTCTTTGCATACCACAGGGTTCCCATGTGTACACGTGACGGACGACGGACGGACGGCGTACACTATAGGTTTAATACCAGAAAAATAAAGAAAAAATCATATCTCCCCAAGGGTTGTTTCTATAGAAGCCAGACTTGGACAAACTTTCAAAGACCATAAGAGGAACTCTATACCAAAGTCACGTGCCCTTACGTCATCAAAATGATCCATAATGCCCGTGACGTTCAAGAATCAACTCGATAGTATACTATACGTTTTTGATAAAGCATTGATGAATAAAAGATTACGTTTATATCACTGTTGATATAAACGTAATATTTTATTCATCAGTTGATATAAACGTAATATTTTATTCATAAGTTGTCAAACAAGTCCAAATGCTGAAGGGGACCACTCTAGTGAAGTCTATATATGCTATGTGCAAAAGATATAATATGCTATTACGCAAAAGATACTATCATCTTTTTTTTCTTGCATGGGTCTTACAGGAACGTCAACTCATGAGGAGCTTTGGGCAAGTAAAAAGTTCGCCCCGACCACTTGAGAAAGACCTCAAAGGTTACAGCGGAAACGACGTACTTTGCGCGCTCGAACAAAATAATAAAAATAAAAACAATAAATCGATGATGAGATTGGATTGTGAAGTCATGTTTATAGACGAAGCGACTGAGAGGTTAATGATGTCGATGACTGGAAGGTAAAATTAATCACACCAGAAATGGCCTACAATAAACATTGTTTTCCTGAGGGGAGCAATAGAACCTTTCGAACCTCGTATTGTAGGCAGTCAAGGCACGAGGAATAACACGGCTTCACAAATACTCTCGCGTGGAGTTCGAAAACCTTTCAAATGGCTAGACATCCATTTATTTTGTGTTTGTTTGACTTTTTTTTTGCTTTTGTCTTAGGTTATCACACAGGGGGGCTGGTTGGCCAATGACACTAAATACAAGACGGCGCCACGGGGTTGTTAACATAATACCCATGTTAAGGTATGAGTATACCTTTGTGTAGAGAGATGTCAATTTTGTGCGAAAAAAATCACTGTCGCGTCATTATTTACACTACAAGGGCCATTTATATATCGTTTAAAAGCTTATGGAACGGTCTTACTTACTAAGTGGTAAATTTCTATGCAACGTTACTTTGATGGATCGTTTTCGTCGCTTTGTGCTTCAAAGGAAAAGTACCAATTTTGGCTTATGAAGAGCTCCTGCCACTTCCAGTTAATGTTAAAAACTCCAGATTTCCGCAAAATGTATTCCTTAGAGGGCGAGCTGAAAAAAGGTGTGCGGGATTATTGATATTTTACGTATTCGCGTAAATATCACGTAAAACAGGTTGAAAATCGATATTTTTGGCAATGCTAACACAAAAATTAGCATAAAATATGTTTTGAAAGGAAAATCAAAAATCCCGCACACCCTTTTTTAGATCGCCTTCTAAAGAATAGATTTTTGTTATATTTGGAGCTGTGTAATTTAATTGGAAGAAGCTGGAACTTTTTAAAGAAAGTCGGTACTTTTTTCTTTGGGGCTAAAAATATATATGTTCATGTACAATATAATGAAAACAAAATTGTTCATCAGATAGACCAACCTTTTAGCTTTAAAATGATATATGAACGACGGTTGTGGTGTAAATTGTGACGCGATGCGAAATTTTTTCCCGCGACACCCATCAAAGGTATACTCATACCTTAATTACATGTCAGACACCTCTAGACTTTGGTCCAGTCCACAACCCAGCGATGAATGCTGGCCTGAATGAGTACTCGTTCAAGGCGCTTCCCAGCGTGGACCCCGAAGCAATCACCTGGCTTGAAAAACACCCTATGGACTGCATACACTGGGCAGTCCAACAGAAAGTGCGACCTGCCACACAAGCAAGCGAGCCGAACAGGTTAGTACAAGTAATTATTTGAAGTGCTAGTCAAGGCAAAAATGCTCAAATACTCTTTCAAAATAGCAAAGATCGTCGTGTGGACTATATCGGACCTCCGCTGTTGTATGGTTCTTAGCTAGTTTTCTTGTGGCGTGATAATTTTCGAATCTGCATAAGTAAGCATAATCGATATGACCTATCAACAAATTAATGGCAATCTTCGTTATTTTGAACAAAACTATCAAATGGGCCTTCAATGGCACCTAAAGGTTTTGCCCATGTAAGCTACTAGGGCTACAGTTTTTGAAAATCACACCCACTGCATGGTGCCGAAAGTGTGAACAAGTGCGCGCCTATTAATATAGCCGAAATGGTCTATTGCACGATCGCATTTCTTTATACAAAGCATGCAAACTTAACATAATTCTACAAATCTGTTCCAGGATATCGCAGAGATGTTTTCCTTCCAACTGAATGATGAGCTGACCTTACAACACCCGCCGACGAACCTAGCCCGGAATTCTCACAGGACGGTTCACAGAACATAGCCGCAGAGTCCGACTCCGACGTAGAGAGCCTGGACTTTCAGTTTGCAACGACGAGAGAGGGTGGCTTAGAGGAGCGTCAATTGGCTGTGCTTATCGAGCAGAGAGAACGGGAAAGGCAAAGGCAGAGAGAAGAGGCCGTCGCTATTACAATCTCAAGGTAAACGGTTTGCACACGTACGTGATAATTGGCGAAGTGGTTACCATGACAACTAGCACGCTTTTTGAAATACCTTAAAACGTTGCTTGCAATCTTACGCAGAGTTTTCAATGGATGTGGCCGAAGAACGCGCAGGGAGCATTTCACAGCCTTAACGGCA
Organism: Scolanthus callimorphus; assembly: GCA_033964015.1. Lineage (NCBI taxonomy): Eukaryota > Metazoa > Cnidaria > Anthozoa > Actiniaria > Edwardsiidae > Scolanthus > Scolanthus callimorphus. The sequence continues at coordinate 7,861,385 of CM066911.1, forward strand.
CCGTATTTTCCTTTATTTCTTTTAGGTTAGAAAAACATATTGAGCTGTCGGAGAACGAAAAAGCACAAATTGAGGCGGATCCTGTTAACGTGCCTGACGACGTGGTGAAAAAACAGCGTGATATCTGGGCGGCTCGCAAGAGCGAAAGAGGGAACCGTCGCGGGGAAGAACTAATAAAGGCGGTTAAAAAGGCGTACTAAGACGAAAGGGACAGGCAGATGCGTGATCTACAAATTGCCTACCGAGAAGCGCAAGATAGACCTCTGTGCCAACGTGCTATCAGATATCGCATAGAGGTGCTACAAGAAGCCATCAAATAGCTGCATGAAGACGGAGCTACAATGTGCAACTTTGCAATCAAGGCTAGGCGACTAGCTTGCGTTCGCCTATGACTCGTCACCCCGGCACGGACCCGAACTATACAAAGTGTAAACGAAGAGCTGCCGATGAGAGAAGACGATGATCCGTCAGACTCCGAGAACAACGAGGAAAGCGAGGACTCAGGAGCCGTGAAAGAAGTCGTCGAACCAGGATCGGATGACGAAAAAGAAAACTTATTAATAATTATATTTACATTATCCTTTTTTTTTATTTCTGTAAATAATAGAAGGTCGCAAGCGCGCGAGCCAACAACACACTTCACATCTTTACTTTTGTAGCAGTGTCAGCTGTTTCGATGTCTAACTGTGACTTGAGGTATATTAAAAATGCTCTAAAATAAACTAGTTCACTTTTCTTGTATGCTCCGTAAATGTATTGTTTTGCAAAGAGCAGGCATAGGTTTAGAGGCTCTCTTTTTTCAGGGCAAAGGCCATAGAAAATTGTTTTATGTTCTAATGTTATTTCTTCGTTGTTTTGTCGTGCCACCATCTTTTAAAATCTCTCCAAAATTCGTCAATTGTTTGCACTGGACAAACAGATGGTGTAGATCTTGGATTTCAGTACAGAAATAACATTTATCAGAGTCTAGAATTTTGTCTCTAAAAAGGGATGCATTGCAAGGAAATATATTATGAATTATTTTAAATTGAAACATGCGTAGCCGCACATCTTTAGTAATCTGAAAAGGAAGTTCGTAGATATGGGTGGTCTGTTTGGGTGAAACCAGACCTAATTATTCTTTTCTCAGCTGTTGGGGGTTGAAAACGTTTAGCGGAGAGGATCTCTCTTGCTGCTCTACACGTAAGGGGTTTCTTTACCGTTTACCGTAGAATTAGGCGCTCTGTTTTCATTTGGGACTTCCACTCAGAGGGGATGGCTTTTCTCAAAGCATAGAGCGTTAAAAAGTTCGTTTTTATACCATATCGTAGCATAAGTTCTTTTTCGGAAAGCCAGTTTCCATTTTCATTTGTTAAATGTTTAATTTTAGAAACCCCACGCTCATGCCATTTTGGATAAAACACGGATTTTCCTGCAATTTTTATATGTTTGTTGTTCCAAATGATCTCTTCAAACACAGAATCCTTCGCCTTATAAATCTCTAGCTCTTGCCAAGCTTTTACCATGCCTTTATAAAAGGTTGGGAGCCCGGGGTTAAGTGGTAGGTTTTTTGCATCAAAATTACAATCAAACAGGAAAGTACTTCCTACATTTTCTAGTAAGGACAGAGGAATACTTTTCCAGCTCTCCAGCTGTCTCTTATCCTGCGTGCGTAATCAGCTTATTTTGATTGCTTTATTAGATATCTCGAAATCTGGCAGGTTAAGTCCTCCTTCGCATCTTTTTCCAATCATTGTTTTGCTTTATATTTTGTGAGGCTTTCCGTCCCAAATGAAAGACCGAATTATCTTATTCACTTCTGCTGTGAAATCATTTTCTATCGGGATCAGAGAGGCAATGTAAGTAAGTTTCGACAGAGCTAAAGTTTTCACTATATTGATTTTGCCCTCTAATGTAAGATTTCTCATTTTCCAGATATCTAAAAGTTTTTTCAAATTTCGAGTTTAACATTAAAATTTTCCTTTTTAAGTGTATTTTTATCGTAAGTGAAATGAACACCGAGCGCATATACTGAATTTTCGGCCAACGAATTCCAGGAGGCTTTTTGGCAGTCTTTGTTGCTTCCAAGCCAAAGGCCCTCCGATTTTGAAAGATTAGCCTTTAAACTGGAGCATAACTCGAAATGTTTGAGCAGAGCAAAGAGGTGGTCTGCAGATTTCAGGTCAGCCACGAAGATCGTGGTGTCATCGGCGTATTGTGTCAATTTGAACTCATGGTCTTTTATTTTAATACCTTTGATTGTCTTATCCTTTCGGATTACGTTTCCTAATATCTCGGCAGCTAAAATAAAAAGATTTCCGCTCAGTGGGCACCCCTGTCTAAGTCCTCTATGTAGCCTAAAGAAAGGCGTGGTGAAACCGTTGTTTAGTGCGCAACTGGAAATGTCTTTATAAAAGGTATCAAACCAATTTATGATATCTGGACCAAAATTAAATGTGTGAAGTGTCTTTCTTATAAAATTCCACTCTACGCTATCAAAAGCCTTCTGAAAATCCAAGAATAAAGCTATACCAGGTATATCTTCTGTTGATGTCACATCCATTAAATCGAAGATCATCTGCACGTTTTGTCCTATATATCGATTTCTGACGTAGCCGGTCTGGTTGGGATGGATGATCTCTGGTAGGAGCTTTGCAATTCGGCTTGCTATTGTTTTGGATGCAATTTTATAATCAACATTTAAAAGGGTTATGGGTCTCCAGTTTTTCAAAAAAAATCTGTTACTTGTTTTCTTTGGTATAAGAGTAATAATACTTCGTTTTTGGGATATGGACAGTTCTCCTCGTTCAAAAGCTGCATTAAAACATTCCATGATTTCGTTTTCAAATTGTCCCCAAAATTTCTAGTAGAATTCAGCGGTTAAACCGTCAGAACCAGGTGTTTTATTTTTAGGGAATGTCTTCAATATTTTAAGACATTCTTTTTTTGCCTTTTTTCTAAGTTGAAAAAATATCGCGTGTTTTTCTCTCCTAGCTCATGCCATCTAACTCGGCTTCGCGTGATCGCGCCTTTTGTTTTCTGCCGCGCAAGTAGGTCTAATTTGTGTTTGATTTCGTAATAATTGCCCTTTTTTTCTTCGCTCATATTTTCGCTTAGCTTTTGCTGCAAAATGTTCAACTCAGTTTGCAATGTTCGCTCCTTCTCTCTTTCATCTCTGGCCTTTTTTTTGGAGTAATTCAGAGAGAAAGTTCTGATATCCATCTTTAACATATCCCACTTTAAGCGCGGGTCTTCCATTGTGTGGTAACATTGTTTTTGTATAGCAATTTTATTTTTCAATTCATCAATAAACTTTGTATCTTTGAGAAGCAAATTATTAAATTTCCAAAATCCTCGGCCTCGTTTTACGAAATCCTTGGATTTCAATTCAATGATAACGGCAGAGTGATCGGAAAAACTTGTTGCAAAGATGACTGAATTTTCAATTATTGGGGCAATTGTTTGTGAAACCAGCCAATAGTCTAGCCTGCACTGCACTTTTAAACTTCTGTTATGCCAGGTATATTGTCTTAAATTGGGATGCTGATTTCTCCAAATATCAAGGTCAAGAGTAGCGCAGGTTCTTTCTATTTCATCAATGACTATTTGTTTTTTGTGTACATCCGTTCCGCCGCTTTTGTCCCATGGCGTCAAAGCACAATTGTGGTCGCCCGCCCATAGAATTTGTTTGTCAGCATATACACGTAATTTTTCTTTTACCGCGGCAAAAAGCATTGCTGGTCTTTTATGTCATTAGGTGCGTAGGTGTTGACAAGGACGAAAGTGGAGTCTTCGATTGTAATTTCGAGAATCAAATACCTGCCATTGGGATCACAAATGGAATTCCCGATTTGTGCATTGAGTTTTGGACTGATCAAAACCATAACCCTTTGCTGTGCTTGGTCCCATGGCTATAAAAAGTTGACCCACCCCATTCCGCCGCCCATATCTTTTCTAAAGACTTGCTACTATATGTTTCTTGAAGGCAGATTAAAGCATATTTTTGATTGTGTAGCCATCTAAAGATTTGTCTTTTAGTTGAATTTAATCCACGTGCATTTAAGGAGCAGGCAGTAATGTTGAAAGGCATTTTAACAATCAAGAAGATCTGAACTATTCAAGGAATTTAGTTGGAGGTGTATTGCTGCTTGGCTCAAAATAATAAACAGGGCAAAACACAAATTAGTACAAAACATTTGAATATTGTTGACCGGGCGATTCCAATTATTATGCATATGGAGAACAGGTTAACTTGAAGACGCTTTGCTTCTAAGTATGAGAAAAAATAAATAAACTACCGAATGTAGCAACTATACAAGGCCGCTTGTGAAAACAGATGTACAAAATATCTACACTGGGAATCCTAGATGAACATTTTATAAGAGGCTGTTAATTATCTAGGTATATAGAGAAAATTGGTTAATGTTCATAACTAAACTAAACGCGTGGAACTACATAATCTCTATATGATTCAGGGCCAGTGTATAATGCATCATTGATATAAAGCCTATCAAACCTTAAATAATCCTTCTTGTCTCCATCTTTGGCTTTCTTTAAAGTGCCACTGAAACGAAATCTCACTTCTTGATTCCAACCCGCCAATTTGAAGATTGGCTATAGTGCTTTCATTATGCCAAATATAAGAGGTTTTGAAAAAGAGGAACATTCAAAATTTTGATTCCGAAAACACCATTTTCGAGGTTTATTGGACGACATTTTTCAAGCGAGCGAAGAGCTCATTTACATAAATTAGAATCACATTAAAATTCAAGTTTCCAAATAAGGATGTGTGACGTCAACTGATGTACAAGCCAGCAAAACAACATGGCGGAGGGAACGAGGAATCGAGAGTGCAGTACGATTCTCTGCCGCTGGAGCTCTGTTTTGTACCACTATCAAGAATCGGACTGGATAACTTGCAAGAATAGAATGTGTACAAAGATGGAATCTGTGCATTTCTCCATGAAAGACTGAATTCGACGAGCAAAACCGAGGAAACAAGTCATCAAACGAACTCGCGCGCCTGGGCAAATGTAGAAACAAGCGGGTTTTGTTCGGTTCATTTATGGGACTTCAGTACTAAAAAAGTCGGATTATTTGTGTGGAATAACAACCTCAAAGTGCATTTCAGTTCCTGGTTAAACACGAAAGGAAAGCATTGCCCCCGACGTCGAAGAACAGCCACACTCGACCCTGATACACAAGTCGAGTAAACGCTTTTAAAACTTTTGTTCGTCTTCGTGGAATACATCAAGAGTTGACATTGTGGTTCCTTTGTTTTTCTGTAGATGTTTGTAGATGCCAGGCTTCTTGTATTTTTGTGTGCAATAATCTTACCTTGCAAACGCAAGCAAAAGTAGACATTTTTATTTCATCTCCCGGAAGAATGCCTCGAGTTATAAAGCTCTGGAGGTTTGCAGGTATGGTTTTAGTAGCCTTCAGTAAATTTTCAATGTTCATGTCCTAACCCACTATCCAGGAATTGTGATTTTGTACAGCTGCAGCAAACACCTGCATATAAGAACAGGCTGAAATTTGGCCAATAAAACCCCATTTTTATAAGAAGAGCAGCCTCAAAATTGTAACCTGTTCTTATTTAATGGGAATAGTGTCGTAATTGCACCACATGTAAGTGTATGTTTGCTGTCATTTTAGGCTGATTTGTCTCTCAATCAGCCTGACCTCTGATAATGGGTGTTCTTATATTCAGATGTTTACTGTATCTAATCTCTAGGTACTGTATTTTCTCTCTTTGTGTCAAAACATTATATTTGCAATAGGCAATTCCAGAAAATATATGTACCTCGGGGACAGGTGGCACTTTGATCCCCCTTCCCATGCATCCAGAATTTCCAAAATGGCTTACACCACATGAATATAGAATTCCTGAGAGGTTAAACTAGCTTCCACCTTTGAAAACCCCCATGCAGGCAGAATTCTGATTTTGAAAAACCCCCTCCCTCAGAAAAAAAATCATACCTTCCCAATGGGTTAGATTTTATAATTGCAGAGGGGCAGGGATGTCAAATGCCTTGTATGCCCATCCTGGAGTACATATATTTTCTGGAATTGCCTAATGGTGGATACTGTATTCATCTCAAACTTAAACAGAAAGTCACTTAAATTGAAAGTCTCAAACTCACCTTATTTTTAATTCACTACTTGTAAAGTTACTGTTACTGGTGTTTGACTTGGCTCATGGGACCACTGGAACTTCCACCGTTTTGCTATCATGATATATGACTGTAGGTAACACCAATGCATGATCTCAGAAAAAATTCATACCTTCCCAATGGGTTAGATTTTGTAATTGCAGAGGGGCAGGGATGTCAAATGCCTTGTATGCCCCATACAACTATCAGAAGCTCTAGATGGATGGTGCTCTTCTCTCAGAGACATGACATTTTATGATAATATATTTGATTACCTATTTATTTTCTGTTGGCGAATGGTAGGGTATTTTTTTTTCTGGAATCACACAATGCTGTACCAGTACATTTGCATATTTGAGCCCACATTGTGTTCCAAAACATTAAAAGCTAAAAATGGGCAATTCCAGAAAATAAAGGTACCCCCCACGGGCGGCATTTGGAAATTCCGATGGGATGGGGGGGGGGGGGGGGGGTGGTTGCGAAGCTGGATTTCTTTAACCTACCCGGAATTCTATATGCATGGAGAGGTAAACCATTTTGGAAATTCTGGATGCATGGGGGGGTCAAAAACTAGTGCCGCCCGTGGGGAGGGTACCTTTATTTTCTGGAATTGCCCATCAGGAGGGGTAGTCGAAATAAGCTATTTTCTTTGTACTAGGGATGGACAAATGGTGGTAATCTCTGCTGTAAAGGGGAAGAAGGATTTGTGCAACCGGGACATACCAGGAAAGTGGTTAAAGTATGCATCTCTACTTAGCAGTTACAATGGAGGGTTTCAGCCCTAATAATTTTCATCAATAGCATGTTTTTTTTCTTCTTCACATTTTTGCCAGTTCAGTGTTTACAGTCAAAGTGGGTACCGGTGGGCCCCATTGAATTTATTATCTAATTCAATCTACAACTGCTCTACTTCTTAAAGCAAATTGGAGCTCTGGAGGGCTTGTCATCTTGTGCCTTACAAGAATACTGATCACAACAGACAAAAAGCAAATAAAATACAACCTCTCTTGGTAGAAAAAAATTCCTTGTAAGAACTCCAATCACAAAATGGTAGTGAAAGTTGAAATAGAAACCATCGTCTTGGACAGTATAGTACAAACACCTACTGACAGAACTAGGAACTGATGCAAAATTTGTAACCCTCGACTAGACTCTATCTGAGACCATAAATATTTAATCGTGCAACGAAAATCATCCAAAAAAAAACAACCAGCCCAACAAAACCCTCGGGCAAAAGCTAGTAAATAAATAAATACACTCAGAGGCTTATTGATGGGCAATTCCAGAAAATAAAGGTATCCTCCCCACGGGCGGCACTAGTTTTTGACCCCCCCCATGCATCCAAAATTTCCAAAATGGTTTACCCCCCATGCATATATAATTCCAGACAGGTTAAAGAAATCCAGCTTCGAAACCCCCCCCCCCCCCCCCCCCCCCTTGCAATCAGAATTCCGAGCTCTTAACTCTCAACCCCCCCCCCCCCCCCCATCCCATCAGAATTTCCAAACGCCACCCGTGGGGGGGGGGTACCTTTATTTTCTGGAATTGCCCAATCAAGATGAACCATGTTCATACAACAAAAGCAGCAGAGAGGATTTTAAAAGCCAGAAACGTTGTCATTTTGAAAACCTGTTTTTGAATTCTATAGTTCCTATTCAATTATACACACCAATCATAGTGTTGGCTTTCCTGTGAGTTTATTTAGAGTTCCTTATACACGGTTGATACAAAAGGTTAAAGGTAAGGATATTTTTGCGGATTCTTAACCGAGTGAATATCTGAATTTGTAAGCTTTTCCAATCTACAGCTACTTTATTTACGGATAAAACTTTCGCAGTACTATACTGCAGAGTTTCCTCTCGATTACTTTATAAAATTTGCCGCAAAAGAATAAGCGACTCAGATAGGATTTTACCTGTACAAGCAGCGATCATGAGGGCAGATGCCATTTGTTATAAATATAAGACAGAAAACTGGGATACAGTGGGAGGCTGACAAAAAATCAAACATACCGCCTCGCTCGAAATTTGGTTTACATTTTAAGCTAATGCAGGAACAACGGCCAGTCAGCTTCTCAAGTAATCAAAGATGGAGTTTATAAGCTTAATTCAATTATGGAGACTGCAAAATGAAGCCAGAATTCAGAAAGTACTCACTCCACTCGACTTGTTTATCAAGGCCGAGTAGATGGCTATTCTTCGATCGTCGAAAATCACACTTTGGCAATGTTTTCCTTACGTGTTTAACCAGAAACTGAAATGTACTTTGGGGTTGTCATTCCACACAAATAACCCGACTTCTCTAGTACTGAAGTCCCATAAATGAACCGAACAAAACCCGCTTGTTTCTACATTTGCCCAGGCGCGCGAGTTCGTTTGATGACTTGTTTCCTCGGTTTTGCTCGTCCAATTCAGGTTCTCAGAGAGAAATGCACAGATTGCATCTTCGTACACATTCTATTCTTGCAAGTGATCCAGTCCGATTCTTGATAGTGGTACAAAACAGAGCTCTAGCGGCAGAGAATCGCACTGCACTCTCCATTCCTCGTTCCCTCCGCCATGTTGTTTTGCTGGCTTGTACATCAGTTGACGTCACACATCCTTATTTGGAAACTTGAATTTTAATGTGATGCTAATTTATGTTAATGAGCTCTTCGCTCGCTTGAAAAATGTCGTCCTTGAGGCCTGTTTTCAACAGTGTAATAAAACATGTTCTTCTTTTTAAATATATCTTATATTTGGCAGAATGCAACAACTATAGGCAATCTTCAAATTGGCGGGTTGGAATCAAGAAGTGAGATTTCGTTTCAGTGGCACTTTAAAACAGGAACGGGTTTTTTGCGAACCTCTTGAATTTCTTTGGGGTAATCATCAGAAACTCCAAAGCTCGTGCCGGCTAAGTTCTTGCTAAACTTCTTACCTCTTCCTTGTCTTTAAAGAAAGAAAACTTAGCTACTATCGGGCGCGGCGATCCTTTCTCCTTAGTGCCAGTACGGTGAACTCTTTCGAAACTAACATCTGCTGCCAATTTTGGGCCGGCTTTGAGGTTTTTCTCTATGAAATTTCTTACAGCGTCTTCTGACTCGTCCCATGTTTCGTCTTTGCTTTCTTGAATACCAAAGAAGCGGAGGTTGTTTCGCCGGGAAAAGCTTTCCAATCTCACTCCTCTGCTTTTTTCTGCGACAAGTTTCGTTTCCAGTAAGCTAATGCGACTGGACATTTGCTCCATCTTTTCGTCCGCCATCTTGCAATCTTCTTTCAAGGTGACGATCTCTTCTTGCGAGAACTCTAAACTTTCTTTTAATTCTTTGTTGTCTTTTTCAAGAATAGAGATTTTTTGCTTCATTCCATCCAACTGTTTTATAGCGAGCATTGTCTTATCTCACTTCGCATTCATTACCTCGAGCTTTTCCAGCAGTAGCGAGTAGTTACAATGACATTGCTCATGGCTGCTCGAGTCTTCCATGTCTGTTTGCGAGCTTCTAGTTCTGGATCTCTTACGCCGTTTTTCAGCCCTATGGTTGGAATTACCTGTTTCTTGAGTTTTAACTTCTGATTCTGCCTCGTTCATCTCGGAAAACTAAAGTATTTTACATAGTTAGCCGGAGCAGTTGAAAAGCGTGTCTTGTCCCTTCAACGGCTCGTCCCGTTCAAAGGCTTTTGATACTGCCAACCACAACATTCTCCTTTCTAAACTTGAACACTATGGAATTAGAGTAACCTTAAAATGGTTTCAGAGCTATTTGAAAAATAGAAATCAATATGTGCTTTTTGGCAACCAAGAGTCACAATTTATGGCAGTGAAGTGTGGGGTCCCTCAGAGATCTGTTTTAGGTCCGCTAATTTTTCTTTTATATATTAATGATATTAAAAATACTTCAAATAAATTAATTTTTATACTTTTTGCAGATGACACAAATGTTTTCTTAGATCATGAAGACCTGAAGACTCTTGTCAAAACATTAAATGATGAAATGTCAAAACTCTCTTATTGGTTTAAAGCAAATAAATTATCCTTAAACATACAGAAAACGAAATTTCAGCACTTTTCCCCAAACGAAAGAAAAAAGAAACAAGGCAATATTGATTATATCAGACTAACTATTGACTAACACAGTTATTGCGAAAGTCGATACTTTCAAATTCGTGGGAATAATAGTTCACTCCAAGCTCAACTGGGAAGCGCAAATCAACTCAGTTTGCAAAAAAGTTTCAAAAAACATTGGAGTAATAAGATTTATCACTAAATATCTACCTAATCACACTCTACGTACACTATACTACTCACTTGTGTATCCATATTTATTATATGGGAACATTGTTTGGGCTAGCTGTTGCCCTTTAGATAATAAGAAACCACTACAAATCAAGCTAGAGGGCTTGCTCAAACTTCAAAAGAAAATTGTAAGGGTCATCTCACACTCTCACTTCAGAGCTCACACTATGCCTTTAAAACTCTACGTATTTTAAATGTTCAACAGATAAATTATCAAGAAACAGCTCTATTTATGTTTAAACTTACACACAATATGCTACCAGACACCTTTAACTTTCTTTAAGAAATATTACTCCTTCACACAACTACAACACTAGCAACTCCCAAAGCACGCACTTCCTTTCAAGAAATCAAACTTCGGCAAAAATTCAATTTCTTACAAAGGGAAAAAGTTATGGAACAACTTGAGCACTAGCATTAAAGAATCAAAAAGTTTTTTTTTTCATTTAAAAAATCTTTATTGAATTCTTTTGTTTAGAATTTTACCCTTGTGCACTGTCTATCATTTTTTCATACACATGATTCCTTTGAATTATATTTAGATTTCCAAATTAAATATTATGTTTTTTTTGCGAATAGTCATTTTATTTTTAATAAGAAATTGTTTATATATATATATATATATTTTTTTCTCATTACTTTAGATTAGTACACTGTTCCTGTTCTGGCTATTGAAAGAATTAGTTTGATTTAATTCAATAAGCCCAATTTATAATTACAATACTTGATGGACTTGATGAACAGTTTCCTGGGTTCATACTGTACAAGCTATGCTTATCATGATACCCAGCCACTTTACATCTGCAAATAACATATTATACAACACCTATTGCATATTTGTAAAGTGAAATAAAGATTGATTGATTAATTGATTGACCTCGTTGTTACATTAACAAATTTGCGTTACAGGACGCAGTTCGTTACGTCATTTGGGTCCATGTAACGCAAATTACAAAGGCACAGTTAGCTCATCGCGGTCCTGACTGCCGATTCTTGTCATAAGCATTGGATTTCTACGTAAAATAAGATTAGTTTTCCCAACAACAAGCCATTATAGCCAGTACTTAGAGGAAATACTGTTCTAGGCTGCAATATTTTCTTCTCTTAGCGGACATTTGACTGAGAAATCCGTCTTGCGATGTGCTTGACTCGGCATGACTGTTTGGAATTTGGTCAAGTGGCGACAACACAAGGTCATCGATCGCTTTCACGGCTTCAAAAACGACTCAAATTTCTTCCAGATGACCTAAAGGCCTACTCTATTTATTGGAGAGCACCTCAAGAGTTCAGTGGAACTAACGTGATGTAAGTAAGTAATATCGCTTGTTTGCTCTCAAAAGACCGCTAAATTTGTGGTGAACTTGGGTTCATTTTGATGACTGTCGCGGCCTCCAATTTAAACACCCGAAAAACTCTTGATTTTTATAAATAAGGGGTATTACTCTTCACTGTTGTATAATTATTTATCTAGTTTTCCATGTAACCTTGGCGAAATAGCCAATCGAACTTGGGCCTTGTGAAACAAGGGGGAAAATGTAAAACATTAAAATATCTGTAAAATATTCTCTATTTGTCTTACAATCATACAAAACTACTCCATATGTTCGAAATTGTGTCTGCGTTTGTGTTGTGAAATTTGTTTGCCACCACGAGCTGGAAATATAGGCATTTTTAGTTTTTTTGTGGGAACGGTAAAATCACGCTCTAAAAACGGAAGTTGGGCAAATTTTCGAAGTTCGTACTGTTTGACCAAAAAAAAATCCGATGGATCTAAAACTCATACCGTTCGAGGCTGTGACCAAAACCCTTTCGATGAGCCGATTTTGAGAGAATTAAAAAAAAATTTTTTTTTTTTCAACCTTCAGGTGGTCGTTAGTGCAAACCCCTCCTAAATACCATATTTTAGTTTTTCCTAGAGGGCACGGTAACGAATCCTGCATTTTGATTGGTTCTCAGAGCGCGCGCGCGAGGGCAATATTTTCCTATCTCTGACCTAGGTCACGGTAACGCTTTAGCCTGTGTTTGTTTTTGTTTTGCAACTACCAAAGTTAAGCAACATTTTGCTAAAACAATTTGAAAATCTTCTCGCAAACTATTCTACAAATCCTCATGGAGAATGATGATCAAGAGAGTCATAGCGAAAGTGAATTTTATTCCATGGACGGATTTGACGAGAACGTAAACACTCTGAACACCGAGAAAGGCGAAGAAGAAAATGAAAATATCCTCGAGAAAGTTCAAGAGTTTATTGAAGGTCAAAGGCCTGAAAACACAAAGAAAAAACCACATACGACATAAATGTCTGGAAAAGATACCTAAATTCCATATAAGAAACAAGAAATATCGAGGACATACCTTCGAAGGAGCTTAACGGCCACATATGCCGCTTTTTTATGGAGATCAAGAAAATAGATGGCGCACAGTACGAGCCGAGAAGTCTTCAAAGATATCTCAATGACCAGGGCTCTTCAACTAACATCTTGAAGGACCAAGAATTCACCAAGTCTCGAGAAGCTCTTTCTTCCAAAAAGAGGCAGTTGGTTCATGAGTTTGGTAAGGGGAATCGTCCATACGCAACACGCCCTTTGACAGATGAAGAAGAAGATTTGATGTTTCGCCAAGGCGAATTTGGCGAACAGAACCCAGAGAGCCTGCAACGAACTGTTTGGTGGCTACTGTCCCTACACTTTGGTTTCAGGGCACGTGACGAGAGCCGCAAACTGAAGTGGGGTGACATTAAGCTTCAAACTGAAGGAGAAACGGGCAATGAAGAGCTTGTTTGGCTTGCCGAGCGAGGCTCAAAATGCCGCAATAGCGAAGGAGCCGGGAGGCCTTTCAATCCTAAAGCACAAGCAAGCAACACCGCGCGTTGTCCAGTTTACTACTATAAAGCTTTCAGAAGCCACCTCTCAGCTTCCATGAATAACCCAGAGTCACCATTCTATCTGGCAATAAACCATAAACGAAAACCAACTGACACAGTTTGGTACTCGAATGGCCCGCTTTGCAAGAATTCCATATCAAACTTCCTCAAGTCTGCTGCCAAACGCCAAGGATTACAAGGCAACTTGAGCAATCACGCCGTCAGGAAAACCTCTATTAGTCGACTTCTCGATGCGAATGTCCCTACCAACTTCGTCGCTCAACTTAGTGGCCACAAGAATCTGAAGAGCCTTGACTCGTACAAGTCAGCATCACTAGTGCACCAGCGTAAAATGTCGCATGAATTAAGACGTTCGGCAGAGTCAGAAACCACCGAAAAAACAACCAACAACATGGCTATTACTGCATCCAAGTCGGTCTCAAGTGTCTCAAGTGTGAATACTCTGGCTTGCTGCTCAGCACCTGCTCCTGCAATGGGTCTATTTTCAGGTGCTTCCATCAGCAAAATTGAAGGCTGCACATTCACTTTCAATATTGGCGGTACAAGCGATAACAAGCCGAAAAAACGTCGCATAATTCTTAGCGATGACTCTGATTCCGACTAGTTAGTTGTGAATTCTGTACTTTGTGCTTGATTCTCTTTGATGTGCACTTTTTTGTGCTTAAAATAGTTTCCAGAAACTTTTTTGTCGACGAACATTTCATCTCAAGTGACTTGACAAAATGTTTGAATGAAACTAATGTCACGTGCTCATTGCTCATACGTCATCTGCGATGGCGCAGTTTTGATTGACAGGCCGTGATTTTTCAATTGACCAAGGTAGCCATGTAACTGCAAAGCTATTTTAGTATTCGGTAAAGCCAATTTGTAAGATTTAATAAAACGAAAACAACTAAATAAAAGTATTATTTTAGGCCTTAGCCTATAGAAGTGACTCTATCAACTTTGTATCTTTTCCGTAAAAATCATGTGCTTTGATGTTCCGTGAAACTCGGAGGGAAAAAATAAATAAGTTATTTACCGGCTTAAAGGTCGGGCCGTATCGGGAAAAACTGTGACCTCGGCCTGGAAAATGTTGACCTCGGCCTCGGTAAACATTTCCCAGCCCTCGGTCACAGTTTTTCCCGATACGGCCCTCCCAGCCGGTAAATAACATATATACATGCTGAACTTATTGTAATACAACCTGCTGCGTACGGATCAGTGTCGCAGATTTCCATTAAGAGGTCTCGAAATTTCAGGACGGCATTCCGCAAAATGTCCACGTCACTGCGACAATACTCTAATATTTCCTGCTTCATGTCGAAAATGTAATCGTGGGATTTAAGGTCGTTGTACCACTTGATAAATTCATTGCGCTCTTTCGGAGACATTCTGTCGGAACCGTAGTACGCGCTGTCCAATAACGGCCCGCGGTAATCCGCAAAAAAAGTCTGTATTTGCGGCGTGACAGAAATATCCTTTTTTCAATTCTTTTAAGTCTAGAGCTCGTGGGAGGTCACTTAGTTTCATAGGCAAGAAGGAGTATGAATCGAGGAAACGAATGTTCAGGGTCTCGACTTCCATGCTGAGTATCTTTGCTCCGTTTAAAATGACCTTTGGAAGGATACCGTTGTTCACTAGATAATTAGCAATGAAGTAATGACCATACCCGGATCCGTAATGCGAAAAAATTGTACTTCCTGCATTGTCTTCGGTAAACAACCATTCACAGAATTGTGTCGCACAGTTTTGTCCTCTGAATACAAATTCCTCGCGAAATTCTCTTTGCACCACGATTAGATTGGGTTCGTGAATGTTTCTCTCTTGGATTGATTCAATATCAAAGAAGATTAATTTACTGTTCTCGAATTCATCTTCACAGTCAACATCGTTGTCGTTTGTTTTGCCATTTTTAGGGTTACCAGACGGTTGCATAAAACAATGATGATCTTCGAAGTCGACGAAATCTTTACATGTAGTACATCTCTTCAATCCACAATGATGCGCGGCTTTGGCTTCATTCTTTCTCTTTATAACTCTAAAACAATTCTTGCACTTGATCTTATGACTACAAATAGAACTGCCTGTTTTGGTTGAGTTGTTTATGGTGTGCAAAGCATCGGGGATTTATAAAATAACGATCACAATCTTTGCACGCAATCCAATCTTCTAGTTCACATTTTCCCTCTTGAAAACAAATGTGGCACCTGAACTTGCAGTGGTGGTTTTCGGGGCGATCATATCCAGCTTGACAATGAGGGCAGAATGATTTCCTATTCAAAAATGCAGAGACACTTGTGATGACGTCATAATGATTACTATGCAGATATAAATAGATGCGTTTCTCCTTGTCTGGTCTTGAAAATATGATAGCATTAAAATGTTCTTTGGAAATCACGTTTATGTGATAACCATTGAGATGCTCCTGAAATTTCTTGACCTCTTCTAGTCCACAAGGGCCTTCTTTAACATTAACCTCCCGATAAAGTGCTTCAGCTGAGCGCTTCTGACATGATTTACGTGAGTCTGATATAAGTTTATAGTCAGGATCGTTATTTAACTTTGCCATTGCAACAGCGAGGGCACGTACTAAGCATAGTTGATCGTCCTTTATTTCTATGATGCACTTCTTTTTCTTAAGATACTGTTCATTCCACTTCATTAAATTGGATCTTGTAATCGAGACCACGGGTGTTGAACTTTTTCATTGCGACCTCCTGAGCTTTCGTCAATCGATAAAGAGGTTCCCTTGGAGAGGGTACTTCAGGTGGAGGGGGAGGAGAGGGTGCTTGTGATACACGACGGCGCTTTGACGCATTATCACCTTCGACACCATTGAACTCATCACTGCTATCAGAGTGACGTTTAGCCATTCGTCCTCCACATTCAATGATCCTTCTGATATCGTTTTCAAAGTCAACAAACGGTCTGGGATCTGTATAACCCTCACTCGACTGCGCGGGAATCATATCCAACGATCGTAATTGTTGAATGATTCTCTCGATTTCCTTTTCAGCGTCATAAATTGATTGTTCCTAGATTGTTCCTATCTGATGTGTTGGCTGCTCAATTACGCTCTCGTCTGTTTTCTCGAAGTCGTCCTCGATAATAAAATAAGCGTACCATTGAAGGAGTTGCAATGTTAAGCTCTCGTTATTACTAAATCAAAAATTTCTTTGAGCCCGTCTAATTCTTCTGAGTTTTTGCATCCCCAAATCAGCTCTTCTAAAAGCTCAACTTGAGAAAGATTATTGATACTCGAGTTTTCTATCTGCTTTAGAAATTCTGAGCTCATAATGACAGTTTTGTTTTGACTGATTTGAAGTCGCTAGCGCGCTCTTTTTATAACGTTTTGCTGCTGTGTTTTTCTTCTTGTGTAATAAAGCGCAAAACTGTTTTCAGAAAGCATCGCAACACAACAACATCAACAACAACAGCAAAAACGTGATGGAATGCGTTGTAAACATGTCGAGACCATGGGAAAATTTATTTATCACGAAAATTTCGCAATTGTTGTTGATCAATAGATCATAGAGCTATTTTTTGGGAAAACAAAGGCCTACAAATGAAACGTGATGGAATGCGATTGGTAAATAGTTTGAGGGCGTGGGTAAAAACATTTCTTTACCATGAGAATTTCACAGTTGTTGTTGATCAGCAGATCATACTATTTTTGGAAAAGGCAGGCCTACAAAAAAAACGTGAAAGAATGCTCAGACCTTGGGAAAATATTTGAGGTATCCTTAGAATTTCGCAATTGCTATTGTTGATCCTATTATATCCCAGTAACAAATTTTACAATAACAACTATGTTTGGAATAAATCTTTCGTAATAACCCTTATCTCAATTGGTGGGAAATTCAAACCCTGTCCTCTATTTGAAGATAATTTAGGTGAAGTGGGATAAGGTGATTCAAGGGTAATTAGCTTGTTGAAGAGGAATAGCGGGTCGAAGAAGGATTAGGGCATTGCAGAGGAGGAATATGAAGTGCATGTACAGAAACTTTCGAACGGACAAATCGGCCCACAGATAAAAAGGAGCGCCCGACCGTGGTCAGAAACCACAACACTGTTAACATCTGCGGAACTCAAGCAAGAACTGCGGAACTCAAGCAACTCGAGCAAAAATGAGGGTAAAAGTTACAACACCACAGAGAAAGGAATTCGGGCCTATAAGATTGGCCAGCAGAGGACACGGAATGGGTGAAAGAGAAATGTAAGTAGAGTTGACTTTTCCTTCTTTTTTTATGAAAAACAAACTATTATATAATGGACATGTATCGAAGCATAAGAGTTTTTTAAATGTATTTTTTTTTAAACTTCGTTCTTTGTTTTATAGTTATGAACTCATAAGAGAATTAACGGATGGAATTTGTCTAACTCCAGGGGCAAAGACGAGGCTGATGATAAGTGCGAAGACGTTGGAGGAGAAAATGAGGAAAGACCTCAGGCGGGTTTCACAAGCCACGTGGAGGAAACAAAACTAGTCAAGGCGGTAGCAAAAATATGGTGGCCTTGAAGGGAGGAATTTTAAAGAAAAAGGTTAATTTTAAAGAGAGCAATTTTAAAGAAAAAATTGCAAAATCTTAAAAGACATTGAGAGACTTGCAGCACTACCCACGACAAAGGAGTTAATTCAAGTGCCGGAGGACGACTTTGACTTATTGAACTTTATTGATAGCGACGAGATCGTTAATATGCGTTTCTTAGACCTGTTTTAAATGTCGATATTTTGCCACCCTGAATTCAATTCAGCTAACTAGTTTTCTCCTTTTCGCAACAAACGTAAAAATATACAAGAAAAACAAAACTTTCCATTCCTTTTTTTTGTTCTGCTATGACTCATCTAGATTTACCTTTTGCACTAGACAAAGCTAGAAGCTGCAAATTTGATTCAACGTGGCAAAAGTTCGGCGTCTGAAACTGGCCTTAGTTCTATTTCCTACATTTTCTTTGTGTAAATGTCGATGTTTGCAGAAAGCGTCTTGAAAAATTATAACAATGCATTATAAGAAAACACAACGTCGAAACGTTCCTTTTTTCTGTCTGCGAAATATAAAACGGGCTTGCGGTGCTGATATAGACTAAAAAACCATGATTACACTCTTACTACATGACAGTAAAAAAAGTGTAAGAAGTTTTTTTTCCAAGGTTTGTTTCGATAATTTTCTTTGAGTCCTGGGCGCTGCGCCGAGTTAAGTTATTTGACTTATAGAAAACGAGAAAGCTTAGTTTAATTGTTTAAGTAGAAACCCAGTGGCATACTATCTTCGAGTTGTTGTTAAAACGTATTTATTTTCAAGAGTTTAGAAAGTTTTGCGCTTGCCTTTTCGCTACTTACTATGTATTACGTGATGGATAGCGAGTAGGGGAGCCAATCAGTTTTACAGGATTCGTAATAGTGTGCGAGTGAGTTTCTACTAAATATATGTATTCGAGTATAAAATGGCTAAGTAAATTATAACAGTACATGCTATTTTATTAAATGTAAGTTTCGTCTGATTGAAACTATATAGTTGATTTTTATGACCTTCAAGGACGGACCGTTTTTTTAAAAACTTAAATGACAATTTGTTTGTACGTTCATTTTTTCTATGGCTGCTTGCAGGATTCTTCAGACATTCCTCTGAAGGATTTATTTTAATAAATATATTTTCGAATCCACCCCTCCCTTTCTGGCTTTTTTGCGATGTAATGGTCCGTCCCTAAACCGGTCGTAAAAAAAGCAATACAGCAAATATTTATATCTTAAGGTTACTGAGAACCTTCGCGCACGTTGTTTGAAAAAAAAAATCATACACGTTCTTAGTTTAACCAAAATATGTCAACCTATATATCGTTGGAAAGCTTATAGAATGGACTAGCGGGCTATGGCAAAAAGAAATCACTTATTGATACCTGTAATTATTTTTAAACCATTGATTAACTATTTTGGTGTGCTATTTTCACGAGCTAACGCTGTCGAACTGCTGGACCATGACTCCCAAGTAACATATTGTTTTAATCCTTAAAGGTGTTTCTCAAAAACCGTGTCTGCGATTTTGTTAATTTGTTTAGTTCAACAGTTATGAATTTATTAAATTTTTAGAG
Organism: Scolanthus callimorphus; assembly: GCA_033964015.1. Lineage (NCBI taxonomy): Eukaryota > Metazoa > Cnidaria > Anthozoa > Actiniaria > Edwardsiidae > Scolanthus > Scolanthus callimorphus. The sequence continues at coordinate 7,880,747 of CM066911.1, forward strand.
CGTAAAAATTCTAGAAAATTTGACCTTCGAAATTTAAAAGTTCGATAACTTTTGAGCAAAGCAAAATTTAAAAAAACGCAGACACGGTTTTTGAGAAACACCTTTAAGGATTAAAACAATGTGTTACTTGGGAGTCAATGTCTAGCAGTTCGACAGCGTTATCTTTTGAAAAAAATTTATAGTTATGAAAAAAATGTTTATTTTTGCCATAGCCCTCTAGACTGGAAACATTAACAAACAACAAAAAGATCAGAAAAAATTATTTTAATTGTTATTTCACTATTAGTTACATTGTTTTCGCTAAATTGATGTTTTTATAAATCAAATATTCTACATGCATGTACACGTGTTGCTTATTGCATGGTAGATTTTTATGTAAGAAATTTCTACAATTTCATTTCCTCTTTCACTGACTGTCAGCGATCATTCGCGTGACTATTATCTGCTATCGCGTGACATTGCACGACCATTATAATATATTTCATAAACTCATTAATCGCTTAAAGTAGTTCTCAATCAAATATCTGTTCTAGGTCCTCGTTGCAGCAGCTTTGCAAATATGCTGTCTCACAGTCAACAATATTTTGTTGAGGATAATCCGCGCGAGACTGACATTGACCTCGCGTAGTTGAAGATCTCCCACTACAGGCGACTACTACGTTATTACTTTCATGAGAATTTCCTTTCGAGTACGGGTGAAATCGTCCTTTTTGTATTCCCTTAGTAGTCAGTGCCGAACCTGAGTATTGATTTGATTGATGAGCGTTCATCGCGAAGCCTCGAAGCTCGCGATCGACTGTGTTAATACCAAACTTCAAGTCCTCCCATTCAGCGAAAGAGAGCGTGACTCCTATTTTGGTTGAGTGATTTTCACCGCTCACCGGATCTTGGAAAACCTTCCTGATATGGATCTTCGGCTCGCCTTGAAATTCATTTACAAACAAACAGAAGCCGCGATTTCCAAGCACAGTCATTTTGAAGGTTTTGTAGCTCTCAACTGTGCTGAATAACTGTTTTCCGCTTCTGCTTTTCTTTGCAATGTAGTCGCGTCCTTTTATATCTTTTTTAAATTGCTTCACATGACGTCATAAAGTATCCCACCCTCCCCCAAAAGGCGCTATAATTTTCGATCCCCACCCCTCCCTAAAAAGCGCTATTATTTTGGACCCCCATCCCTCCCTAAAAGCCGCTATAATTTTTCAAACGACCACACCCTAACTCGGATACACCCCTCCCTCCCTCAAAAGGCGCCAAAGTGGGGGTTATTACTACTAAAGTGCATCAAATCGCGAAAGGAACAGCTCAAAGTGCTCGAAAATTTCTTGAGATCCCATGTCAGGAGGTCTGTACCATGTAACTACTAAGTAGGGTTTGCTGTGAGGTTAATTAATCTCTAGACAGATTAACTCCAAATTATCTGGACATAAATCAGTCCTCTCGATAAAAGGGATAGTATTTCTCACGTAGAATGCGCCCCCACCGTGACGAGTACGATCCCTCCTGACAAAGTTATAACCATCCACTTCCATTTGACTATCAGTTATTGTAGAATTTACTTTTGTTTCATTCAGTGCAATTATGTTAAATAAACGGTCATTCAAAATGAGTCTAAATTCATCAATGTTTGAATAAACTGTTAACATTTAAACTCGCAATCTTGCTTCCTCTAGTATTAATATTTATAGGCTTATGATTATATGACTTACCAGAAGGAGCATTTGCGTTAGTACTCCATCTCAACAGCCGCTGAGTACATGTGGGGCAGCCAGAGCTTTTCACGCCAGCTTGGAGTCCACCACTGAATTGTCTTTAATAACCTGAAAAAGGTCCTTATCTAATCCTACTCCGTTAAGATGAAAACCTCTACCATCAAGAGAATCCTGAGTAATTGCATTATGCTATGTAAGTCCAGCCATTGTGAATACACGATCTTTGTAAGGTTTCCTTGATCGTTTGACTCAGCTCAGGGTAGTCGCTTCGCGTAATTATCTCCGAAAAATAAACACTTGTATCCGGGAATTGCTGCTGTTGTTTCCAGCTATACTTGCCAGAGTATCCGCGACTTTACGAGCACTTCTTGAATCATGTCTACCGTCCAAGCATGAACAATGACTTTCGCTGGTTTAGCTTCTAATGTTGGGCGAATATGCCAAGATATGTCACGGACTGTCGCTCCTGGGAAGGACTTCGCAAATACATTTTGACCAGTGCTTTTTTTCATACGGTAACCGTTCCAACGCTTTACCATTGAGTCTCCAATAAGCACTATGTTCCGCGGTAGGATTGCACTAGGTTGAGAAGTGCTTTGGGATACCGATTGATTTTGATTTTCATCCATTGCTTTCTTTCGACCCGCCTCCCGAATTAAAGGATCACCCTCATGATCATGCATTGCACGCCCGTGTTTGTGTTTGCATCCAGGCTACTTGAGTACCGGGAGTCACATGTAGCTGTCAAAAGCACGCTTTCTTTTGGTTCAACGGAGGGAGACAAGATTTCGAGGAAGTATTTGGACATTCGAGAGGATATAACACGATGGTAGACTCCGATAGTAGCAGCAGCTCACTAGATATAGAAGGTACCAGTGCTCAAGAGTTTAATTTTCACGGTTCACCTATCATGCGGAGGGAAAATCGAGAAGATCCCCCCGCCGTGGAGATGCGAGAGGAAAATGCACAAGAACCACCTCAAGAGAGCGTAGTACGTTGTTGAATTGTTATTTCCTTCGAGCAGCGATTTCATAAACGAGCAGCCATTCGCCACGAAAATAACTTATTGTTTTCCTTTTTCTTACGGAGGTGTAACTGTAAGAATACGTGTACTAGAGGTCGCACCGCAAATCGGATCGTTTGTCCTTGCCGAAACGTGGGGAAGCCGAGCGAACAACTCTGTAATAATGACAGATCCAAGCGCCTTTGAAAAGAATCGGAAGGCTTTAGAAGAAGCACGGAAAGAAATAGAGGTAAATTGGCCAAGTAAGCGGTTGAAATGATCGACTAAATTTCGTCGAGTGAGAGCTTCGCCTTCGAGTCCTTCGCATTTGGTGTTTAGTTCTTTTGTTTGTCCTAGACATTCGTTGTGCGCTAACACGAGATCAGATGAGCCGGATCATGATAAAAATATTAACACAAGGCAAAGGGAGCTTAGACTATGCTCAAAATCTCCTAGAAGATATAGAAATTCCCAACCCCGATCACCCGACAACACTGCCGCGAGCAAGAATTCATTTGCAGTGTGTGCCAGCATTTGCAGTGTGTGCCAGCCCATGCCAAACGAAGAGGAGAACAAATGCTGCAAAAAAGTACGCTGTGTCACCTCCTACACGGCGTTCCACCACAATTGTATAGATCGAGGGACTTTGAGATTACTCATACTTTCGCGCTGCGACATTCGGGCAGACGTACCAGACTTCTCAATGAACAGTTATCGTAAGGCGGCTTATAGGTCTTACATTCTTTGGAAGTATGGCAAGCTGGGCAAAGGGAACCGAAGGGTAGCTCCTGCTTGTGTCGTTGCAGCTATCAGTCGAGCATATCGTTCGCTAGACAACGTATATATGGGATTCAGAGCCTCATAAAGACAAATGGTATAAATATCTTTATTTATTTATTTATTTATTTATTTATTTATAAGCAATATTTAGACAGGCAGGTCTAGTTCAGCCAAGGCTGGTTTAAATAGGGGCCTGTATAACTGAAATACAAAATAAAAAAAAATGTGTGGAAATAATCATACATATCGTAATTACACTACTGCCTCCTTGCAGTACACCTTCAATTTTGCCTTAAAGGCGGGAAGCGATTGTATATTCCGTAAAGATAATGGAAGAGTATTCCATTTCTTAGCACCATAGTACAAAAAAGAGGACTGAAATTTTGAGGTTTTCGCAAGTGGCAGGCGGATTTGATCTCTATTACGGGTGGAATATGTATGGAAGTCGCGCGAAAAGGTGTATTGGTTGAGTAGATAGGCTGGCGCAAGGCCGTGGAGGCACTTGAAAACCTGGACACAAGTATAGTAATTTCTACGAGATTCAAGTGATGGCCAGCTGAAGGTGTTATAGTTGTCAAGTGTCCCCCCTTCAATGATGCGAGCAGCGCGCCTTTGCAGTTTTTCAAGATACTCTCGGTTGGTTTGGCCACAGCCGCCCCAGACCGGAGAGCAGTAATCAAACAGTGGAAGTATCATGGAGTTGTATAAGGTGATGCAAGCCTCCCGAGGAATGACCTTGCGGGCTTTCCGTAACATGCCCAACCGGGATGATATTTTAGACGACAAATAGTCGATGTGGTCATTCCAGGAGAGGCTTGCATCGAGCACAACTCCAAGATACTTGAACTGGTAGACTCTGCTGAAACTCTTATCTCTTGTTTTGACACAAAAACTGGTTACCCTAGCTAATCTCTGGTGCGTTCCGACTAGCATTATCTTAGTCTTGTTGTAATTTAGGAAAAGAAAATTGGTATCTAGCCAGTTAATGATATTATCTAGGTCCGCAGACAAACAGGATTCTATATCAGCTACTGAGCTGCTACTAAAAGATAGTAACGTGTCATCTGCATAAAGCTGAATTTCACAGTTTTGAATGACAGATGGCAAGTCATTGATATATGCGATGAACAACAAGGGGCCCAGTAGAGAACCCTGTGGCACTCCGAACATGACAGATTGGGGCTCTGAGACAACACCATTCACAATTACACTCTGAGATCTATTTGTTAGATAGGCATTGAACCATATTATAGCCGAATCAGTAAAACCTAAAGATGATAACTTATTTAGCATAATGGTGTGGTCTATAGTGTCAAATGCCTTTGATAGATCTAGGAACACGAGACCAGTGAGCTGGCCTTTGTCGATGTTCGTGAGTAGTTTATTTGTGACGTCCGTCAGGCAGGTGCTAGTGGAGTGCAATGGTCTGTAACCAGACTGGTAGATAGACAATATTCTGTGTTCCTGTAGATAGTTGTAAACCATAGTATGTACAGAGCGCTCCAGGATCTTGGCGAACACAGGTAAAGTTGAGATAGGCCTGTAGTTGGCAGCATCGGAACGAGACCCAGTTTTATGCACCGGAGTAACAATAGCATGCTTCCAGTCAGCTGGAATGGAACCTTCCGCAAGTGAGCGGTTGATAAGAACGGCCAGCGGTTTTGAGATGACATTAGCTGCGTCCTTTAGAAGGCGAGCAGAGATATTTTCAATACCGGTTGATTTGGAAGATTTTATTTTCTTTAACTCAGTAGTGACGAAGTCTTCATCAACTCTAGACAACCGGAAAATCCCTCGCCCCCTTGGTGACTGGGTGCGCACAGGAACAACGGATTTTAAGGTCTCTCTGATCTTCACGATGACTGTGCGAAAATAGTCAGCGAAACCCTGTGCGATTTCGCGCGGCTCTTGTTTCAGACCGGCTGTCGTCTCAAGGGATCCAATGTTAGGGGACTTGTTGGATGTAGAAATAACAGACTTGAGTGTTTTCCACAGCCTACCCGAGTCATTCTTGTTCGCATCAATAATGCAGGAGTAGTAGTCACGCTTGGCATCCCGAATGAAACGCGTTGTTTTGTTTCTCAGGTCCCGGTAAATAGCCCAATCAAGATCGTTTTGTGTTTTTTGAGCTCTTTTGTGGTGATAATCACGCCTCCGCATTAGAGTTCTTATCTCGCTAGTTAACCACGGAAGACTGACTGCACGTGCTCTCTTAGTAGCAAGGGGCGCGTGTCTGTCGCACGCTCCTCTGAAGGTGGTGATGAAGGCCTTCCAAGCATCCTCGACAGTCAGAGACGTGTCGACGCTCTCCCAGGAGGCGCTATGCAAATCGGCTTCAAAGCGTTCAGTTGAATAGTTCTTGAAATTCCTGTAATGAATGGTCTTGGAAGGACCGCGGCTTTTTCTAGCTCTACGAATCAAATAAATAAGCGAGTGATCACTAATTGCGCACTGAAATACTCCCGACGTGATGACTTTATCTGTATCACTGGTGTATATGTGGTCGAGTAGTGTTTTAGAGTGAGCTGTGATTCGTGTCGGGGACTTTATAAGCTGAGACATTTGATATGAAGTAAACAGTTGGCGAAGATCTCTTGCATCTGCCGACAGTTTCTTTGGGAGCAGGTCTTGGTTCAGATCTCCTAAACACAACAGTTCAGAGCTTTCGGCGGATGCCCTGTCAAGCATGATTTCTAGTCGAGGCTTGTATGCTTTATACGATGCCCTATCAGGACAATATGTTGTACAAATCAAAGACTTACTGCGGTTGGGAAATGTTAATTCCAACCAAGTAGCTTCAATGTCAAGGTCCAGCTTTAGATCGCTTCTCTGGCGAGCCATCAGTTTGGAGTTGTAATAAATTGCAGTCCCACCGCCTCTCACACCGTCGCGGATGTCCTCCCTATCAGATCTGATGAAATTATAGCCATCAATAAACAATTCCGAATCAGCCCAGTTAGAATTAAGCCAGGTTTCCGTCAGACACATGATATCGTATGGGTCGTCCTGCATCAGGATCCGAAACTCGTCTAGGTGTTGGGGCAGGCTCTGGACATTGAGATGACCAATTTTCAACCCAGGTTGACTGAGAACGGCTTTTGTCCACCCAGGGTTTGAAGGTACGTCTCCAGCGAGTAACACAAGGGCAGCTAGCGAACAACTCAGAAGTTGGCACACTTTAGTCAGCTTGAAACTCATCGACAGCGACTCGGAGTGTTTAGTCCTGGTTTTCCTTATTTCGTGTACAGGGCGATCAATCACAACTTTAGTTCTCATTTTTCCCTCAAAAAGGGAAGTCGAAGTGGTTATCGTCTGTTCTTTAGTCGTTGTACTACGAATAATAATGTGGCAGAGAATGAAAATGAACATTTTCTGCAGAGCGGCTCTTCGGCATGCTGCCGCCATCTTGCGCGTGCGTTGAGATACAATACAAGCTGTAATTGACATTTTTGACCTGTATATATTCAAGACATGGACCAAAAATGAACCTCAGATATATCAAACATTTAGCTTTACTTGTATATCTGTTGTTATGGCTTCCTGTACATATTCACGACATGGAGCAAAAAAGAACTTCGGAGATACTGATATCAAAACATATATTTCAAGTTATATTTTTTAAAGATTTGCAAACAAATGTAAACATATTCAATACTTTATGGATATTATGAAATATTTTTTTTTCAAGACATGAACCAAAAAGGATCTTCACAGATAACACGTTGTGGTTCTTCTAAACAAATTGCTGTTAGACTGTTTGAGATTTACCACAGCCTCTTTTTCAAATAATAAATACGTGAATGACTAGAGATGGCAAAAGGTATGAAAAGTCCAATTGACAGTTTATTGCACCATTTGGAAGGGTAACCAGGTCATTGTATGTAAGCTAGGTGAGAGTTCACTTTTTCTTGGTAGTGGTCAACTTTACCTAGGCTTGCTCACAAGGAATCGGTTACCTATCATTGAGGTGCCAGAAACGTGTAAAGTGAACTTTTGATAAATGATACAGTTTCTGAAGGAGACAAGACACTGGATGCAATAATTCCTGAAAATAAATGTACCCTGGAGACGGGCGGCATTTGGAAATTCTGAATGGTTGGTTCAAGCTTGGAATTCCAATTTCGGCATGTGCTATAACAGTAAAACAAATATTTCTGGTGTATGTTTATTATCAACAAGTTGTTCCATACATTTTATCCAAGCCTGTCATACATTTTGCGTCAAACCATGAAATCCTGTTTTTGCTATTGTTATATTGGGCTGTTCCCAAAAAAATTTGTACCCCCCTATCGAGGGACGCCAAATTTTAAATAATTGCTCTACCCCTGTGGAACTTCTAGACTCCTTTACAACCTTTGTGGAAACAGTTGCAAATGAATACTCGGGAAGAAAAACCGACGAGTGGTACCTGATGGACGCTACAAATGAACCCTACAATGGATGGACCCTACAAATGAACTGACATTTTATGTAGTGAGCTTATAGTTTTGTTATAATTTGAAAAAGATTGACCCTTAGTGGCATTATATTTTAATTTCAAATTATTGAAATTATTATACAACTAAACTGAGAGGACCATATGAAGTGACATTTTCACTTTTGTTATAATTTGAAAGGGATGGACCCTACAAATGAACTGAGAGTATAGTAGCTTGCTAGGGTATTTTTGTAATTTACAAATTGTTATAAATAATATTTATTATAATTTACACACCAGTAAAGTGAACATTCAAACCATCGAATATTCAAGTGCACAACTCATTTGCCAGTCTCTTTGGCACAAAGTCCAGGTGACTATTAGTAAATGGTAAACTATCAAACCATGTGAATTTTACACAATGAAAAAGTATTTCTGCAAAGTGCAATTCCAGACAATATACCCATGTCATGTGTGGCATAGACATCAATGGCATCTCGAAATCACAGAGGGGGGGGGGGGGGGGGGGGATAACATGTGTGGCTTATAGATTGATGGCATCTCGAAATCAAAGGGGGGGGTAGATTTATTGCCCAAAATATTCTGCATAGAAACATTTTGAATGATGAAAGCGTCACATACAGAGGTAAAGACATTGTATAGGTTATCACTTTTTGTTGAATCTGGACAGTCTTGCTTCTACCAGGGCAGCTGTTTGTGGAGTAGCCCTCATAGCAATTGTAGGGGCTATGTTTACTGGGTTGCTAGGGGCAACAGCAACATTTCGGTTGATGGACACTTCATCGTCTGTACGACTTTTCAAGATGTTCGCACAGAGCACAGGCCAGAAGTCATATGTCTTGTATTCTTTCACAGGCACTATACACCAGTTTTTGGAACGTTTAGAATAAAGCTTCTTGTGGCGCCCAGGAATTACTTTCCGAAAAAGATGGAAATTGTGGTCGAATGCAGCCACTTGGGTCCTTGCTGTAAAGGCATCATAGCTGAAAAAAAGCCATATTGATACATGCATTTTTTGACACTTTAAAGGATAATGGGCAATTCAAGAATATATGTACCCAGGGGACAGGCGGCAAGAGTTGTTGTCATTCCCAAAATGACTTATCCCCCATGCATATAGAATTCCTGAGAGGAATTCAAGAATCCCCCAAAACCCTACCTCTCAATCAGAATTTCCAAATGCCGCCCGTCCCCGGGTACATATATTTTCTGGAAACGCCCAATTGTAATGATGTTAGTTCACAATTTTATCCAATTTCAGTTTTTGTATTCTTGAAAAAAAAGAGTGTTTCTTGTAAATATACCATAAAATTCTGAAAATAAGTCACCTGTTTATACCCCTCCTCTCAATATTAACCCCCTTCTTAGTCATATACTTGTAAACGTTTGACAGCTATCCTGCATATTTGACTTTGTATTTTTAATAACACAGTATGCTTTGTACAGTTGCAAAAAGACCTCTGATAATAAGCCCCCCATATAACTATAAGCCCTCTCCTAGTTCTCTTGAAAATTATATGCCTTGGGGCTTATTGTCGACATTTTATAGCATGAATATACAGCCAACTTGAACTTTGCTGTGCCCTACTACTGGAAGGAACCATGTGAAAAATGATGTGAACTTAGTGTGAAACACAAAACATGTGAAATCAAGCACGTGAAACTGATGGTGTGAAATGGCGAATCATGTGAAATTCGTGTGAAATATTTTTCTTAAGAGAAGTCTTATTTCACATGCTGTGAAATTAACGTGAAATGATTATCATCATGTGAAATTACTGTGAATTTTTTTCTAGAAAAAGGACAAACAAAACATGCACTGCTTCTGGAATTATTCCTAAAAAAAAAAACATTTCTTTTGCTAAATTTCAATTACCTCGATCCTAAATACATTGTCGGATTAAAAATTTGTTGAATGTGTTTAGCTGCAGTAAAACCACGGTCTTGTTAAATCTTCTATCGAAAAATATTGCTAAGTAAAACTAGAAGGGACTTCGCCTGAGTGTAAAGAAAAATTATTATATACATCACAGAAAGGATACATTTTTTTCCGTGCTATTTCATGAACAGAATATTGCGTGCTGACAATTTTCGATTGAGTGAAATGTCCGAGCTGGACCTGGGCCGATTCAATGTCGCATCTAATTGGCTAGTATAAAAGGCCGCCGAATTCAGCATAGGATCATATTTCAATAACGAACATCCTACACACAGTTCATGGATCGAAGTTTCTCGAAATGGCAGTATTATTTCTGGCAAACTTCATGCCCTGACACACAAAGTTGATCATCGTCTAGTACGCGATTTCTTCTTGTGTTTTCCTGAATGTACTACAGAGGATCAAAGCAAAGCAATGCTTCCGTTACAGAGAGGTGAGTCCACAGAGTTTATGATGCATTCTTATCACTTCAGCGCTTATTATACTTCGGCCGCGTATATAAATACGTATAGTACTTGTAAAATAAGAAACTATTAACTTGAAGAAGTCAGTTCGTTGAAAACTGAAACAGTTTATTTCACCTCATTTGGATTCATTTAAAGTGTATCGATCGCGGCCCTTTCGTACTCGCACGAGCCGCGCGCCGGCAGCTAGTTAATGTGAATCGAAAGTTAATATAACCTTTGTTTATAACCTACACTTTGAATTGCTCTTTGTGCAAATAAATTACCGGTAATTCTAAATGTTCATTGCACTGTTAAACTAGACACTGTTAAACTAGAAACTTAGCCTTTTGTTCTGGTTTATCGGAATGAGAGTGTGTTGATGCAGAAACACGCTACGTAGGTTTTATTTTGAACTCGGCGATCCGGCAATCAATCGGCTTTATAATCGATCGGCTTTAGGTCTTTCATAAGCCTTCAAAATGTGATCGTTAAATGTGGTCTCTCACCTCTGAATAATTGTGTTGAGCAATTGCCCTTACGAATATGAGCCATAACTGATTAATAACTCCTACATTATGCATGATTGTTGCTATGAACTTCTGGCATCAGTTTGTAAAGCGTGTTTATAAATTTTGACACGTTTCACAGCTCCAACGGAGAAATTGACAATCACGCGTTTCCGATGCATACCTATTATGTTATGTAAAACTCTGAAAAGAAACGATCATCATATCATGACACTATGCCTTTACCAGTGATTTTATATAGCAAACAAGTTTTAATTTCCAGAAGTGGCAAAGTCGTTGTTGTGTAATTTGTCTTTTTCACATATGGCAAAAAATATTTCACATAATATTTTCTCAACTTCTACAGTGTGACGCTTTTATTGTTCTCCTATCTTATGCTTTTTAAAATTAGACTGTGGAACTGTTATTAAATAATTTCTATGATTAAACAGCAACAATGCTCCAGTACATACACAGGTATTTTTTAGAATGATGTTCTAGTGTTAATGCACACAGCTCCAGGTCTGCATCGAATCTCTGAATTTCACATCCTGTCAAACAATTTCACACCAATTTCACATATACCCAGTCCATATAGCCCCAGAAATTTCACATGAATTTCACATGTCTTTATGATGTGAAAAGGATCAGCCCAGTTCACATCCATTTCACACCATCATTTTACATGGTTAACATGTGAAATACCATGTGAAATACGGTTTAATTTCACATGGCCATTTCACATACATTTCACATAAATTTCACATGGGTCCCTCCAGTAGTGATTCTTTTTGTGCTTGACTCACTTGTTCAAACAAAATAAAAGAGATTTCGCTTACAAAAAATAAGAAAAATAAGGGCAAACGTAGTTGTTGAAATAATAGACGTTTAAATCACAAAAGCTGCTACCCACTACGAATATTCATGTTACCATTATATGGCAATGACAGTAAGCGCGTTCTGATATTCTTAGTTCACGACCGACAAAAGATAATCTCCTTGAAATTAGAATTAAAAATAAGATTTTCAGCGAAATCCACAACAAAGAATACTTGACATAGTATTTGTCTCGTTGTACTAACTAAATCTAACATGTGACAAAGGAAAATCAAGGCTAGAATATCAGAAATGACCTGTTTACATAAGCCAAAGCAGGGCCAAAAAGTCAAGCTTACACAAAACTATCGAGTTTCGCCGGGGAAAAAGAAACCTTGAGGGAGCCAAAAAAGCAGCAAAACGTAAAAGTTACATGTAAAGTCAGAATGTTCTCTTCAGGGATGCATTAAACCTGGAAGCTAAAAATATAAATAGCATAAGAAGCAATTTCAAGCTTTTTGCTTACCGATAACTGGCAAGCTTTTGCACAAAGCCAATTTTCCTAAATATATTATTCGGCTAAAACCATTGCAATTTTCTGTTATTGTCAATCCTGTTCAATCCAGTTCTGGCTCCGTGTTCGTAGATCTCATATGAGTATTCGAAGAACACGTAGTTTGCAGCAATATAGCCTTTGAATCTTTTGTAACTCCCTCATAGTTTCTCCAAAATGACTAAACAGCATGATGAAATATCGGCGAAGGAATCGAATCCGAAGTATTTTGACAATCATTAGAGAATTCTTTAGAGCAAATTTGGCGTGGTTCGCACCCACGAGTTTGTCTCAGTTTGACTCAACAAACATTTCGCCTGAATGAACTCGAGTGAGCCGACGCGGGCGCGTGTTTTGTAAGTTTTTTCGGCGGGAAAATGAAGGAGCGACTTCTGTCAAAGCACCGCGGCGCTGTGCTGGAGGACAAAATGACGCGCGCGCTCAGTGATCCAAGACGGACTGTGATTGGCTGTGTACACGTGTCGCCACTAACGCAAGTGCGCATGCGTAAATAAGAGCCCGCGATGTTTTCGTAAGCCGCTGAACGTATCGTTTTGGCTTGGATGGGTTGCTTTCTCATGTGACGTTGAATGATACGTATGGGGCTCCACTCCCTGCCTTCGGCACAGGGAGTTCCGCTATTAGAGATACAGAATTGAAAAAAATATATAATAATTAAACACAAGATTCCGGTATAAAAGGGATAACTCCTCCCCGAGAAGAATCAGTTATCCATCAGCTGTCAAGAAGTGAACATCTCACTGTATCTCTCTGTACCGCGAAATTCAAAATTTAGAATTCAAAACGCATTCAAAAGTACAAATATATCTCCTAGCTCTTTAAACTTATGTGCTTTTTCATTTATTGCACAGGAATTTTATTGGAACCTGTTTCGGACCGAACAAAAGCGATGTTTTACATTCTCAGCAGAGAGCGAGACTAATTAGTATTCAAAAGAGGGAATAATAATCTGTGCTGCGAGGAGAAGCGTTTTTATCCGAACCAAATCAGGTTCGAATAAAATTCTTTTGCAAGAAATGAGAAGGAATACAAATTTAAAAAGGTAGGAAATCATTTGTTGGCGTTTTTGCTCGCATTTTGAATTCTAAATTTTTAATTTCGCGGTACAGAGAGACGAAGTGAGATGTTCCCTCTTTGACAGCTATTGATAACTGATTGTTCTCGAGCCCGGGGGTAGGAGGAGTTATCCCTTTTATACCGGAACCTCGTGTTTAACGACATAGTTCCAGACAAGGTTCCAGAGGTATGGAAAAAATGGGGGCTTTTCGAGTATAAGTACAGCCCTTAAAACCTTTCAGAACAAGTTTCATTTTTTCATCTGTCCACTGCAAAAAAAAGACAAAAATTAAGATTGTTTTCATATTGGTTTGTGATGATTATAATTATATAATTATCATTGATTTATATAATTATATAATTATCACTTCTGTGGAGGGGATAATTTCTGGAATTGCTCACAGTGCCAGAAATGATTTCGAATTGGCTCGACCCATTGGCTTATGTAAACTCTAGTTTCTTTCATCTCCGTAACATAGCAAAAGTGCGCAATTACCTATCAGTTGACACCACTAAGACTCTTGTGGTCTCTTTTGTTTTATCTAAACTAGATAATTGTAACTCTTTACTTTGTGGCCTTCCACAACACATGCTAGACAAATTACAATATGTTCAAAATGCTGCAGCTCGTTTAATATGCAGATCAAACAAATACGATCATGTCACGCCTATGCTAAAGCAGCTACATTGGCTTCCGATTAAATTAAGAATAAATTTTAAAATCAACTTAGTTACTTTTAAATGTCTCAAAGGTTTAGCGCCTGTCTACCTGAGGGATTTAATTGAGGTCTATACTCCAGCTAGAGCATTACGCTCTTCAGATGCTCCTCCCAGACTTGTCACCTCTAAATACAAGCTAAAAAACTATGGTCTTCGATCCTTTTCTGCGCATGCCCCTTTTTTATGGAATGAATTGCCTCCCCATGTAAAAAACTCCGAAACAGTCCCCGTTTTTAAGTCTCGTCTTAAAACCCATCTTTTTACGAGTTATTTTTAGTAGCGGATAATTTGTAAAAAATTTAAGTATATGATTTGTAACCTTAAATACGTTGTAAATAATAGTTTGCAAATTAGTAGTTTGTTTTTTATTTCTTATCTTTTAATGATTGTAATTTTTAACGATTTTAATTTCCAATGTAAAGCGCATAGAACGTGGCTATATGCGCTATATAAATGTTGTATTATTATTATGTATTCATTTCCTTTAATTTTGGCTGCGACATTTTGGCCTGCGGCTCGTGTCTTTCAAGTTTTGATCAGTTCTCCAAACATCCCCCTCGTGTTTGTAAGAAAGCAGAGAGCACGCGGAAAGTACTTTTATTGCTTAAAAAAAGAGATAATAAAGTTGAGTCGAGTTAAAATAAACTGTCACTAACTTACTGTTGTCAGCTTAGCAGCTAGTTTACATATATTATCTTTTATTTTTATTTATAAAAACCAAAGACAGCATCTATGTGCAGTGCCTCATTGGTCAGAACCTGTAGTGTGGAATTATTGACTATGTCATGGTTGTTTTAACAAACATTTACTTTTTAGGTCTCTTGTGAGCTTTATCGCGGTACTTGAAGCATCTGTAGTCAGTTCTCCACGCAGCAGCTTCACCATCATTCTCTCTATCAATCGCTTTACCCCCATGCGTTCCATTGTAGTTGAGCAACCACCCGTCTCTTTTTTGTCAACAATTTCAAGATCGAGTATGATCCCCAGTTGGTGCTCCATTATTGTGTAAGTGCAGTATTTTGCACTAAACCCTGGCGAATCCATCCTACCATCTCCAGACAGCACCAACCTCTCCTCCTTGTACACATCAGCAACTGCCTCTTTGGCTTTCTCCCAAAATGCACTCACTGCAGGAACTATGTAATGGGCTTGAATCTTTTCTGCAGTGCTACTTGAGATACATCCGATATTTGCAAAGTTGAATAGTTATTCTGTTTTTTGAAAGTTTAAAATATCTTCAGATCGGGCTTGTAGAATTTAGTCAAACTTCGGTTACACATAGGCAATCAGTCAATGTCGAGGTACCATATAGCATTTATCAAGAAAATTGTGGTACAGCCTAAAACTCGGGGGAGAGTAAACGTAGGCGTGGAACGATTGTCACGTGTTACTATCTCCGATCTCCCCAACTTTTGTACTGACATGTATTTCAGTCTATTTGTATAGTATGTGTGTAATCTTGGCTGTGCGATAGAAATCAATCTGTTTTTATATGAGAGGTTCAAAATTGATTGGTATGGGTGCAAAATTACTGGGTCGATCCTTAAGTTTAATTATGGAAATCAGTGAAGGTTAGTCAATGGATGTTGATTTTCAAGCAGTAAGTACTTTATTTTCATTTACAGGGAATGGGTGTTTTCGGTTATAGTGGTACTGCAATGGCTTTCCTGAAGCAAGAACCACCACCACCACCACCAACAACAACAACAACAACAAATTTCTTTATGTACATATCACCACTGAACATTATATACAGGATGAAAAACTAAAAACATAAAGCCAAGTGCAGTAGAAGAAGCAAAGCTACAGCTATGTTTTTAGACCGTTGTTCCAAGCGCCGTTACATTTCTAGCCAAATTAGTATTCCTGAAATTTTAGAAAACAAGATAAAAAAGTATGTAACAAAATTAGAAACCTTGATGGCCATCCTATGCATAACTTTCTACCTAAAGCTAAGGAGACGAAATATAATTTAAGGAAAAAAACATCATTAAGGCCTAAGGTAAATACCGAACGATACATGAATACTTTTGTAAATAGATTAATTTTTAGATATAACTTAGCTATATAGATTTTAGAATTTTACCATTTTACCATTTTATCTTTTATATTTCATTTGTAAACTCGCTTTTTATCATACATTGTAACATAGGATATGTATTTTTATCATATGGAAATAAAGACCTATTATTATTATTATTATTATTATTATTATTATTATTATTATTATTAGCAGTACCACGTCTCAGAGCGCTCATATCAGGCAGCATTTGGTAGAAAAAACTTTGACTTGCCAAGTCAGTTAAGGGATCATCTGCTGTCAAAGGATCCGCTTGGCAAAGTCATAAATGAATACCTTGTGCAGCTGAAGTCCAATGTGCATGTAGTCTGTACATTTATGCACATCAGCTCTAATTATGTTGTGTCATTTGTGCTTTGCCAGCACAGCTCAATTGAGAGCTTGGATGGTTTCTTAAATGCTTCAGAATAGGGCGAATTATGAAGGGTATATAACAACGACAATATTGAATACGAAGAAAAGCAACCTGCTTCAAACAATGTGGAGTTTATAGTGGAGAGGCAATGTGATGGTTTTGTCCTTGGCAAATGTGCTGAGTGAACATGGTATTTTTCACATCAATGGGTAAATTTCCATATTCCTGGTCACCCCTCTTCAAAATGTTTTTCTTGAGCAGGTACAAAACAATATGCAATTGAAATGCAAATGTTGGCGTTCTTTTCTGATTAGTTAATGAAACAGTTGTTGATTTTCGAGACTCTTTATCAATGGACCTTGAAATACCAGATTGTGAGCTTTTCTTTGGTTTTTCAGGCATGTTTTCTAATTGCTGGGTACAATTTTTTGGTATATTTATAAGTAGTCAGCAAAACTGTCGTTAACACAACATTTTATTAGGATCTTTACTCGATCTTCTGACAAAACGAATTTCTCCTGCGAAACTATCGAAAATCCGAACGTACAGGAAAACGTGTTACAATTCTCTCTCCTGCGCATGCGCGCGTCACAGGCATCCCACCGTAACACAGGTAGCCCGGTCTAAATCAATACAATACATTTCAATAAAGTCTCTTAACGGCCTAGATAGTCTCTACAACATTCTCCCCCGATGATACGATAGTATCTACGAGAGTATCATATCTCCGTCCGTAATTAATATAAACTCTCTACGTAAACACAGTTCTGCCAACTGGAACACTTTAAGCATCCAGTGGACAAAGCTTGACGGCTGGTCTCTTCAGTATGCTGTCCGCAATCTTGACATCCGCAACTCTCACAGCTCCGTCTCTTCCAGGGTAAGTGGCAACGATCCTCCCAAGAGGCCATTTTCCTCTTGCTGTGTCTGTTGACATCACGACTACTACCTCTCCGACTTCAAGTTTGCGCTGATCTCTAAGCCACTTGCTTCTCTTGTTCAGCCCAGGAAGCCACTCACGTAGCCACCTGTGCCAAAAGTGCCTTACGAGTTCTTGGACACGTCGCCATCTCTTGCGAGGATTGAAAAGTGTTGTGTCCGTGCTCTCTGGTGCAAATCTCCCACCCATCTGCCCGTGCAAGAAGTGATTAGGCGTTAGTGGTGTCACATCATCTAGACCTGTAGATTGGTACGTCAAGGGCCGGGAGTTGATTAGCCCTTCAGCGCCGACAACAGCACTCAGCAACTCTTCATCTGTAATGTCTGCTTCTCCGAGAATTGCACGGACCGCCCTCTTCGCTGCCTTGATCATGACTTCGTGTACTCCACTAAAATGAGGACTCAGAGGGGGCTGGAAGTGCCACTTTACTCCCATTGCCGCTGTCGAATCCTGAATCTTCTCTCTGTCTAACTCCTCTAGTTCTTTCAGTTCGTTTTCTCCGCCTACAAAGTTCGTACCGTTATCACTCCACATATCGGTGGGTAGTCCTCGGCGTGACACAAAACGATAGAACGCATTTAAGAACGAGTCAGTGTCCAGGCTGTACGCAAGCTCCAGATGAACGGCTCGTGTTGCAAAACATGTGAATAGACACAAGTATCTCTTGAGGCGAGTCTTGCCCCTTCCTTGCTTAGTAATAAATGGGCCTCCAAAATCGACCGACGCTTGATTAAAGGCGCGTAACGACTGTCTTGCCCTTGGCTCTGGTAATGGTGCCATCATTTGCTTGGACGGCAAAGCCTTCTTTCTCCGGCACGTCATACACTCCCTCTCCCACTCTCGAATGGCTTCACGGCTTGAAATTATCCAATACTTGGCTGACAAATGAGCAAGAACCTGATTAGTACCACCGTGCTTGTTCTGCTCATGACTACTCTTGATTATCAACTTCGTTATCCAACTGTGACGTGGTAATATCATAGGATACCGCATTTCCCATGAAAGATAATCTGCATGACAAAGCCTTCCGTCACATCTTAGAACTCCGTCATCGTCAATCACTGGCTTGAGTGGAAGTAGCTTTGATCCATTCGGTATCACCTTTCCCGCTTTCAAGGCCTTCACTTCAGCCATGAATTCCTGCTCTTGAGCGATTCTGATATATCTCACCTCTTCTCGTCTTATCTCTTCGGGTGTAATGGCTCCTGTCTTTCGAAGGTCACTTGATAGACGACAATTCTCAATGAAGCGCATGACTCTTGCTGAAACTCTGGTTAGTCTTCCCCAGCTTGAGAACCTTCTCGGGTCAAGGCGATCTTCCTCCTCAAGTACTGCTACAAACAATTCCGCTGTATCTCCGATGGGTTCGCGAAACTGCTTCTTGGCTTCGATATCTGGACCTCCTCTCGGTTCGACCTTGTTCTCTGGCCATTGCCCTGAAGACTTCTTTAAGAAAGAGGGACCTTCCCACCATTTCTCATCTTCTCGTAGCGTCGACACAACTAAACCTCTTGACAGCAGGTCTGCCGGGTTCTCCTTAGTTGGCACATACCTCCACTGCTGCGGTTCACTCATACTCTGGATCATACCAACACGGTTGGCGACAAATGGTTTGAACTGTCGGCTTTTTCCTCTGACCCAGTACAGCACATCCATACTGTCAGACCAAAATGTGCATTGTGACATGTCGATCCCTAGGCTCTCGCCAACTGACTTTGTAAGTGTCGTCCCGACAACTGCGGCCATTAGCTCTAAGCGAGGTATACTGATTACTTGAAGGGGAGCAACACGGGACTTAGAGGCCGCAAGTCGACTTGTTACAGTTCCATCTTCATAGTCATGTCGCACATACACCGCCGCTCCATAAGCTTCCTGCGAGGCATCAACAAATGTATGCAGCATCGTGGACTTAACCTCGCCATTATACTGTAGGCATCTTGGAATATGAAGGGTAGGTAGCTCCTGAAGCTCATCGAACCATCGCTCCACCTTGGACTGTAGGTCTAGCGGCAAACAATCATCCCAGTCTAGGCCAGCGGCCCACATCTCTTGCAGTAGCACTCTCGCACGGATTACATAAGGCGACAAGAAACCGAGAGGATCAAACAATGTTGCTGTCTTCCTCAGAAACTCTCTCTTCGTCTTGGGCGGACCGTCACTTGGCTTGTGAACATGAAATGTAAAAACATCTTCCTGTGGTAACCACAGTACTCCTAAAGTCTTAACAGGTGGTAGTTCACCTCTGTCAAGATCAACCTCGGTAGCACAATCAGCCAATGGAATATAGCGTAGGACGTCAGAAGAGTTTGACAGCCACTTGCGGGCGTGCATACCAGCGGATCCCCATAACTGTGATAACTGATCATACAATCTCACACCAGTTTCAACGTCAGGAACAGAGTCCATGCTGTCATCCATATAGGTACTCTTCAAAACTGTCTCCGTCGCGAGTGGGTATTCTTCCATGTGTCTCTTGGCGTGCTGCTGAGCCACAAACTGTGCCTGGAATGGGGAGGAGTTGACGCCAAAGACAACACGTTCAAATTCATACACATCTGGATCCTTACTAACGTCTAAGTCTCTCCACAAAAATCGGTGATAGGGACGATCTTCTGGCTTCAACTTGATCTGTAGGTACATCTCCTTTATATCACACATCAATGCGATAGGGTTTCTTCGAAATCTCAGAAGCACTAACGACAGGTCATTCTGTAACTTTGGACCCTGATGGATCGCATCATTCAAGGAAACTCCCTTGTACTTCGCGGATGCATCAAATACAGGCCTTGTCTTGCTCGTGGATTTATCAGACCTAATCACTGGAAAATGTGGGAGCAGCCATTGTCCATGATCTTTCTTCTCCGGTGTAACCTTACGTATGTAGCCCTGCTCCAGATACTTCTTGATGACGTCACTGTAAGCCTGTCCGAGTTCTGATGACCTCAGCAGCCGTTTTTCGGTGTTCTTTAGGCGGTTCAGAGCCATATCATAGTTGTCCGGCAACTCACACTTGTCTGGCTTCCAAGGCACCCCCACAGTATACCGACCACCATCATAACTGAGCGAGTCTGACACAACTTCCACGGCATGCTTCTCCTCTGGCACTGCGGTTGTAGCCTCTGGCACCTCATCAATCTCCCAGTAACGACGTATGAGTTGACTCAGATCCTGGGTGTCACTCGTGAAAAAGGTAAAGTTAGTTTGGGCCACTCCAGAACCAGGGGTTGGCGTCCCGATACATGTCCAGCCGAGTGGTGTCAGTCTGGCTACTGGTTCTCCTGGGTCTCCTCTCACATCTCGCACTGAGTAGATTAGGTCCGACTGGTCTGCTCCAATCAAAATATCAACAATAGGGCGTGGTCCTACAATGTGAAATGTGATCTGTTCGAGATGTTTCCATTTAGACTTATGCTTATTCCAGTCTACAACTTTCATGTTACCAGTCACACGCTTAGTCGTATAAGCAGACACATCCTTTGTTACTTTCTTGTCAACACTACTGATTTGAAAGTGTACTATTGAAGTATCTAGTGTTGCTTGATTCTCATTCAAAACGTTTACAGATATCTCACGAGGTTGGCCTTCAAGCCCAAGTTCTGCCGCAACATCACCATTCAAATATGTTCTGGTACTACAGTCATCTAACAGGGCGTTAACCTTTATTTGTTTATCTCCACTTATCAAGATTACAGGTACAGTTCTGAGAGCTACAAATTCCCTGGGTTCAGTATCAGTTGACAACGTAGTGGCGTGGACTCTATCTCTTTGTCTCTCTTCAGGGGGGGAACTTGGAGGTTCAGGGACTGGCGGTCCTCTCTTATTATCACCTGGGTCCAGGTCACGATTTTCTAGATCTGCTGCTCTTGGTTGCGCCTCACCCCTATTATCTGCTTTATCTTCATGCAATAACCGATGATGAGTAGACCTGCATCCTGAGAGCGCGCACACCCTACTACGAGAACATGTCTCCCCCCGGTGACCCTCTGCGAGACATCGAAAACATAGTTTATGTTCCTTAGCAACTTCCCAACGCTTGCTAACACCCATCTTCTTATAGCTATCACACGCCCAAATCCCATGTTGCCCACCACAAACTTTACATCCCTTGGTGTTTTTCTTCTTGTCAGGGGGGTCCCCACCACTGAAAAATGTTCTCTCCTTCGGGGGCCCTCCCTTGTCCCTTCTAACACCCTCCTTGCGCAACCCGGTAATAGTTTCTGATGCTGTCGTAAGAAGCTCAGCCTCCCTCTCAAGGAATTCCCCCAGTACCCTCACATTTTCCTCCCTCTTATGATCACACACCCACTGTTTGTACTTAGCCAAAAGATTCTTGTTCATTTTACGCTGAATGTTTATGTACAGAGACCCATTCCCAAGTTCACTCTGTTGCCCTGCTTTGGTCAGGTTTACTACTATGGCATCTAGCAATTCTACAAATTTCTCGATATCTCTTTCATGTCCTTCTCTGATTGGTCTGAATTCATCCAATTCTTCTAAGCGCAATGTCAATGCTCTACGCACCCCGCCATATTTACGCTCTAAGCGAGTCTTAGCGGTTTCATAAGCTGCTTCGGAAAACCCCAAACTCTCAACCACCTTTAGTGGTTCCCCCTGTAAACACTCGCATAGACGCAACAGCTTATACTCGGGCGTGCCATTTGCTTTATCAACGCAACTCTCAAATGCTGCTTTCCAGCTCTCATAATTCTTCTTGTTACCATAAAATTTGGGAATATTCACTCTCTTAAGCGAATGGTCAATACAAGATCTCTCAGAGGTGGACTGGGACTGGTAATGGCTGGGAAGGGTACATGGGGGGCTTTGACTGGCACTGGGTATTTGGGTTCTCTCTTGGTGTTCTGGTAACTGATAACTATGGAGTGGGGTCATTAATGGGACAGTCATAGGACTTTGTTGCACACTAGAGGACTGGGGTTGGCTTGAGGGACTTGGATGGGGCCCCTGTGTGGGGCATGGTGATGGTATAGTGGGATATACAATGGATGACGGTTCTTGAGTGGGAACAGAACATTGATAATACTGGGTATTCACAGACGATTGGTGAACTCTGGAATCAGATCCTCTAACATATTGTGATAATGAAGGGCTGATTGATACAGGTGCAACAGGTGCATCCTTAGGGGGCAATAGTTGGGTCGCAGGGGAATCAACTTTAGGCTTGGGATTTTGACTGGAAATTGGGGTAGAGGAAATAGCTTCTTCAGACAAAACTTCCCTCACCCTCTCCCCAAGGTCTCTACTTTGACTATCCTTTACCCCCCTGGCAGCTTGTAGCTCTTTATTCATGCCCTTTTCTATGGCAGCAAACGTTTTCTCTAATTCCCTTGAAATTTCCAACAGTTCCTTTTCTCTTCTCGAAAGTTCTTCCCCTAACTCAACTCTACTTTGCTCGGATTTGCTCAATTCAGGCTTCGAAACAGTTCTACTCGACGATAATCTGGCCAAAAATTCATTCACTGATGAATCTTCTTCATTAAAGTCAACTTCTATAGAATTAAGCTCTGTCTCGATGGTTTTCAACTTCTCTGTTTCCATGTTCTCTTCCAAACAAGCTTCTAAATTTCCGTACGCCTCCACGACGTTCTCAAAGGCGTCTGCCAAATCTCCGAGCTTGTCTAATACTGTTATTCTAGTCTCACCTTTCTCCAGTGAAGCAAGGACTTTGGTTTTTCGCGCGAGTGTAAGCACCTTTTGCAATCGCCTTATCTTTTCTCGACTTTCTTTCGCGTTTGGCTCTCTCCATTTCTCCGTTCCGATCTCCAAATCCTCCAAAACTCTTGACAAACCTTGCTCTGCTACCAGACAATGTCGTTAACACAACATTTTATTAGGATCTTTACTCGATCTTCTGACAAAACGAATTTCTCCTGCGAAACTATCGAAAATCCGAACGTACAGGAAAACGTGTTACAATTCTCTCTCCTGCGCATGCGCGCGTCACAGGCATCCCACCGTAACACAGGTAGCCCGGTCTAAATCAATACAATACATTTCAATAAAGTCTCTTAACGGCCTAGATAGTCTCTACAACAAAAACATTTAAGCAATAGAGAACTTTTTCCGTGTCTACATACTCTGATGCAAACACGAGGGGAGGTTGGGAGAATTCGAGACAGTTATGCAGCCACGAGACCGAAGGTCGAGTGGCTGCATAACCAGTCGAGAATTCTCCCAACCTACCCGAGTGTTTGCATCAAAGTATGTAGACACTGGGAAAAAGTTCTCTATTGCTTTTATAAAATATCTTTCACTTTTTGAAGCGAACGATTTAAAATGAATTTATTTCAATATTTTGTGTGAATATATAAATTCTCCTTACCGCGCGACGGCCTGAACGGGCCAATCAGAGGGCGTGTTATATCGCATGTGTTCAAGTTTTTCACTCAGTTGGCTGCAAGTTTGCGAAGGGGAGGCGAGAGAAAACTGCTTTCTAAGAATCATTTGACGACTATATTGACCTCTTCTATGGTGTTTATGGTAATTGAAGCATAAGCGAATGTCAATGAAGGGATGTACCGCTTAAAAATTGCAAAGCCGAAGGAATTTTTCATACAACAACGGCCTTCGTGTTGACTTGCGGTTTTTGCCGAGTTTTGGAAAGGCGAATTCGGCATCGAAAAGGCTGGATAGCAAAAAAAGCGTGTCTTGTGTCAATCTTCAAATCAAGTAAAATGTTAAATACAAGACTGGAATGATACTATGGGGGCTTCAATTGCTGCTGGTGGCATGAACGAATGTCCATGAAATGTCACTCGTATTGAATTTTTGAAGCAACTCAAGTCAAAGTTTTGTCGACAGTGCCGTCGATTTTCGCCGATCGCCGGTAAGAATTTCATGTTTTGTTAATGCTCCAAATCTTGTTACTTGCTAGCAAACGATTTTGTACCTACTCGGCTTGTGAAAGATCATCATTTTCAAAAAAATAAATAGGAAACGAATGAAATAAATTATGATTTGTTCAATAATTTTGTCTTCGATGTTCTTTTTCATTTTGGCTAGCCGATTCGCCGAAGAGAGTCTCCAAATCCAGAGTTTTAGATGGGTCGCTTAATAACTTGATTTGTGTTGTTTTCCCCTCTTAGTACGAGCTGTATACTTTTAAAAAGTTCCCAGAAATCAAAGAAATCGTTTCATAAAGGGAGGGAAGAGGATGTCGGAGGACAAAAATATCATGCGTGGGTTTGACTAAAAAAGTCGAAGACAAGACAATTCTTTGAACTTGTGGAAAAGGATGGGACGAGAAATGATAGCTAAAAAAGAAAACAGCACTGCTTTCACAATTTCATTGCTTCAAGTGTTTGGATAAATTTTTGTCAAAATGTATAGAATGAAAAAAGAAGGCAACGCAAACATCGTCCCGTGCATGACTGAAGTCCTGTCCGCTAGATCCAGTCCCTGCTGCTGTTCTGTCCGAGTGCTTGCCTGTTTTGCTGCCCGTTTTGGTGAAAGTCATTAATCTCTCCATTGACACTGCTGTAATGCCAGACTGTTTTAAAGTAGCTCTTCTAAATCCACTGCTGAAAAAGCCACGCCTTGATTTTGAAATTTTTGCTCATTTTAGGCCAATTTCGAATTTGATGTTTTTGTCAAAGCTTACAGAAAAGGTGGTGGCGATGCAATTAATTGACTATGTTATGGAGAACAATTTAGATGAGGTCTTTCAATCAGCATATAAACAGCTGCACAGTACTGAGACTGCTCTGGTTAGGGTGAACAATGATATTCTCTTGGCTCTGGACAATCATCAATCAGTTATATTGCTACTTTTAGATTTATCGGCTGCTTTTGATACAGTTGACCACACCATTTTATTGGATAGGCTAGCCTCTCGTTTCGGTATATGTGGTTTGGCCCTCTCCTGGTTCAAATCATATCTGAGCAATAGGTTTCAGTTTGTTAACATAAGGGGAGAGAGGTCTTCATGCCAGCCATTGCCCTATGGAGTGCCTCAGGTTCTGTCTTAGGCCCGATATTGTATCTGTTATACACCTCGCCACTTGGGGATATCGTGAGAAAGTATAACATGGGTTTTCATTTTTATGCTGATGATACCCAGTTGTACTTGTCTTTCGATTCCCGAAGTGGTGAGGGGCGGGTATTAGCAGCGGCCCAAATTGAGGCTTGTGCTGGTGAGATAGATGGTTGGATGAAGGCAAACAAGCTTAAGTTAAACAATGACAAGTCCGAGTTATTAGTTATTAGCTCTAAGTATCGTCCTCGCCCTACTTTAGATTCTGTTAGTATTAGGGATTACTCTGTTCAGCCATCAATTTCAGCAAGAAATTTAGGTGTAATCATGGACAATAGCTTATCTATGGAACAACATGTTAGCTCTATATGTAAATCTGCCTTCTTTCACATAAGAAGAATTGCAAAAATAAGAGATTATTTATCGGAAGATTCAACGGCAGCGCTGATACATGCATTTGTTACATGTAAGTTAGACAATGGGAATGCACTTTTATATGGCCTCCCTAAGTATCTTATTCAGAGGTTGCAGTCAGTACAGAATTGTGCTGCCCGGCTTGTTACACGTGACTCTAAATTTGCACATGTTACGCCAGTACTGAGGGAGCTCCACTGGTTACCAGTGGAGCATCGAATTATTTTTAAAATATTATTATTAGTTTTTAAATCTCTTAATAATTTAGCACCTTTATATATTAGCAATTTATTACATCACTATAGTCCAGGTCGTAGTCTTCGCTCAGCAAACCAATGTCTCCTTGTCGTCCCTGGGTCTAATCAAAAGACTTATGGTGACAGGGCATTCTCAGTGATAGCCCCTAAGCTATGGAATGCCCTGCCCATTGACATAAGGAGAAGCAGTTCTCTTTTAATTTTTAAAACGCGCCTAAAAACTCATCTTTTTAAACAAGCATTTTTATAGATTATTATTATTATTATAGATTCTTATTTTTTAATTGTAGCATTGTAAAGCGCCATAGAGCAGTTAATGTATATGGCGCTATATAAATTTATTATTATTATTATTATTATTATTATTATTGTCACAACCATGTTTATATACTCTCATCTAAACACACCTGTCGACCAATGAGAGCGCGCGTACTATCTTAGTTATTTTATAATTACATTTCACAACAGCCATGTATTTCCAAGCACTCGTTCAATCAGCTCAACCACTGAAAATATTTGCAAAGTGTATAATGGCATAGTATCTACCACAGAGTCTGCACAGGAAATCTGCACAGGCAGTTTTACTTGAGCCAGGTAGAAAACAACATGCAAATGTCCTGATAAGCAAAATGTTGTGATAAATGTTCTGTTCTGATTACTTAATGAAACAGTCTGCAAAGGAAATCAATGCTTCAACTTCATGGAAAACAGAGCTTGCTATAGCAAAAATATTGAAGGCAAAATGAAACAGTATTCACAACTTCACTTGAGCAGGTATAACACAGTATCAAATGTCCTGATATAGTCCAGTAATTTTACGCTAAAAAATATGCCTAACCCGGAACAAATTCGCACAAAAGAAATTTGAACAGTTTTAGACTCCAAATTTATCAGTTAATAACATATCAAAAGTCCCCAAAATCCCAGCATGGGAACATCCCGAAAAACGAAGTTAAGTTGGAGGTACTAGATGCCATATTTTGACAGCATGGAAACGAGGCTGACCAACAACCTTACAGAATTGCGACTTTACGAGCCAGAATAGTGCTCAAATTTGTAAAAAGTGATAAATGTATGCACTAGTATCATTATATAATAAATTTCCGCGATTATAAGAAAGATTTCCGTGGAACTTGTATTAAAAGCAGAAAATCGCCGAGTGCGGTAATTTCTTGGTAGATTCAGATCGCTACAACGAGCTTCCCGATACATCAAACATTTTGCAAAAACCATACAGCTGAAATTAGAAGAAATTGTTTATTTCACTGGTGCGGCATCCAGGTGTAACAAATTGCCCGGAACCCGCTCTATAAAATCTTTCGAAACTTCCAATTCCTATTTATCAGACCTCATATGTTCGGAATTACTTCGACAGGAAATATTAGAGTAATTTGAAACGCTACAGACTTATTGAATAATTGCTGGATAAACTTTATTCCGTAGATCTAAATGATTATAGCCGTATTCACACTAGAGACGGAAAACTCGTCTGAGACGAGTTTCAATTCTTGTCAGAAAAAGTTCCTGCTTTATGTCAATTCTGCTCAGAAACACTTGCTTGTTATCTGTCTAAACTTTCTAATTCAAAACATTGTTTTCACGTGATCACAGAAGAACATGGAACCATATTCAAGGCGAGAAACTCGTCTCAGACGGGAAACTCGTCTCTAGTGTGAATACAGCTATACATTGATTTTTTTCAAAACCAATTGCAATTATACATAAATGATTTACCTAATTAACTAATTTACGCAATGATCTCGCGTTGCGTTGCCTTTCTGTTGCCTTTCTGTTTTATTATTATTATTATTGTTATTATTAATTCTAGTTTTGGTTTAGAGGCATAAGTTTTCGTTTCTTGTTTGCGCGCGAACCGCTGCTGGACAGCGCAGGGCCAAATATCGGTATGCCGAGATGCGTAGCCAAACACAGATTACAGTCGTACTGTTTTTTTTTTCACAAGTAATCAATCCTTGTTCCTAGGAAACTCAAGAATGATTGTCCTGAAGTTTACCAACAGGTACCCTTTCGGATGCCATGTCGCGAGGAGTAGCAAGCGAATGTGGGCAGGGCGATCTATACCGATCGTGTGATCGAGCGGATAGGACTTGTCAGTTTCCGACCGCAACCAAAGGCTTTCAGCAAAGAAAAAAGTGTAGAATATGCGGAATGTGGTGACGGAGCTGGGCCCGAATCAGACTATGTCAAAACATGTTTCTTCTGCATGCAGTGCTGGGCTGCGACACGTCTTGTCCAGGCTGCGTCACTCAAGACATTCGACGAACCTGGTTTTCGAGACCAAGCCAAGGTGCCCCAGCAACTGCAGACAAGATATCTTAAGATACGAAGAGCGGGAGAGAATGTCCTGGTCATGTTATATGGCGACAGGACAGGAGAAAGCCTTGATGCACTGCGCTACCGGAGATAATATGAGAAGGTGGCTACCAAAGAACATCAAATGCAGCCCCAAAACCTTCCACCTTCTTCAGCCGATAACAACCGTTTGGACCGACTGTGGCACCATGCGGTGCAGCTGCAGGAAACACAACCTGGAATGTTCTCCGGTATGTGGCCAGTGACGTGGGTACAGTGTGTACCAATAGCAGTTGTATCGATGATGACGAAAATAAGAGTGAACTATTAAATAACAAATCCCGGGGGATAGAGGGACTCCCATATGTCGTCGGGCGGGGGTCGGGTGCTTGTCAGGAATTTAATGAATTCAACCCTAAAAGATACCAATCTAGGCGTGGTCAACCAGAATTTTAACCCATAAAAGGTACCATTCTCTCAATTCCAGCCATGATCGCACAAGAAACAACGGCTGGGCCTACATGCACTAGCGTCTCGTACTTTCGCCGCGAACACCCTACAAGATACCATTTTCTGGGAAAATTAGCGTTTTTTCGTCTTATACCCTAAAAGATACCTGGAGCCCGAATTTTACCCCTAAAAGGCAACGAGCACCCCCCGCCCGACTACATATGGGAAAAATACGGCCAGGCCAGGCTTTTTTTTTGGACAGTCTTAGGCCCAATTAGCAATTCATACGTGGTACTCCTGTCGTGTCGAACCAAATAGTTTTGATTTAGCACATGAACTGCTCGACGTCTGATGCAGTTTTAAAGTTCGGCACGGCGCTGAGCACGGCAAAAGCTAGACGCCGATTAAAACGCCGAGCTCTTGTTGTGTTGAATAAAATGCATACATTTTTTTTACTTAATCATTAGCGCTTTCTAAAAATAGATTATGCGCAGTGTACGTATGTCTGCAATGCCAGCGGTCGCACATGTTAAAGTTCCAAACATTGCGGACTGTCACTGTCACTTGTTCACATTTTGGTTGCACAACAAAACAAGGTACTGATCAATCTCCTTTTGTGCTAGCTATGAACGACATTATCCTCATACTTTCCAGCCTCCAAAAGCGAGAGCGATGTCTTGCAACTAAAAAAAGACTTCTTACAGTTTATTTTGTGCGGTACGCACCTGAGACACTGCTTATAGGCTCAAATTTATTTATTGAGATCGGCAGATTACGGTCGACGTCTGAATCCGAGTCGGGCCTAATGTATTTGGGTGATATACAAATAGACAATTAGGTTTGGCACGGCATGGGCGCAACGTATGAATTGGGCCTAAGAAAACTCACACCCGTACACTGAAACCTCTCTTTGTTAATGTGGACCTTTTAATGAGATAATGTGAACTTGCCCTATATCGCCTTCACATAAGTTAAATGTAACATGTGTATATGGTGTAGTAGATGTTATTGTAACCCTGAAAAAGTCATCATGAGCAATACATCATGAGCTTTTGTCATTGGTAAATTACTCGAATTTGATAGCCTGCACATACTCTCATTGTTTTTTAGTCGTTTTTGGGAAACTAAATGAAATTTTCATTTAAACGAACGTTTCGTGTCACAAGGATTTGCTTTTCATTAAACAATTCCTGGTTTTAAAGTGTAAAAAGTCGGGAAAAAATGCACTTCCGATTTGAGCCTCGTTTTCATGCTGTAAGGAGAAACCTCGTAAACGTTTTCCTAAATTTCGGGCTGTACCCGTACCGGGATTTTTGGGGACTTTTAGTATGTTCATCTATACGTTCTTTCTGAAAGATTTCTGAAGAAAAAGCTTTTGTGCGAATTTGTTCCGGGTCGAACCCTAAAATTACTGGACTAATAAGAGACTCTTTATCGATGGACCTTGAATACCAGGTTGTGAGCTTTTCTTTTGTTTTGCAGGCCCGTTTTGCCGGGTACAAATTTTTGTATTTAAGAAGTCAGCACATTTAACATCAGCCATGTATTTCTAAGGATTCATTGCACATTTGATTAGAAGTTTAAAAAATCAGCTTTTGAAATACAAGCGCTTGCTTATTTACTCCATTTAGTTTACGAAGCCCTTGATAACGGCAACTGCTCAGTAAGACTCTTTTTTTCAGACTTTCGCAAGGGCTTCGACTTGATCGATCACAAAATTTTGCTGGCTAAAATTAGTAAATATGGTTTACATCCTGGTTTAGTGCGGTGGATTGCCAGTTTCCCACTAGAGAGATCTCAGTATGTGCGCATAGGTCTAAATACATCCCTCCCCTGCGTCTTAACGGTGGAATTCCTCAAGGTACCCGGCTGGGTCCAATTCTTTTTGCAAACATGGTCGACGATCTCCTCCCTGACTGGGGACTTAGGATAAAGTTTGTAGACGATCTAACAGCACTTGAAATAGTACCCAGGAACTCCCCGTCACTCATGCGTCACATTGTCGAGGATATACAATCATTTGCATGTATGAACAACATGAAACTAAATCCTAGCAAATGTTAAGAAATGTGTGTTAGCTTTCTTCAATATGATACCACTCGCTACCGACCCGTACAGCCCCCACAACGCAAAGCTCGCGTCCCTCAATACTCCCGTCATCAACTTTCAGAGCCACAGGCACAGTTCAACGAACTTGAGGATGCGAAAGTCTTCCGACGACCGGAAGATGTCGGAGTGACTGTCGAATATCTAAATCCGTCATTCCTCGTGAAGAAGCCCTCCGGTGGCCACCGACTCGTTACCGCTTTCGCGGACGTGGGAAGGTACAGCAAACCACAACCTTCGCTGATGCCTGACGTGGACTCGACTTTACGCACCATCGCTCCGTGGAAGTATATTATTAAGACTGATCTGACTCGAGCATTTTATCAGATCCCGTTGTCTAAAGGTTCAATGAAGTATTGCGGCGTCGCTACTCCATACCGCGGAATCCGCGTGTACACACGGTGTGCTATGGGTATGCCTGGATCGGAAACAGCACTTGAAGAGATGATGTGTCGCGTGCTTGGCCATCTCATTTAGGAAGGCTGCGTGGCAAAACTAGCTGATGACCTCTACTGTGGAGGTGATAATCCGCAAGCTCTCTTGTCTAATTGGTCATGTGTTCTCGCGCAGCTTCACAGGTGCAACTTACGTCTCTCGCCAACCAAGACCATCATATGCCCAAAGTCCACTGTCATATTGGGATGGATTTGGTCCCAAGACTCATTGTCAGCCAGCCCACATCGCGTCGCAGTTCTTTCATCCTGCCCGCCCCCGCAAACAGTTAAGGGTATGCGCTCGTTTATCGGTGCTTACAAGGTGCTAGGCCGCGTACTCCTAAACTGCTCCTTACACATCGACCTCTGGAGAGTTCTATCACTGGTTTGCAGTCCGCTGACCAAGTCCCGTGGGATGAGAGCCTGACCTCTCTCTTCCAGTCTGCGCAAAAAGCACTCGCGAACCACAAGTCTATTGTTTTACCCCGACCAACAGATAACTTGTGGATCGTAACAGACGGATCCGTCACAAAACGCGGTCTTGGAGCTACTCTCTACGTCATGCGAGACAACATCTCCACCTTGCCGGATTCTTTAGCGCTAAGTTACGCAAGCACCAAGTGACCTGGTTACCCTGCGAGGCAGAGGCTTTATGTATCGCAGGGGCTGTAAAATACTTCAGCCCACATATCATTGAGTCTGCACACCGCGCGTGCGTTTTGACGGACAGCAAACCTTGTGTCCAAGCCATCAATAAGCTCTGCCGAGGCGAATTCTCGGCAAGTCCGCGTGTCACGTCATTCCTCACGATCGTTAGTCGTTACCAAGTTAGCCTGCAGCACCTCGCCGGTAACCTACCCTCTGATTTCACCAGCCGCAACGCGCCTGACTGTGAAGAACCCCGCTGTCAAGTTTGCACATTTATACGCGAGACAGAGGACTCTGTTGTTCGAACCATCTCTGTCCAGGAAATCCTTAGTAGCTGTAAACGCCTCCCTTTCGCAACAAGATCAGCTTGGCTCGAGATCCAAAGTGAATGCGCCGATTTGCGTCGAGTGTCCGCACACCTGAAACAAGGAACAAGGCACTCAAAAAAGCTGACGAATATCAAAGACATCAAGCGTTATCTCAGTGTAGCATCGATCTCCCGTGACGGACTGCTTGTGGTCAAACGTCAGCTACCCTTCTCATCCCCCTCAGAAGCGATTGTTGTTCCTCGTAGCGTCCTTGGTGGTTTACTGACGGCACTTCACATCAAACTTGATCATCCTTCTCCTAATCAATTACAACTTATTGTTCAGCGCAATTTCTTTGCATTGGACATGAGTAATACCGTTGCTCAAGTCACCGATGCATGTCACACGTGCCTTGCACTAAGGAAGTTACCACGCGCTCTCACAACGCAGTCTACGGAGGAACCCCCCGACGTTGTTGGCATTTCCTTTGCCGTAGATATCATCAAGCGTAACAAGCAGCTAATCCACGCCCTTCGGGAATGTAGCACATCCTACACTGCATCCTGTATCATTTCCGATGAAAAACACGAGACACTGCGTGATGCACTAACCCGACTTATCGTGGGTTTAAAGCCTCTCGATGGCCCAAGAGCTATCATCCGCGTTGATCCCGCACCCGGATTCCCCACGCTACGCAATAATGACAGTCTCAGTCATATTAATGTCTCACTAGAACTTGGCCGTATCAAGAACGTGAACAAGAATCCCGTGGCCGAACGTGGCGTACAGGGACTAGAAGAGGAACTTCTTCGACAGGAACCAACTGGCGGCCCCGTAACCGAAGTCGACCTGGCCATCACAACGGCACGACTGAATTCACGACTACGTCACCAAGGGCTATCCTCCCGCGATATATACTTATTTGCGCTGTTCTTACAGGTAGTTAATTTTCCCCATGTTCTATAGGTGTTTGTTCCAATTGTAGAATGCTTCTTGGGGATGGGGGGACGTTAAAGAACCACTAGGGACGTAATAAACCCTCTGCCAGTGACCAGTGTCTGTGCTTAAGACCGCTTGGCACCCAGTGGCGCCCTTGGGACCCAACGCAATTCAGCTTACGGGCTGCGAGTTTGGGGAGTCGGTCGCACATACGTTTTTTACGTTTACGATGTTACAGGTGCATGCACTTCCTAGCCTGATGAAAGCGGGGAACTCACTCTGAAGATGCAGGAACTATCTGTGGTATGTATGAAGATCTAGCATAATTACACAAGCGATTCCGCGCGCTCATTTGTGTCATATGTTGCCGCATAACCTATAAGTGAATACCATTCTCGTATCCAGAGCTCCGCGGCTCGTCTGCTCGCAGGGGAGGCTTTGGGGACAACCATTGACGCGTACGCGACATTTGATATAGAGCCGGCGAGAGAAACAACTTTCTCCGCGTGCACCAACGTTTAAAATGAGCCCTAAATGAATGTCCCCTGAACCTCCCCCGCGAGGCGACGAGCCGGAGAACTATGTTTACGAGAATGGGTGAGTATATCATTGAAAGCATCGAGCATTGCGCGCGCACTTTATTACGAAGTACTAAAAACATCTCCGCTAAAACATGTTTCATCTGGGTGTCTTTCTTTCACTTTTTCTAGGTGAACTGCCTGTCGAACAGAGTACTCCGTTTGTTGGTCATCAACGCGGCACGATATCAACGTTTGATACACCTGGGGAAAGTCTTTACTCAACCTCCTTAGATCACGACACAATGGATGAGACCCTAACGCCTGGTCCCGTGGCAAACATGCGAGAAAAAGAGTTCAGCAGACA
The DNA here is from genome assembly GCA_033964015.1 of Scolanthus callimorphus. Lineage (NCBI taxonomy): Eukaryota > Metazoa > Cnidaria > Anthozoa > Actiniaria > Edwardsiidae > Scolanthus > Scolanthus callimorphus. The sequence goes on from CM066911.1 coordinate 7,914,853, forward strand.
TCTTCACTTGAGAAGATGAATGAGTTTCTCCGGGCTAGAGACATTAGCCCAGTGCGATACCCAGCTACAGTAACATGGGCGCAGGCAAGCAGGCGCACTCAAAGACGGCATGTGCGCAAGGCAAGGCAGGCAGTTGGTGCCGTCCTAGAAGAAGTGGCGCCACACCAATCCCGTATGCTATGGAAGGCTCTTGTGTCATCAAAATCACTAGAGCAACAGGACGAAGAGTCAGCGGACCGCGAAAGCGAAGAGGACGACGATGTCGACGAGGCCTTGATGGACGCTTTGGCCGAATGCTACAACAATTCACCAACCTGGCAAGTCCGTCGTCAAGTCCTCTCTATCGTCGCTGACAAGATGTCACTACGGACACTTCGACGCTGGATTCCCAATCTATCAAGATACCGTTTTACCTGCACAAGAGATCACACCATACGACAAGGCAGAGGAGTCCCCCCTCTAAAAAGCATACGCGCATGTCAGTATCCCAGGCACAGATAGACCACTTCTTGGACTTTATAACAAGTCCCCACATCATCCAGGACCTGCCCTTTGGGGAAAAGAAACTTCATCTGTCCACGGGAGATACAATAACCGTCCCGAACGTGGTAAGGCTATTGATACCGCGACAGTGCAAAAGCAATATATGGGATAGGCATCAGAATGTGGCTTTCGCCGGAGGACACTCCTGAACATTCTTTCTGTCTGTTCCGCCTCTGTGCGCCGTTCCCTATAGGGCCTGACTACATTAGTTCGAGCGGGGCAGAGGCATTTGACGAACCATGCAGTGTCGCCGACTGCTTGGGAGACGACTTACGTGGGCGAAGGAGCAGAAAGAGCGTTTACAATCTGCTAAAATACACCTTAAAAGTGATTACAAGGTATGTATTTGAAATTTAAAGTTACATACCTCTCATGTTCTCATTTCAAATGTGGGTTTTTCTTAGGTTCAAAATACAACCAGAAAACGAATGCCAGTAGTGTGATTAACCCAGAAACTGGTTTTATGTACGCATGCGCGCCGTTTCACTTATTAGCGAAGTTAATAGATAGATGTTTTATTTAAACACGGTAGGACCTCAAATGGCTGTCACCAGAGTCTCTCCTGAGAGGTGACGAGCCGGGGAGCTCTGGGTACGAGAATGTGAGCAGCTTCGATAGTCCCCGGAGTCTTCTCGGTGTTTTTTTTAATGGCGCGTGAGTCGGGTGGAAGTCCCTGCGAGAAGCTGAGTGATATGACTTCATTCGAGAGAACGACAGAAAACCTGACTTACAAGCCCTAATAGTGAGGAAAGACTGCGATTTCAACCGCGAAAAGAATACCCCCATATATCGTGAAATTAACATCGCTAAAGAAGGATTACAAGACCTATGCTTTGTGAGCTTACGGGACTACTTGCACTACACGTTACAGGGTTTGTAATCAAACATTGTTGCGTGCATTAGTTGTTTTGCGCGCGATAGTAGTGCGATCACCTGAGGGGGTTTCTAAGAGTACGTTTGTAAAACGGAATTTCGGGTCTCTTTTTACTCTTTCAATACTTATTAGCTGCTTTTCATTTCGTTATTAGGTTCACGTAGCGAAGGCGTCAACGATTGCAGATCACTGCCGGCAATACGCTCTAAGTGACCCGAAAGATCCAGACTACCAAAGTATCTGCGACCATGCCCATGACAACACGTGCGATCGGTGTGAAGAGCTGAAGGTTGTATTTCACGAAATAACGGCGGCCTTGAAAGAGATACCCCAGCATAACGTCGCGGTTGACACCATTGAAAAAATGCTGTTTGTTGTAGATCAGGCACGTCAAAGCATCATGGCCTGGAAAGCACACCTACGAAGTGTGAAACAAGATGAAGCTCGACTAGACGTCGTGGCAGCTCTAGACGAACGATCCTGGTTACTCGTGCAAGATTGGGCGATGAAGTTTTTGCCACGGAAGTTCCGAGAAGTGACTGGTTTGGCAAACGCGGTTTGTCATGGCATATCACCGTAGCGATACGACGGGCACCAAATCAGGAGCTTGAGATGGCAACCTTCTCCCATGTCTTCCAATCATGCGCTCAGGACAGTCCAGCCGTCCAAGCTATTATGCCCGATGTTATCGGGAAGCTGAAGTCCGCGATACCTGCCCTGGATTCTGTATATTACAGACAAGATAATGCAGGTTGTTACAGAAGTGCTCTAACTCTCGTGAGTGCTTTGGGGGTAACCGAGCTCCATGGAGTTAAAGTACGGCGGCTTGATTTCTCAGACCCACAAGGCGGTAAAGGTTCTTGCGACCGGAAAGCGGCAACCATAAAGGCGCACATGAGGGTTTACCTTAACGAGGGCAACAACAGTGAGACAGCGAATGAGATGGTCGACGCGATGCAATCTAGAGGAGGAGTACCGGGCCTCTGGGTAACTCTAGTGACACTGTTGTTTCGCCAGCAAAGCCTGTGGTATCTAAGCTCTCTGGAATCAGTTTTATTGCAAACGTCGAGTACAGCGACACACATCTGCGCGTTTGGAAAGCGTATGGGATTGGTCCAGGTAGGAAGATACCTCTCTCCAATCTAAATGTCCCAGACGTCAACCAGCTGCACAAGCTGTCCAATTCCAGTACTGTCGCAACACCCGTCTCATTCTGTGCCATCAAGTCACGTGTGACAAGAGAACTACACAAAGCGAGTGAAGAAGAACACAGTGCTGTGACACTCTCTAGTGCACTCTATCCATGTCCAGAAGAGGGGTGCACTAAGTCTTACCAACGTTATTCCGCTCTTCAGAACCACCTGGACTGTGGCAAACACGTGCGAGCTTTAGAGCACGAGATTGTGCTTGACAAAGCCGCACGTGGGTACGCTATGAGGTTAGAACAGTTCACCAGTGTTACACAAGTACCCGAAACAACAGGCGCGACTTCGAGCTCTGAACGTAGCCCCATGGGCTGGGCGTTGACCACTGTTACTAGCCGAGCAAGATTTTCAGATAAGCAGAAGAAATACCTGAGTGAAAAGTTTAACATGGTGAAACCACAGGCCGCAAAGCAAGTCCCGCCCAGGTCGCTCGATCCATGATATCTGCAAGAGATCAAAGTGGGCAGCGCTTGTTCACAAACACGGAATTCCTCACTGCACAACAAGTAACAAGCTTCTTTTCTCGCCTGGCAGCCAAGCAAGCACTACCCGCAGGACCAGTTCCCTTGAAATCGGGGAACAACGACGATGAAAACGTCGAGGCAGCAGTCGAGGAAGCTTTCAATGATGTACGCGAGAGGGCCAATGAAATCACAACTATAAAACATCCAGTCACAAAATATTCTTTATACCGGGCTGGGGTTTACTTTTCTGGATAAATTTGAGCCTTTCTGTGGGTTACCATGGATCTGCAGTTGTCTTGTCACTGAAAAGTAGGCAAATTATAGCTCATTAAGTTTTTTCTCTTCAAAGTGCTGAGATTGTAAGGGTTGTCAGGGCTAAACACATCCTCGGAGACACAGGAATTTTACCTCTGCTCTGCGAGTGAAAACGTTGGAGGAAAATTCCCCGGGTCTCCGAGCATAAGGGGCCCGATATATGACCGAGGTTTTCTCCACTACGCTCGTAGCACCGTAGTACCGTAGTGGCATATCTTACATACCTTGCATTCTTTCACCGCTTGTGATAAGGTAGAAATAACAAGTAAAGATCGAAGCATGAGTATCTCGATCTCGGAAAACTGTGATGAATTAAATATATTCCCAGCAAACTGCACCGTATTACCGTAGTAGCGTAGTGGAGTGTGGGAATGAAATATATTCCCAGCAAACTGCACCGTATTACCGTAGTAGCGTAGTGGAGAGTGGGAATGAAATATATTCCCAGCAAACTGCACCGTATTACCGTAGTAGCGTAGTGGAGTGTGGGAATGAAATATATTCCCAGCAAACTGCACCGTATTACCGTAGTAGCGTAGTGGAGAGTGGGAATAAAATATATTTCAAGCAAACTGCACCGTATTACCGTAGTAGCGTAGTGGAGAGTGGGAATGAAATATATTCCCAGCAAACTGCACCGTATTACCGTAGTAGCGTAGTGGAGAGTGGGAATTAAATATATTTCAAGCAAACTGCACCGTATTACCGTAGTAGCGTAGTGGAGAGTGGGAATAAAATATATTTCAAGCAAGCTGCACCGTATTACCGTAGTAGCGTAGTGGAGAGTGGGAATGAAATATATTTCCAGCAAACTGCACCGTAGTAGCGTAGTGGAAAGTGGGAATTAAATATATTTCAAGCAAACTGCACCGTATTACCGTAGTAGCGTAGTGGAGAGTGGAAATAAAATATATTTCAAGCAAACTGCACCGTATTACCGTAGTAGCGTAGTGGAGAGTGGGAATAAAATATATTTCAAGCAAACTGCACCGTATTACCGTAGTAGCGTAGTGGAGAGTGGGAATGAAATATATTTCAAGCAAACTCCACCGTAGTAGCGTAGTGGAGAGTGGGAATGAAATATATTTCAAGCAAACTGCACCGTATTACCGTAGTAGCGTAGTGGAGAGTGGGAATGAAATATATTTCAAGCAAACTGCACTTATTACCGTAGTAGCGTAGTGGAGAGTGAGAATGAAATATATTTCAAGCAAACTGCACCGTATTACCGTAGTAGCGTAGTGGAGAGTGAGAATGAAATATATTTCAAGCAAATTGCACCGTATTACCGTAGTAGCGTAGTGGAGAGTGGGAATAAAATATATTTCAAGCAAACTGCACCGTATTACCGTAGTAGCACCGAAATCAATTTATCAGTGAGTGCTTTATCTGCGGTTTCGGGATGAATCTCCTTCATTATTTCGAAAATAATGTTCGACCGCAGCTTCTTTGAACGCGAAAAGCACTTGGCACATGTCGTAAACAGGCGAGAAGATGACATGTGAACTCGAACCCGTACACGAAACCCACGAAGCTAACGTCAACTTGACCATTCCTAAACATATCGCACATTTTATCTATTCCAATAGAAAATCTCAATTTTTTCAGGTCATTCACAACTTTCCGCTCATTCTCTATCTCCTGTAATATGCTTTCAGGTGAGAAGTCAAACTTGGGACGCTTTCGCGAAGCCATTTTGTTCTCACCTTATAATGCAACCAGAGCCCGTTATCTTTCGGCCAACGGCAATGGAGTTTGCATGTGTTGCGTGACATTTTGGAATTTTGAATAAAAATACCATATTTGAAAAGAGCTCGTGAACCGAAATATGTGAAATCCTATTATATAGATTTAGGCAATGCCTAAAAGCGGGACTCCAATCATAGACACCACACTAAGTTAAAAGGGGGGAAGTTTGCAATTTCATTCCCGCACTCTCTACTACGGTAATACGGTGCAATAAACTTTGAAGTATTTGCAGGACCGCTTACAAGTAATACGGTGCAGTTTGCTGGAAATATATTTTATTCCCACTCTCCACTACGCTACTACGGTAATACGGTGCAGTTTGCTTGAAATATATTTTATTCCCACTCTCCACTACGCTACTACGGTAATACGGTGTAGTTTGCTTGAAATATATTTCACTCCCACTCTCCACTACGCTACTACGGTAATACGGTGCAGTTTGCTGGGAATATATTTCATTCCCACTCTCCACTACGCTACTACGGTAATACGGTGCAGTTTGCTTGAAATATATTTTATTCCCACTCTCCACTACGCTACTACGGTAATACGGTGCAGTTGCTTGAAATATATTTTATTCCCACTCTCCACTACGCTACTACGGTAATACGGTGCAGTTTGCTTGAAATATATTTTATTCCCACTCTCCACTACGCTACTACGGTAATACGGTGCAGTTTGCTTGAAATATATTTCATTCCCTCTCCACTACGCTACTACGGTAATACGGTGCAGTTTGCTTGAAATATATTTTATTCCCACTCTCCACTACGCTACTACGGTAATACGGTGCAGTTTGCTTGAAATATATTTTATTCCCACTCTCCACTACGCTACTACGGTAATACGGTGCAGTTTGCTTGAAATATATTTTATTCCCACTCTCCACTACGCTACTACGGTAATACGGTGCAGCTTGCTTGAAATATATTTTATTCCCACTCTCCACTACGCTACTACGGTAATATGGTGCAGTTTGCTTGAAATATATTTAATTCCCACTCTCCATTACGCTACTACGGTAATACGGTGCAGTTTGCTTGAAATATATTTTATTCCCACTCTCCACTACGCTACTACGGTAATACGGTGAAGTTTGCTTGAAATATTTAATTCCCACTCTCTCCACTACGCTACTACGGTAATACGGTGCAGTTTGCTTGAAATATGTTTTATTCCCACTCTCCACTACGCTACTACGGTAATACGGTGCAGTTTGCTTGAAATATATTTTATTCCCACTCTCCACTACGCTACTACGGTAATACGGTGCAGTTTGCTTGAAATATATTTTATTCCCACTCTCCACTACGCTACTACGGTAATACGGTGCAGTTTGCTGGGAATATATTTCATTCCCACACTCCACTACGCTACTACAGTAATACGGTGCAGTTTGCTGGGAACATATTTAATTCATCACAGTTTTCCGAGATCGAGATACTCATGCTTCGATCTTTCTACTCATGCTTCGTTATTTCTACCTTATTACAAGCGGTGAAAGAATGCAAGGTATGTAAGATATGCCACTACGGTACTACGGTGCTACGAGCGTAGTAGAGAAAACCTCGGTCATATATTCGGCCTGGTATAGGGTTTTCAGGGTTGTCAGGGCTAAACAGATAGGATTGCACGGTTTTTCCCTCAAGCTACAGAGCTTGTCAGGGTTGTCAGGGCTAAACAGAAAGGAATCGCACGATTTTTCCTCAAGCTACAGAGCTTGTCAGGGTTTTCAGGGTTGTCAGGGCTAAACAGATTGGAATCGCACGGTTTTTCCTCAAGCTACAGAGCTTGTCAGGGTTGTCAGGGCTAAACAGAAAGGAATCGCACGGTTTTTTCCTCAAGCTACAGAGCTTGTCAGGGTTTTCAGGGTTGTCAGGGCTAAACAGATAGGAATCGCACGGTTTTTCCCTCAAGCTACAGAGCTTGTCAGGGTTGTCAGGGTTGTCAGGGCTAAACAGAAAGGAATCGCACGGTTTTTCCCTCAAGCTACAGAGCTTGTCAGGGTTGTCAGGGTTGTCAGGGCTAAACAGATAAGAATCGCACGGTTTTTCCCTCGAGCTACAGAGCTTGTCAGGGTTGTCAGGGCTAAACAGAAAGGAATCGCACGGTTTTTCCTCAAGCTACAGAGCTGTCAGGGTTGTCAGGGTTGTCAGGGCTAAACAGATAGGAATCGCACGGTTCCCCCTCAAGCTACATAGCTTGTCAGGGTTGTCAGGACTAAACAGAAAGGAATTGCACGGTTTTTCCCTCAAGCTACAGAGCTTGTCAGGGTTGTCAGGGTTGTCAGGGCTAAACAGAAAGGAATCGCACGGTTTTTCCCTCAAGCTACAGAGCTTGTCAGGGTTGTCAGGGTTGTCAGGGCTAAACAGATAAGAATCGCACGGTTTTTCCCTCAAGCTACAGAGCTTGTCAGGGTTGTCAGGGCTAAACAGAAAGGAATCGCACGGTTTTTCCCTCAAGCTACAGAGCTGTCAGGGTTGTCAGGGTTGTCAGGGCTAAACAGATAGGAATCGCACGGTTTTCCCCTCAAGCTACATAGCTTGTCAGGGTTGTCAGGACTAAACAGAAAGGAATTGCACGGTTTTTCCCTCTAGCTACAGAGCTTGTCAGGGTTGTCAGGGCTAACAGAAAGGAATCGCACGGTTTTTCCTCAAGCTACAGAGCTTGTCAGGGTTGTCAGGGCTAAACAGAAAGGAATCGCACGGTTTCTCCCTGAAGCTGCAGAGCTTGTCAGGGTTGTCAGGGCTAAATAGATAGGAATCGCACGGTTTTTCCCTTAAGCTACAGAGCCTGTCAGGGTTATCAGGGCTAAACAGAAGGAATCGCACGGTTTTTCCCTCAAGCTACAGAGCTTGTCAGGGTTTTCAGGGTTGTCAGGGCTAAACAGATAGGAATCGCACGGTTTTTCCCTCAAGCTACAGAGCTTGTCAGGGTTTTCAGGGCTGAACAGAAAGGAATCGCACGGTTTTTCCTCAAGCTACAGAGCTTGTCAGGGTTGTCAGGGTTGTCAGGGCTAAACAGAAAGGAATCGCACGGTTTTTCCCTCAAGCTACAGAGCTTGTCAGGGTTGTCAGGGTTGTAAGGGTTGTCAGGGCTAAACAGAAAGGAATCGAAGTTTTTTTCTCTCGATATCAAGCTAAACTGAAATGATTAGAGCACACATGAAAAAAATGTAATGTAATGTAGGCACTTGTATACCGCAAATTATCATATGGATATGTTCAAATGCGGTTTACAGATGTGGACATGTCTGATCCCTAAGATGCGGACTGCGATTTATACAATGCAGTTTACAATCATGAGTGGTTGTTAGATTACATTCTGTTGTAAGCACTGTGATTGTTTAACGTCCCTCGCATAGTGGTTAAGTGTAGTGGGCTGAGAGACGGGACCTCGGTTTTATTGTCTCATCCGAAAGACGTGAAACACAGGAGAAATGACGAATCACTTCAACCCACGATGAACACAAGGTTCGAAACAGCAGAGAAAAATCCCAACTGCCCCCGACTGGGATTCGAACCCGCACAGAGCACAGTGCACAGAGGTGAGAGGCAAACGCTTTACACGCTGCGCCACCCGTGCTTACGGGTGCTTCACATCTCCCCCATCATGCACATTGCGGATGCCATTCCTTTAACTGTTTGAAGCTCAGTGCTACAATCAACGGCTATATTACACCTGATTTCATAAGTATGCGGAATTCCCGCCTTTTTTTTTCGAGACTCGACACTCGACCGTCGACTATGGGTAGAACTTCATAGTAACCACATAAAAAGTGACACCGGTTTGAATTGTTACCAAAATCGGGTTTCGGAGAGAACTATGAAGTATCATCCTGTTTCACTTGACCACGCTTTGCTTGTGGGTACTGCGGGGAAATATGGCTGAAGTTGTTTTCGTCTCGGAGCCATCTCAGGAGAAGCGAAAGGCACTCGTACACATCCAGATACGAAATGGAAAAGCGGAAGGAGAAGGGGTGGCTGTGTGGCTGGAAAAATACGCCTATAGAAGCATTAAAGGGTTAAAATCGGCCGTGAAACGGGAGTTAGAGACGCGGGAAAAGTTTGACGTGGGAGGACATGAAGTGAATACAGCCGAAGCTGGCCGATTGTTATAGAGAACCTTTATTTCGTTCCAAAGTCTAAGAGGTCGTTCATTCTGAAGTCTCTGAAATCCGAAAATGACCTAGAGGAGATGCTCGACGACTACCCAGAATATCAGAAAAACGGACACAAGAGTACAGCAGTTATTCGCCTGGCCGTTGAATGGCAAAGGAAAGGTGAGGAATTGAACTCTTACTTGTTTAAACTACACTTACCTCCTTGACTCAGGTAACAAAACCTATAGTGTAGTTCAATAGCAAAAAAACAAAAACAAATAAAAGAATCGTGGATCTATTGAGGTCTGGTCAGTCATTTGAAACACGTGCTGCATGCTGTCGAGTCCGGTATTACTTCGCGCAAAACCTTACGCTGAGTTTTTGTTGCTCAAAACAAAACACTCGGCATCTGTCGCAAGGTTGGTGGGATCAAGGGTGATGAAAATCATGGGCGTAAAATAAAGGTTGAAAATTCATTCGACTTCCTAAATGTTTTCACTATTTAGCGAAAGTTCAAGTAGTTCAAAGGTTAAGCTTCTTTTTCCTTTGAAACTGACTTATTTTTCGAGTGTACTCGTTATGTTTTCCTGCTGATGAAACTGCTGTCTCATCTTATGTCTCATGGTAAACTTCCCCGCTTGAATAATGCCCATGGCTATCATATAATAATGCACAATTCTGTCTCTGACTCTAATTATGTCTAATGCCTACATGTAAATAAATGTGCAGCCAATAATGTTTATCTGGAAACCAGTCGGTACTGAATGTTTTACTCATTGTGTATGGCTGTGTGTCTAAATAAAATTGTATGTATGTATGTTAGAGCGGATTTCAGATATTGACTGTATGTCTTGAGTAATTTGTTATTACTTTGTAATCACTCCTATAGGTTTTTCACCAATTCTTTGGGAAGGGTTGAGATTTTTTGCCTACCCTGAGGAGAGGTTCCAAATTTTTCACTAACATGTTCCTAGCCTGCCCCTCCACCCTGTTGAATAATGACACTCCCATAGCTTGCTTACCCCACTCTGAACTCACATCATTTACATTGTGCAGGCTTTGTGGATATATAATCACCTGTGCACAATATATTCTTCATAAGAGGATTGAGTGTAAACTGATCACTGCAACAACTCTTTACTCTTGGCACAGGTGAAGCAGTACAGATGAGATCATCACCTCGATTCAAGTCAGAAGCTCAGGTGGCATCTCCATCACATTCATCAGCTAAGGAAGGTGCTGTACCACCACACAAGTTCAGAATTGAAGTCCATGCTGGAGTTAACCTGACAAAGACACAGCGGATGGGCCAATCTATACCATTTACGATGTCCTTCTGAGATAGACTTGAAGGGAGTTAAACGTCTAGTGAGGGAAAAAATCCCAGGTGCCTGCTTGAGAGCAGGATTTTACTGGCTACCTCCAGGAAAAAACATCAAGATATTATACACGCTCAACTCTGACGAGGATCTGCAGAGGGCCAAAGAAAGTAACATAGATGGTATCATGGGCTTTATAAAGGGCCTCAGGCTGGCCACAGTTGTGGAGAATTGTATGTTTATTTCCAGAAGAGAACCAAGAATAAAACCCTAATCCTCTAATGGTTGAATACATTCTAGTTTTGTTTCTTCTTCACTCCTTCAAGGACTGATACAGGCAATATTGCAATATTAAGGATAGTTCGTCCACCAGTGGTCCGTGTTTTACAATAGAATCCTTTTGTTCTGATGCTCAAGGGGGGTTCTGTGAAACCCCCTCTTGATCCACCACTGGAAATTCAGGCTTCTCGTTTAAATATATATATAATTTTTTTTACTAAAAAAATTAAAAAAAATCAGCAGACAATAGTCATGTATTTGGGTGTTATCATACAAATTCCAAACCATCCCCCCAAACCCAAGCTTACAAGATTATTGCCTAAAGGGCAAAATGCTGCCAGAAATTGTGAAGCACTTAGTGACCCCTACAACTTTAAAATCTTGTTATTGTCAATTTTATCTTTTGAACAGATGGAGAAAAACAAGGAGCTAAGCGGTCACTTAAATTATCACAGCCAACTGTAAAAAAAAACTAAAAGGCCAACACGTACCTAGTGAAGATGAAGATGAGTTTGATGAAAGTGCATACAAGGCATTCAGTAACAAAGCTTCTGGATCAAGTAATAAAGCATCAACATTAAAAGACAACAATTCTTCTTGGAACCAGGCACATGTGGAGCTACGGAAACATTTAGAAGAAAAGGGACAACTCAGTAGGTATGGGATAAAGCATCTGAGCTTATGGACTGATCTGATTGTAAAGGGGGATATAGCAGGGCCAAATGAAGAACCAGGCTGGCACAAATGGAAGGACATGTTCAGGTTCAGCCAATGGAAAAATCTGGGACTAGATCAAAGCAAGCCTCCTCCAGCAGCTCAAATGAGATGCTAAATGCTCTATTATTACAGCAAGAAATGAGGAGGGAGGAGGAACGAGCAGAGGCACAGAGACTGAGAGTTGAGGAAAAAGGGCAACAGAATTTGTTTCAAGCAGTGCTTTTGCAATCATTACAATCTCAAAGATCGCCCTCAACAAGTTATTGTCCATCCACTAGTACATGTACCACACCACTGTGTTGAATGCTACCACATCCAGGAAACCAGGTCAGTTAAATTATGACAATATATATGAAGGACATAACCCAGATCCAATACAATGAAGTATAACAGATGGAGTCCTCCTGAATATGCATACTTTGATACTAGTGACGATGATCTATCAGATAGCCAATTAAGCGAGAAAGTAGACTTTAATATTTCTTCCTTTGCACCAAGCAGTGATGCCATTGAAAATGATGTTTGTTGCTCATCACCTGCTTCAGATGACAGCTCTGAAACCTTCAATTTTGATGAGTGGGTTGAAAAACAAAGACAGATATCCAAGTTTATGCACGATTGTAGTCAGAAATCAAGAATATGCCCCTTTACAATGTCTATTCTCTTGTCTGCTTTTAATGAAGGAATCATGTCCAAGACAACTGCTGAAGTGTCACAGATCCTTGAGACCCTAAAACTGGCATACAAAGAGATCTTCCAGGAAAATGATATTGATGGGGCAACATTTGCTTTCCTGACAGATGAGGGGCTAAAAGAGATAGTGTGTAAACAGTCCATTGCATAGATCAAAAATGCTTGGATTCATTGCTAAGGAGAAATAGAAAAAAGATATGACAGGGATTCCATGCAATTTCTCACTAATCAAGCAGTAATGAAATGTTCAGCAGTCAAGTGCTCTTTTTTCTAGATTATTTGCTTCCAGAAACATAAGGAAAGTGCTGTTATTGTTATTATTTTATGGCATGTCTCTGATAATTCACTTGTCCTGGTATCCAGAGATGCAAACCTCCAACCTTCAAATTGCAGGAAATGGGGCGTTGAACCTATACAAAATGTATTTTACAGTTTTTCTATTAAAAGCAGGAGATTTGACCTAAGGCGAGAGAAAAGGAGTCAAGCCAGAAGGGGAGGCATCTCTGGGTACATGTATCTCATTTATTGTTACAGTACAAATGCTGTATAGGTAGCAGGCCATTGGGCCATTGCACAAGATGTGTAGCAAGATTATTTTTACAACTGGTTTGTCACATGACCTGAAATGTTTGGCTGTTTTGTACATTGGACAGGCAAACGAAAGCCATCACACGTGTGGCTGCCATCTTTGTTTGTTTTCCCTTTGCAGGTCAAGTTATTGACACTGACTTGGACTACATTTATTTAGTCCTACATCATGACCATGTGCTCAGCCTAGGAATCTCCAGGGAATGTTACAAACAGTTGCTATGCCCCTGTGTTATGACATGCTAATCAATAGACCTTAAAAATTAATGTTGTTTTGATCCTTTTGATATGTTTCAATAGTTTCTGTGGCATTACAAGGAACATAAAAATATTTTACATTACAACTGCACTGATCTACATTGGGCAGTCGCAAAAAAAATCACACACCCCTGTTGAGGACCCCACCCTGGAATTCCAGTGATTTGCTCATGGCCACCCTGGAAATTGTGCTCACCCACCCTGGAATATTGTATTTTAAGGGTGCCTATCCTGGAATTCCAAGCACTTATTGACCACCCACCCTAGAATTCCGAGCTCCACTTTGACCACCCACCCTGAAAATCCAGAAGTCCTGAACAGAGGGGTGCAAATAATATTTTTTGCTACTGCCCAATGGTTCAGTTTGTTATAAGTTTCAGTGGGTTTACATGTATATTACAAGTTTACTTTCTTATTCTGCATGAAAATCAGAAATTATTTGAATGTTATCAAACCCTGTGTAAGATTGATGTAAATCATGAAAAATAACCTTCAGTAGGACGTTTTGCAACCTGTTCAGGGTAGTTGGATGTTAAAAATTGTGATAAATGTATGAAAAAATGTTCCAAAAAAAAGGGGACGGCCACCCTGGATCCCCAGGCACAGATCCAGACCTATTTACACTTGTTTACAGAAACAGGTATGTTTTTAATTATTATTATTATTGTCATCTTTACTTAAAACATACTCTTGTATTTGCAAAATTCCTAGGCAAAAAAAAAAACGACTGTAAATAGGTCAGATCTTTTTCTGGATCTGGGCCTGATCCCCCATTGAAAAGATTTGACTACTTTTCTACTACTGGTTTGCTCCTTTTCACACAGCTACACCATGTACCCACAGCCAGCAAAAAAGCTTGTGGCATCCTCTTGACTTATCTGAAGAAAACATGTTGAAATAATAGTTCAGCATTCATCTCACTATGAACAAAGAGATGACAAAATGATGTAATTTTGCATCTATGAAAATGATGTGTTGTCCTCATTCCTAAAACTTTGTGTGAAGGGTATACAGGCCTTGTTATTGTTGTTGTGGTTCTTTTTAACATTATTGTAATAAAAACAAAGTTTGTATCAGGCTTGATTGAGTTGTCCCCTTACTCAAATGCAGACTGTAGCACTCAGCTAAAGTCATAAATAATATAGCCTGTGGATCTAATTGGCTGATTATTGCAAGCCGCACCAGGAGGGTTGTGTTCCCTATTAGAAACTCCTCCCCTATAATGTACAGCTGCTTTATGAAACCCCCTTCCTAGAATTTAATTTTTCCTGGTAAAATACCCTTGGAAATATCTGTAAAGTGACCCTGCAAAATCTATTTAGGATAAACTGTCTGGAAAATGATAACTGTCTGGAAAATCACCTTTTAGACCCCTCCCCTTTTTTCCAAGTGTCACACCCTCCCATATAATTTCAGAGTCCAATATCCTCTCCCCTTAACAATTTTCTATAGGTCTTCATAGACCCCTCTGTGTGGTTTGAAAATGCAATTAGCCATTTATAAGGATATCGTAACAAATATAATGTGTACCTGTTCAAGAGCACTTGCAAGGCAGTACTTTGGGCTTATTTCAACCTGGTTTCTATTCCTTTTGAGCATTTGTTTTGCCAACCCAAATGCATTTTCAATAGGATTTAGATCACATGAGTATTTCCTGTGAAAAGAAACATGAATGCATTTGTTGTTTACCATGAAACAAGTCTTGGGAAACAACATTGCAGACAATTTTCTTGTATTTCATATTTTGAACAATGGCCAATCATGTTGGTATAATATTGTTTGAATTGCACTGTACTGATACTTCATACAATTAGCAGACTGTTTGAGTTTGTAATCATAATTACTTTTACTTTTCAAGATGCAGTCAGTGAATTTAGACATCATAAAAAATATATAAATGATTCCTGAAGTCTGCACACACAGTTTTTTTTTTGGGGGGGGGGGGGGGGCGGGGGGGTTAATGCAGCCTTTTTAGGAGGGGAAGGGGGCTCCCTGTTTTCTGGGGTGGGTAATAGTTTCTGCTAGGGGCAACTACTGTATCTCTATCTGAATGTAGCATGAGAACCCATCTAGCCCCTGCCCCAACTTAAAGCACAGAGTACCCCTTGGCATCATCGGGAAAGTTAATCCACAAGGGGCTCTAATATTCCCATTAATAAACCATACAAGATAATGTGTATGTTTTATGTATCTCCATGATTTTCAGTGTGCTTTCCTCTTTCTCCCTAAAGGAATCATGTCTAAGACACATGAAGATGTCTCAGAGATCCTTGAAAGCTTAAAATTATCATGTTATAGAGAAATATTCAAGGAACAAAGAGTTGATGGAGCTACCCTTGCCTATTTGAATGATGAAGGCCTAATTGAGCTTGGAGTTGGGAGCCCTCTTCACCAATCCAAAATTCTTGGATATATTGCAAAAGAGAAGTGACATTCATAGTTACCATCTTTGATCAATTAATCAAAGTAGCAACCCTTGTGTTAGCTGCTATGAAATCTTGTGCTTAATGTTGTTTGTTTTGCATTAAGGGGAGGGCCGAGAAAAATAAGAATAATAATTTGCAGTTACTTTCCACCAACATTATTTATTTTTGCAACTTAAAGTACACTTTATAGCATATCTAAGGTTCTAGTTATTTTTGGCAGAAAATTCTTGTTTCATAGAGTATTAGCTATCAAACTTATTACCTCTAGTTCTTGCAACCAAATACAACTTGAATTATATACTGCACATATAAAATTGTTTGTCAATTTTCCCCAGGGGGCCTCTGGCATGAGGGAAGGGGTGGTTAACTAACGTTGACTACACTATAATGCCCACAAAAATTCTTGAGGTTATAACACCCAACATTTGTGTCTTTTTTTGTCTATTTTTTTTGTCTGTCTCAGGTTAAACATTTATTTTCCCTGATAATAATACACCCTGACCTTTCCATAATGGATTTTCTGACTTAAGGTGAAAAGAAAACGCCTTTGATCTCCAACAGTAGCAACAATGCTACTGTTTTCATCCCTAGAGTCTGGGGGCCCTTGTGTCATTGTGTTGGCATATTTTGTTTACCCAACGATGAGACATAAATATTAACATCATATTATTTGTTTCAATGCACTTTTTCCCATTACTTTTAAAACAACAAAAGAAAATTGACAAGTGCAGTCTGGAGTCGTGCATAACAAAATGTAGCCAAGGCAAAACGGCAGGGCTCCCAGAGGTCTGCAATCTACTACTAGCTTTCTGTACAATGAATTACTGTAAATTGTTTTGATTGTATGGTTTATGTCATTATCATTCTAACTGCCCATGCATGCCTCATTAGTGAAGTCCTACAATAAAAGGACCGTGTGAGAACCAGCTCTTTATAGTTGTGACAATAATAATATTATAATTAACTAAGTACTTGTTGACATTCAGAACAATGGTCTTTGAGCTTCTTTGGTGAATATACAACTGATTAATTGTATCGATCTTTGTTACTCCCTGTAGCCACATCCATTAAAAAAACTGGTAGCTACATCTTGACTGATCTAGAATAATAGACACTAAATCAGTATACAAGAAATTTGTAGCACTCTTGCAGTACTGGATTTCTATCACTGTTAATATCAGCAGTAGATTGTGCTCACAACTCTCTGGTATTAGGAATTCATACAGAAAAGGGTGTTTCAAAATTACACAGGGGCTGTTTAATTTTTGGAAAATTTTACTGGATGGTCATAAAGTGAGGTTGTGTTAGATTAGTTAGAGAGTATACTTTTATGAAAATAATAGTAAATTGACATTATAAGAATAAAAAGGGTGTAAATACAAAATGCACCAAATTCAATTATTTTTGTTTGATTGCTGTGTATAGCTTAAAGGCCCACCACCAACCAAGAGCCTTTGCAGACTCTTAGCCAATCAGAGCACCCGAAAAACAATGGATCAATTTGAAAACAAAAGAAAACGGGGAGCAAAGGCTCCCGGTTGGTGATGAGCCTTTAATGTTCATGAAAGTTTCCCATGTCTCTGAAGTAAACAAAATACCCCTTATTACCTGTTCCAAGGCACTTGCAAGACAGTACTTTGGGTCTGCTTCTGCCAGATGTCTGTTTCTTTTAGCATTTGCTTTGCCAAGCCAAATGCACATTCAATGGGATTGAGGTCACATGAATATGGGCTATTGAACAAAAGTATTTATTTAAAATGAGTGATTTAAGATTAACAGTATTGGAGAGCACAGATACCACAAATGAATGTCTACCAAACTTACTGAAAACAGAAACATTTTATTGCCTCAACAAAGAAAACTGTTTAAAACACTTAACACTTAATTCCCTGTTGTCTGAAACTACCTTTTTTTAAACACTTTTGATTGGCAGGTTTTTGAAAGGTGTATGGTACTTACGGCAGGAACACTGCAATCCCCCCTCTGTCTCGGATCATTTGTATGAATTCATCAGAATCGTGGATTCGACAGTTGTCCAATACAACAACAGAGTTGTGTTCTCCAAGAGCAAAATTGCCAATATGAGGACTGATCATATGCTTCATAGCAAAGTTAAAGTCAATGGTGCTGAATGCTCCAGGGATGGTGTGTGTTGCTATAATTCCAGTCATATCCATTGCAGCCAAAACACTGTATCTGTCCTGCCTTACGAACTGTCCAATAACAGCTGGATTGTGGCCAGGTAGGAAATGTCCCATAGTTCTCTGTCACAGAAAGAGAATGTAAAGAAAATACCAGTAAGTTATAAAGTATTTTTTTCATGAAGTCTCTCAGTCTGTTTAGGAGTTGCCTGAAAAATAACGAATGATTATGTTTCTAGTAATGCTGGTAATCTAATTGTATTACTGACTGACATTTCTAAGGTAAACAGTTTGACTTGCTGAGTGATAACCATGGTAACCATATGCTTTAATTAGGGTGAACTAAAACAAATGCTGCCAGCCAACCAATCTTGGGTTGAGGGCAAAGGGGGCTTACACCATAGTCACATTACGGTATAATGTTATCTCTGGTCAATTCTCTCTGTGATGGTGATAGGGATTTCTGTTACCTGTAATTTCTTTTTATCTTTGGCTGACTCATCAAGAAACAATAGCATGTGACGGGGAATTGAAGCTATGAAGTGAAAGTATTCTGCCCTCTCAGCTTCATTTCTTTGTACTGCAATGATCTTGAGCTACAGTTATTGACAAAAAATAATGATGTATGAGTGTTTTGAACTGCTCAAATGCACCAGATGGTTTTCCCTGTTGGGGGTGCAGACTGGGGCCATCAGTACACTCTATGGCAAGCAGTGGCTTTCCCAGGAAAATGGGTAGTAGTTGGATGTCAATAGCATGAAGAAAAGTCAGTTTCAGGATGTATTAACTCGTACTGATGTGCTGAAAGTTGATTTTATAGTCTATTCATGATAGATGCCATTCATTTGCAATGCAATTTAATATAAGTACAGAAGTTAGAATATGATAAGTCAGTTAAATGAAAGAATTTCTGGATGCACAAAAGCCACCAATCATTTTGTAGCAAGCATGAGCAGAAGGTATGAGGTATGTCCCACATGGAACTAGCCGGACTAAAACAATATTCTCTCAGGTAAGCCTTTCTCAGGGACTGCATGCACTACAGAGAAAACCATACATGTACTGATGAGACTTTGGCTCATCTCTTTTATCATTGTCCCTTGGCACAAAGTGTCATTAATTGGATACAGTCCCTCCTTTTTAAGGCACTGCCAAGGGGTCCTTGTTTACAAGTTCGCCATCTTCTATTTGGCTTTGATGATGATGAGCGTCTGGTCGTTCCACATATATTCTCCTATGTTCTTAATGCTTCTAAGCTCTGTATTTGGCAAGCACGAAATGACTTTCGCTTCCGACAAATTCCGATTAGAGCGCTGGAAGTCTTGGCTGAAATAAAATCACGCATTTCCTTCCACTTTCCATTATATTTTAAGCGTTTTAACTCCTCCCGTCGCCAGCGATTCTTTTTCCGTGCTTGGGCTGCCAAGGGGATTATCGCTGACATCAATGGGATCTCTCTTGTGATGAACATCCAATAACATCTCTTCCCCAACTGAGGTCCGCTTCAGTTGGGGTTCTGCCTAAGTTCCATGAGAGGGATCCCTTTTTGTCTTTCTGTCTTTGTGTCCTTGCCCCTTGGTAGCTTTAGTTGCCACTACTCGGGGCAGTAAATTTCGTTTTGTTGCTTTTTATTTCTTTCAAGTCCAATTTTTAACATTTTAAACAATTTTTAATAAGAATCTCATCATTTTAAACCCTTTTTGTTTTCTTTTATTATTTCCATTTATTTTCTCAACATTTTCACCAAAGAATTTTCTAGATCTATTGTTTAGATCTGTTTTTTGTAGCTACCATCTTCCAGTCACCATTCCCTGTAAATGATACGCAATTTTCTTTTGGCAGGCCGGGTTCGACCCCTGGGTGATGTTTGACGGGCTGGTCCCCTGTCCGTGGTTGCACCATGCTGGGGTCTTACACTTTCCCGCTCCACTGGTGCCTTCTAAAACATAAAAAAAACATGTACTTGTCTCTAGATCAGGAGAAAGCCTTTGACAGAGTTAACTGGGACTTCCTTGTTCGAACTCTGAAGGCAATGGGCTTCGGCCAATCTTTTATCTCTTGGGTCAGGCTTTTTTACACGGATGTTTCCTCTGCAGTTTTAGTTAATGGGTTCGTGTCTCCGTTTTTTCAACTCTCTCGCGGCGTAAGACAAGGTTGTCCTCTATCACCCCTTCTCTATGTATTAGTTGCTGAGGTACTTGCTTGTAATGTTCGAGCGAATGCTCGCATACAGGGCATTTCTCTTCCATCATCCCAAATGTCCAAGCAAAGATCTCGCAGTATGCGGACGACACTACACTTTTTTATCCACGGATGACTCTATTAAAGCCGTGTTTGACACTTACAATGACTATGAGGTGGCTTCGGGTGCCAGGCTGAACCCTACCAAGAGTAAGGGACTTTGGCTTGGCCCTTGGAGCGAGCGCACAAACTACCCGATTAAACTGTTGTGGTCTTCTGACTCCTTGCCCCTCCTTGGTACTTTTATTGGTCCTGGTGACCTAACATCACTCAATTGGGACAAGCGCATCGAGTCTCTGAGCAATGTTCTGAACTCTTGGAGACAAAGGCACTTGTCTTTGAGAGGCAAGGCCCTCGTCTCCAACATGCTCGCCCTTTCTGGGCTTTGGTACACAGGTTCCGTACTCCCACTCCCTGATTCTCTTGGTAAAGGAATTATCAGCTCAATATTTGAGTTCTTCTGGTCCGGAAAGAAAGACCTAGTGTCTCGAAAAACTGTAGTACAACCTTGCGCTGAGGGTGGCTTTAATGTTGTTGATCTTCAATTGAAGTTAAGGGCCCTTCAGGTCCAATGGGTCAAACGTCTCTTCTGCTCACCCTCTAAATGGACTTCCTTTTTTACATCTATGCTTAAAGACCGTTTTGGTGATACTCCTTTTAACGTGTTTTCACACCCGGCCTACTACCCACATGATCTACTACCACCTTTCTACGCTCAGGTCGTGAAGTCGTGGGGTCTTCTCGGTGGCTCTTATGACACCTCTTTACAGTCGTTTGTCATTCCGTCTAAGGATGGTCCAATCAAACTGCAAAATCTCACCACCAAAATATGCTACCAATGTTTTATCACTGCCTCCCGTACACCTCCTCATTGTTTGTTAAAGTTTGAACCTCAGTTTGGAAAGCTCTATTGGCCAGACACATGGGAGCAAGTGTTCCTTTTTCCCCTGGATCGCCAGGCAATTGATTTGTCCTGGAAAATAGCTCACGGAGTGCTAAGAACTGCGGAACGTCTTGCAAATTCTTTTCACATGGGTATCAATCCTCGTTGCTTTTGTAACCTTTCTGATGAGACTTTGGCTCATCTCTTTTATCATTGTCCCTTGGCACAAAGTGTCATTAATTGGATACAGTCCCTCCTTTTTAAGGCACTGCCAAGGGGTCCTTGTTTACAAGTTCGCCATCTTCTATTTGGCTTTGATGATGATGAGCGTCTGGTCGTTCCACATATATTCTCCTATGTTCTTAATGCTTCTAAGCTCTGTATTTAGCAAGCACGAAATGACTTTCGCTTCCGACAAATTCCGATTAGTGCGCTGGAAGTCTTGGCTGAAATAAAATCACGCATTTCCTTCCACTTACCATTATATTTAAAGCGTTTTAACTCCTCCCGTCGCCAGCGATTCTTTTTCCGTGCTTGGGCTGCCAAGGGGATTATCGCTGACATCAATGGGATCTCTCTTGTGATGAACATCCAATAACATCTCTTCCCCAACTGAGGTCCGCTTCAGTTGGGGTTCTGCCTAAGTTCCATGAGAGGGATCCCTTTTTGTCTTTGTGTCTTTGTGTCCTTGCCTCTTGGTAGCTTTCGTTGCCACTACTCGGGGCAGTAAATTTCGTTTTGTTGCTTTTTATTTCTTTCAAGTCCAATTTTTTAACATTTTTAACAATTTTTAATAAGAATCTCATCATTTTAAACCCTTTTTGTTTTCTTTTATTATTTCCATTTGTTTTCTCAACATTTTCACCAAAGAATTTTCTAGATCTATTGTTTAGATCTGTTTTTTTGTAGCTACCATCTTCCAGTCACCATTCCCTGTAAATGATACGTAATTTTCTTTGGGCAGGCCGGGTTCGACCCCCGGGTGATGTTTGACGGGCTGGTCCCCCTGTCCCTGGTTGCACCATGCTGGGGTCTTACACTTTCCCGCTCCACTGGTGCCTTCTAAAACATAAAAAAAAACATGTACTTGTCTTGGACTTCACTAAAGTGGTCCCCTTCAGACTTTGGGCAGTAAGGGATACTTGAAAAAATTATTTCATTTGCAATGCAATTTAAGATAAGTAAACTTAAGTTACTGAAGTTAGAATTTGATACATGTAACTTAAGTCAGTTTGGAAGTGAATGCCCATAAAGGTCTTACCGCTCATATTTTCACTATCACCTATAAAGTTATTTTAACATCCTGCATAGTCTACGACTCAAAGGACTAATAAAAATGAGATGAGATGAGTAATTGCGAATTACTCACGACAGTAATCTGAAATACGCTCTATAATAACTTTATAATTACCTTTTTATACGTGAATCCAAGGCGGAGAATCGATCGGCACATAGTGGCAATGCTAATCTGTTTGCCGGTCAGTTGTGTAAACCAAACAACATACTCGTCGAGATATAATTCGGGTTTGGTTTCCACCATATTTCGTAACATACAGTTATCATCATCTGCCGGCAATAGAACATATGTTCAATAATACCTATAGCAGAACTGAAGCATCCAGAGAATGAGTGAAAAACTTGCAAAATCGGTCTTACAGCTAAGCAGTCGCCGCCTTCCATTTCGTACACGGCTGGTTACGTCTCCTTGTTCGCGGTAGAGTTTTCTCGTATCATACACGAACGATTTACCAACAAATAGCACTCTGCATGTTTCCTCTACAGACGAGCCGTATATATATTGATGGAAGATCACCCTCCATCGCAGGTCCTCGCTAAAAGTTTTCATGGATGAGCTTGGATGGAGCAGCGAACTACCGACAATGGCGAACTATTATAGAGGGTAGAACTTCATGATATTCGATTACTTGCCCAAAATGGTATGGTATGTGGAAATAATCACTCTTCTGTGGCTACTATGAAGTACCGCTCATGGTCGACCGTCGACTCTCGGAAAAACAAAAGAGGAAATTCCACATACTTATGAAATCAGGTGTATAGTTTATTTGTAAATGAATATTCTAGCATCTTTTTACTGTGCGACTACGTCAATCGGGCCATCCCGTAAAAAGGTAATCATTTATAGATTCAAACCATTTTAAGGAAAGTCAATGCCTGCAATACGTCCGACGATGAATAATTAAACAGTTCGTCAGGGTTGTCAGGCCCTGACAATATATATATCCCCGATTTCGCTGCCCCAAATCTTGCATGGTGTCTGTCCTGTCGACATCTCGTTTGCTGCACACACAACACTAGAGCTTATCGTAGAAATATTTTGAATTAAAAATAAAGAAAAAAGAAAAGTGCGAGCTGAAAACTTCGCACCATTATGTCAATTCCGACTAAAACGATGGAAATTGGCAATTAAAGCGCCCGGAACCACATTGAATTGGTCAGCGGATTCGTGCATGCGCAGTACAGAAGTCCCTGCTACTTATATTTACTAAATCTAAAGCTACGACAGCTAACCTGACTTCTATGACTATTTCTATAATAATAAATGCCTTTTTAGAACAATTCAAACAAGTAAATGTGAATATTTCCCTTCCTGGCATGAAGTCAATTTGAATCGCGTGTCATGTGAAAAATGGAAAAGTGACTTCGACGTTTCGCTCTCGTAGAAGGTAAATATTTGCGGGCCGCGATTAATTTTTTATTTTTTTTTTATATGATAGAAATGAAAGGTTGGGAATAATGTAAAAACATTTTTATTGAAAATTCGATGTGCACCAGCTGAGATTCTTGCCCCTTAATTCTAGTCAAATTTAAGCAGAACGATTTTTGCTTTTGACGGGGCTCATGTAGGGTCCTGCAAATTTTTTGGAAAATCAAAAACAAAAATAATCTTACCGTTTTCCAGCCGTCTAGATGACACACTTTTATGAGATGGAAAAACAAAATCTCTATATCTTTCGCTTTCAGGCTTTGCGAGGCTTCCCAATCTAGGCAAAATTTAGCGATTTTCGGTTTCGCGACGAGCCCTATTTGGGTGAAATCAGACTTGACGAGATTTCTCGAAAAATTAAATTCGCTGAAAATTTTAAACTCCATTTTCGAAAATAGTTCCATATGGGAGCTCATTTTATAAAATAAACTGGGGGTCGATTTTTTTGATCTGTCGGACGATGCTTGATATTTACAGGCAGCGGCTCTTAATAGTTGTGTGTGGTTTCAGAAAATATTCCCCATGGAAGTGTGTTGAAAAGTGACACACCCCTCTGGAATTTCCAAAGGAAAATAGCTGAGTGTTTATATGGAAGAAAAACAACAGGTAACAATTGACCCCAAACCATAATTTTTAAGCCCTTCCTTCAATACTTTCTGGAACCACACATTTTATGTGGCTAAGGTCAGTACTGAGGATATTCCACTGAACTGAATGTGATGACTGCAGGGCCAAGGAGTACAAGCTAATCCTCACAAGATGAAAAAAATCACATGAAGTAAGTCACAGATACAAATGATTGTAGGTTCACTTTTTTCAGTTTTATGACAGTGGTGAATTTGTCTGTGAATAGACCTCCTCGGCTTCAAGGTCATGTGATCTCAAATGGGTAAACAAATCCAATATGGCGACTACAAGCACCTGTTGTACTACGCCCGTCGGTACAAAACGGCTCGAAAACCTGCCAAAACTGACTGCTACAAAGATATCAGACTATCTTAAAACCTGCGGGAAAGGAGAAGTTGGCGCTAAGGGATAGAAGTTTTTCGCAGAAAACTATATACATAATGTTTTTCTCATGGAAATTGGAAATGGGACATGTGTCGTTACTGGGCGTTGCTCTCGAAACTCCTCATGAAATGGAAGTTAAACTAGGAACTGAAAATCGTGTGAGCTCTTCGTGCTCTTGCAAAGCTGGGTAAGTAGTTTTTTTTTTTTTTTTTTTTTTTACAGTCGAAGGAGGCTCCTAGGTCACGGGCGCGTGTAAAACCGTGCGCGCTCTAGTGTCTGTGCCTGTTGTGGTATAAAGACAAACTTCCTCGGTAATGACCTCTTATAGCGGAGCTCCTTAGCGGCCGAAGGCCGCAGAGCGGATCACTATACCTAAGAAAAAAGCGTCAAAATGATCGCAAATAGAGTGTACGATATCCACAGGGTACCCAATACCTGAATAACGCAAAGGATCGCAAAGGGTCGAAGTCATTTTTCAACGTCAAGCAGAATTTCCGCGCGTGTCTGTGAAGCCAGCCTCTTTCGCAGCCATCTCCTGATTTTTATAGTCGCCTTCGCCTGGCTTGCTGTCGCGCGGCCGTGACGTCACAACGTCGCGAGGCCGTGACGTCACAAGATGGAGCCGGGCGAAACAAACTCAAAATGAGGGGGGAGGGGAGTCCGTGGTCAGGGGGAGGACATTGGGTGGTCAGGGGGGATGCTCACGTGAAGGTGACGTCACATTACAGTGAACCCAAATACGGCAAATATTATGCTTCATCACTGATTATTCGGATTTCCGATCGCCGCCAATGAATAAAATACTACTGCAAGCGACTGGAGAACCAACTACAATCAAATGCAAAAGTAGTTGGCGCATTTGCGCTTCCGGTCCCTTCCCTGCCTCCTTCAATGTTGACTGGAAAATATATTTTCAGTAGGCCACTAGTCCACCACCACTACCAACATTGAAAGGGCGGAGGAGGAGGGAAAGAGGGCACAATTGCGCCAACGTTTTGCATTTGATTGTATGGCCTCAAAAGTGGTGTTAGATTGCACACTTGTACAAAGCAGCTGTGAATTAGTTTCATCCCGCGGACTTTTTAGTGAGCAGTCGAATGGTTTCCAAGCTGACAAAAGCATGCGTTCTGGCACAGGTCTGTTTGTTAGCTGCTGTAGAGTTATGGCGGAAGAACTCGGTAACAGAGAGACGCGTCGCGTCTATCTAATAACTTATAGTCAAGCCAATCTGACTAAAGTACCGTCACGAGAAAGGTTTGCTGAAATTATGATAGAAGCATTTAGGGTTCGCAGGGGCTGTTGTAGTGGTGATTCCTGTGAAAACGAAGACGTTGGTGCTCGCGTTGTTGTTGTTCAGTGGGCGGTCTGCCAGGAAAGTCACGCTTATGGCGGGATATATTTTCACATGGCAATGAAGTTGTCTTCAGTACGGTGGTTGTGTGCCAGAAATTATGTCCAGAGAAGGTATGGCGTAAATGTGAACTTTTCTGGTCGACATCCTAACTATTACACCGCGTGGCGCTATGTCGTGAAGGAAGATCGAAATGTGTTGCATTCGCCCGGCCACCCTGATCTCTGGGATGCAAACCCTCCGCGAACTACAGCGGCCTCTGAAGCTCATCTCAGAGCGAGAGAAGCACAATTCAGAGGAGAAGGAGAAGACGACGATGAAAATGTTGAACCAAGCCGTAAAAAGAAGAAGAAAATAAATTTGTATGAAGTATCTCAAACGGCGGTCACTCAAGGGATAAAAACTTACCTGGAACTTTTAGCATTCGCGAAAATGCAAAAAAACGAAGGCAAGACAGAACTAGCGGAATTCATTATCAACAGAAGGCAAAAAGCCGTGGAAGAAGGATTACAGACTGCTTGGGAGCTAGAAGAGTCCGAGGCTAGGCTGCGAAGACAAAGAATGAGTAGAATTGCACTACTACAGCAGGCACAAAGCGAAAACTGTGTGAGTGGTTGTGACGGGCGGTGGTTTCAAATTGCATGCGAGGTGTTACAGAACAATAACATCGACAGAGCAGTATTTAGGGACGCTATTATTGACTTATTAGAAAAGGGAAGAGGGAAATATCGGAACATTTTCATAAAAGGGCCTGCAAATACTGCGAAAACCTTCATTTTGCGCCCTTTGAGTGCCATCTTTAACACATTCCTAAATCCAGCGACAACGACGTTCGCATGGGTGGGCGCGGAAAAAGCAGAAATAATAATATTCCTCAACGATTTTCGATGGTCTGAGAAGATTATGCCTTGGCATGACATGCTTTTATTATTAGAGGGTGAACCCGTTCATCTTCCAGCCCCAAAGACCCACTATGCGGAGGACATTATCTTTGACAAAGATACTCCAGTTTTCTGCACCTCTAAATCGGAGATCCTTTTTTTTTTATACATGGCGGCAAAAGTCACCCATAATCCAACGCCGGTTGGATTTTTGGTTAATTAGCGATTCATTACAAGATGAAATTGAAAACGCAACCATCCTCGCGGCTATTAGAACTGACCACTCGGCTATTACTATTGCCTTTGATGGTTTAAATGACCAACCGCGGGGTCCCTCCTTTTGGAAGTTTAATTCGAGTCTACTAGAAGACGACGTGTATGTAAATCTTATGAAAGAAAATTTTGGCAAGTGGAAAGAGGATTTTTATACTAGTGAAGATCCTCGAGCTGCATGGGACTGGATGAAATATCTTATACGTAAAGAAACAATTGTTTATAGTAAGAGGCGGGCACGTAAAAAAAGGGAAAAATTACAACTACTAGAGAAAAAGCTTGGACAATGCGAGGAGGATCTTGCGTCCTCACCCTCTACAGAAAATTCCGATAAATTAGACGAGGTTAAGACAGAGTATGAGAAGGAGTACGATTATATAACGAGAGGATTGATCGTGCGTTCGCGTGCGCAATGGATGATGGAGGGAGAAAAAAATACTAAGTTCTTTTTAAATTTGGAAAAATCTAGGAAAAATAAAACGTGTCTGAGGAAAATTTTAAAAGAAGATGAAACTGAATGTACCGATCCAAAATCAATTCTAGACGAAATCGACGTTTTTTACTCGCGTCTATATGAGGATAAATCACACAATTTAAAGAGCCCTTCTCGAAACTGTCCATTTACACAATCTGACAAAATCCCCAGACTTTCACTGCAAATGCGTGAGGCGTGCGAAGGAGAGATTAACATGACCGAATGTCTTAATGCCATATCCCTGTTTCAGAACAATAAAACACCAGGGAACGACGGCCTAAACATCGAATTCTATAGGGCGTTCTGGTCCGATATTGGATCTACACTGGTTAAGACCCTGAATTTTGCATACCAACATGGGGAGCTTTCCACAGTGCAGAAACAGGCGCTTATCACACTGCTTGAAAAGAAAGGAAAAGATAGGAGATGCATTTCGAATTGGAGACCTATTTCTCTACTCAACGTTGACGTTAAAATCGCATCAAAATGCATTGCCCGGAGGTTGGAGAAGGTGTTGCCATGCATCATCTACAGTGATCAAAGCGCTTTTGTAAAAGGTAGAACGATATTTGATTCAGTTCGTACCGTGGATGACGTCATTGAGTTTATGAAGTATGGGGACCGAGAAGGTATACTCGGTGCTTATGACTTTGAGAAAGCTTTCGATTCTCTTGATCGGAATTTTCTGTTGCGGACGTTAGAGTCTTTCGGGTTCGGCGAATCATTTATAAGATGGATTCAGATGTTCTACAAAAATATGAGTAGCTGCGTTTTGAATAATGGTTTTGCCTCACCTTATTTCTCTGTGGAGAGGGGCGTTCGCCAAGGTGACCCCCTCTCGCCCTATCTGTTCATTATGGCCATCGAGTTGTTAGCTATTTGTATATGAAATAATCCGGCCATCAAAGGCATTCGAGTAGGTGAATACGAGATAAAACTTGCACTTTTTGCTGACGATCTGACGATATTTGTTGAAAATAAGGATTCCTATTTTGAAGTTTTGAAAATGCTCAAAATGTTCGGATCCTTCTCAGGTCTGAAGGTCAATAGCGATAAAACAGAAATTCTTTTATTGGGGAAAATGAAAATAACCCCGGATGATCTCAGGGTAAAACGCATATGTAAAACAGTTAAAATTCTTGGGGTTTTCTTTACAAATAATGCCTATTTGTTTTACAAGGAAAACTTTGAGGCAATAGAAAAATCCATAAAAGAGTACCTCAAATCCTGGAATTGGCGTCCGCTAACTCTTATTGGAAGAATCCAGATACTAAAATCTTTAATTGTGCCAAAATTACTCTACCGAATGTCACTAGTGTACTGCAATAAGGAATTTATTAAAAAAATTAATGCCCTTCTGTACAGTTTTCTTTGGAAAGGACGCAGAGACAAAGTCAAGAGATCGGTAATGATTACGTCTTTAAAGAACGGAGGACTTAAAATGGTTGATATCGAATCAATGATTATAGCACAAAGAATAATGTGTATCCGCAAATATTTGAGCGAGTACCAAGCAGGATGGAAGGCAGTACTTGATTTTTATCTCGCACCTGTTGGTGGTAAGTTTTTATTCCATTGTAATTTTTCTCTTTCAAAACTCGTTTTTTTCCTTCCGTCTTTTTACAGCCAATGCCTAAAAAAGTGGCAAAAAATGTTTGTAAAAACGCCCACGAGATATGAGGACATCTGTAATGAAATCATTTGGAATAATCAAAACATTGAGGTTGGGGGTATGCCTGTGTTTAGCAGACGGCTGATGGCAAAAGGCTTTAACAAAATTGGTGATTTGTTTTGTGACACGGGGAGATTGAAATTTAGCAACCCAGCCCCCCCTGACCTATCACCTCTAGATGTCTTCTCCCTTTTTAGCATATACAATAGTATTCCAACCAAGTAGAAAACAACTTTAATTTCTAGAAAAAGTGAGATAATTGCCACCACGATCCCGCTAATGATGAATGTATTCACATACTGTCAAGACAATGTTAAGTATGATGTCCTGAGTTTAAAATCAAAATCTATTTATAATTTCCTCATTGATGAAAAGGCCGAAAAACCAACAGCAATTATTAGGTATAATGAATTATTCAATAAGGGAGAGGATCTACCATGGGAACAAATTTTTACCCTCCCTTTCTTAACAACGTTAGATACAAAACTCAGGGAATTCCAATTCAAAATACTCCATAGAATTTTTTACACAAACGAGAAGCTTTTTAAGTTTAGAATTATTGATTCCCCAATGTGTTCTTTCTGCGACAATGACATTGAGACCCCTGAGCACTTTTTATACTATTGTCCTAAAATTCAGTCTTTGTGGAAGGAGGTACAAAGGTTTCTTAAAACACATTTAAAGTTTAATTTGAATTTGTCGCTGCAAACGATCACTCTTGGTTTATTTGATCAGGAGGACCACGAGCATTATATTCTGGTTAACTTTATTATCCTGGAGGTTAAATTCTTCTTACACCTTTGCAAACAAAAAACAAGACACCCATCCTTCGATGATTTTATTGCGTTACTTAAACGAACTTGTGAAATAGAAGAAACAGCCGCGAGAATTCGAAATAAAATAGGTTTTCACGATAAAAACTGGGGCCCGTTAAGACCCTTGTTCAATTAGAAAAGGAAGGGGGATCCCCTGTCTGCTCTGCGCACCACGCAAAATGTCAAGTGCAATCTAACAAACAAGCACTTTTTTTCTCGTCTGTTTTCTTTGATTATTATTATTATTTATGTACGTGTCAAGAAGTGATGTAAAGGGGGGGGGGGTTGTACTAGAGTGAAGGGTGTGAAAATTTATATAGACTCTAATACCAATAAAAATGTTTAAATATAAATCGGAGATCCTAGCGCTAGATGAGCGGGAAAACGAAATGATGGCTGTGCGCTGGCGCGTATTCTCATTTACCCAGCAAATAGAAGAACACGATCAAGTGAGAATCAATCCTTGTGGAAAATGCTTCTCTAATTTCCTCCTCGCCTAAATGCGCCAAATCACTTTACCCAATTTGTAGTTCGCGCATGCGATCTGCACGAGTTACCAGGTGACTCGCCAAGAAATAGAGAATTTTAAGTAAAAAACATTATTCTGAAATTCAGCGAGTTACATGGTAACTCGTTGACTTCGCATGCGCGAAACACTGAAAGCGTTTTTCGGTACTTAGGTGATATCAGAATGTTTCGTAAAGTAAATTCGCTGGGAAGCAGCGCCGTAGTCAGGCAATTTAGTTGTTGATTGCATTAAAACTTGGGAGTAAATATAATTTCGTACAGCGCATTTCGCTGGGAAACATTGCCGTAGTCAGACACTATTACTAGTTGTTTGCACTAAAACTAGAAGCGGCATAAAGCTAAAATGAACAATCTGTTGTAGAAAGACCGTAGTGGACTTTAAATGGTATGAAATGTTTTATTTCTCTTTCAAGTGAGTGAGTACCATTTACACAGAAACTATCACTACAAAATTAGAACTCAAGTTGTTTTTCTAAGTTTCACCTGTTGCCAACTAAATACATAATTATCCCAGACACGTTTTCGTCGTGAATGAAAATTGTAATCTGAGAAAGTGCGCGTTTAAATTCATAAGCAGTTCCATGTAAAGTCGAGAAGCATTGAATTATTCAGTTAGGGTTTCCCTGACTCAATAAACGTTAAGCACACTTGGGAAGTCTGGAGTTACTTTTATTTCCCGTTGATAATCAATACTTGGTACGTCCCCAATTGTTTTTTATAATTTCCGAAAGTCGTTTTGGTATAGACGCAATGGTGTTGTTAATAGTTTCCAAGGGGATAGCGTAAAGAGTTCTAATTACCCTCTGCTGAAACTCCTCGTACGTTTCCCTTGTTATGTTTAAACGGATAGCCTCATTCAGCAAATTCTTTCCCACACTCCCTCATTGCCTCCTTTGCTGCACTACTATTTTGTGATGTGTCACCATCTTGGATCCATAATCGGCTACCGCTCTTGTTTGCTAAATCAAAAGCACTGTTGAACTTTCTTCGAATGAGACTTGCAAAATACGCGCCGTTCAGATGCTCATAAGCCTCACACAATACAACGCCAACGTTAAAACTAATTGCTACAAACAATTTCACCAATTTCCCTCCTGTGCCCTCTTTGCGTCCTTTTGCAGTACACCCAAATGCGGTGCCTTCTTTCCTTTTCCTCCATATTTTTCCACTTGGCGCTTTTGCATTTGAAGGATTCCTTTTGTATGTTAGGGATACACCATCTAGGTAAAAGGCCACGCCTGTTGTCCACACGTCGGCACTGTACTCTCTCCTTACACGCCTTACGAACTCCATTCGGCTATTTAGGTCCTTTGTCTTCAGTACTCCCTTTTTCCTGGCAGGCCTATAGCCATAGCCCCCCCCCCCTTTTAACAGCACGCTGCACAGTAGACTACGACACATCTTCGTGCTTTATTCCCGACTCCCTCATTAGTTCGCGTATGGTGAAACGTGGATTTCGTTCACGGATGTAATGATGTCACTTCCGTTTATGTGATTGACATTTATGCTAATTTGTAAAAGCATGCTAGAGACAAGAGAGAGTCGAGTCTCGGTGAACTCCTGTATTCAAGTGAGCGTGCGGATAAATAAACCACAAGAAATCATCTAGTCTATCGTCTATTGACACAACATTACATTGGCGACGAGCGATAAAGATCCATCTACGATTCTTCAGCGGATAAACAGAAGGGCAGTTCCCAAACAAGCAGAATCACAGCGATCAAAACATGACTAACCTACCGCCATTTCCACCCTTCGACATAGTACACGATCAAACATCTCTGGGACCGCGATGGAAGAAGTATGTAGCAAGATTTAGAAATCTAATCGTTGCCTTGGACATCACAGACAAGAAACGGCAGACAGCTCTACTCCTTCACTACGCAGGTGAAGACGTGAACGACATTTTCGAGACATTGCCTAACACTGAAGCCGCTAGTGGTGAAGACCCTTTGAAGAAAGCGATTGACGCTCTAACAGCGTATTTCACACCCAAGAAAAACGTGGCTTACGAAGAGTATCAGTTCAGACAAGCCGTACAGGATCCAGGAGAAACGATAATGGCGTACTACACGCGATTAAAGCGCCTTAGTGAGACATGCGAATTCGCAAACACGGATCGTGAAATCAAATCTCAAATTACACAGCATTGTTCTTCATCGAAGTTGAGACGAAAGGCACTCAGCGACCCAGAAATCACCCTGCAAAAGCTGCTAGAGTATGGAAAGACTCTAGAAATAACAGAAACACAAGTAGCGGACTTGGAAAAGCAGCACGAATCGGTGAACAAGATCGGAAAACAAGGGAATTCCCGGAATCGAAGGAAACCGAGGAATGGACACGGAACGGACCGCGGAAAAAAGGAATCGCCCGGATCGCGCCCGGAAGACACCAAATGCAGAAACTGCGGAGGAAAATACCCACATGATGGTGGCAAGACAGCCTGCCCAGCGCATGGAAAAGACTGTCGAAACTGTGGCAAACGAGGACATTTCCAGGCTGTTTGTAGAAGTCAACCCCGATCAAAACAAGATGCCCCCAGGCAAAGGAAGCCGCTTAGAACTCTGGACGAGTATAGTGACAGTGAAGACGACAACACATTCAGGCTAAGCGTTCATAGTGTCAAGGAAGGAAAGGCAAAACACCCCATATTCAAGATAAAAATTGAGGAAACCTGGTTGGAGCTCATGGCAGACTCAGGATCGAGCATAAACGTTCTTGACGAAAACGACTACAGGAAACTCAAGGAACGTCCCAAGCTGCAGAACGCGTCAGCTCGTGTCTACCCATACAAGTCAGACAAACCACTAAAGATGCTCGGAAAGTTCGAGGCAGATTTAAAGACCGAAGGCAAAGTGATGTCACGCGAGACAATATACGTCACGCAAAGAGCCGGTGGATCGCTCCTTAGTTGGCAAACTTCACAGAATCTAGGACTCATTTCAATCGCCAGTCCCCTCGCATCGGAACAAAACCCAAAAGTTCAGAACCTAATAGAAGGATATGAAGATCTGTTTAGTGGCCTAGGAAAGCTCAAAGACTATCAAGTTCATCTGCACATTGACGATAGTGTCAAACCCTCAGCACAACCCCACAGGAGAGTACCCTTTCACGCGAGGAAGCAGATCGAAGAACAACTTGAAAAGGATGAACAGAGAGGTGTTATAGAACGCATAGATGGACCAACACCCTGGGTATCACCGGTCGTCGTAGCGCCCAAACCCAAGCAACCCGGCAAGATACGGATGTGTGTAGATATGAGACAAGCAAATCAGGCAATTCAGCGGGAACGACACATTACCCCAACCATCAGGGAAGTCATCGGAGATCTAAATGGAGCGAAGTTTTTCAGCAAGCTTGATTTGAATCAAGGTTACAATCAGTTGGAGCTCGACCCTGAATCACGATACATCACTACGTTCAGCACTCACGTAGGGCTTCGGAGATACACACGCCTCAATTTCGGAATTTCGAGTGCAGCCGAGATATTCCAGAACGCTATAAGAGAGACACTTAGTGGAATTGAAGGAGCTATCAACCTGAGTGATGACATCTTGGTATACGGTAAAACACAAGAAGATCATGACAGAGCACTAAAGGAGACATTCCAGCGACTTCGGGAGAAAGGTCTTACACTGAACCGAGACAAGTGCGAGTTCTTTAGAGACAGTCTCGAGTTCTTCGGATATACGTTCTCAGACAAGGGAATCTCTGCAGATCCTAAAAAGGTGCAAGCAATCATCCACCTTCAGCCGCCAACAAACGTGGCCGAGGTGAGAAGTCTACTTGGCATGGCCAACTATTGTTCGCGTTTTATCCCAGCTTATCAACGCTGACACAGCCACTACGCGAGCTCACTCAAAAGGACACGCCCTGGGAGTGGACGGAGCGCCATGAAACTGCACTCACAAGGTGGAGGGATGCACTTGCAGAGGCACCAGTGACTGCGTATTTTGATCCCGACAAAGACACGGAAATAGCTGTAGATGCAAGCCCCGTAGGACTCGGAGCGATTCTTGCGCAGACCGACCCCGATACTGGAGACAAGCACGTAGTAGCCTATGCAAGCCGATCGCTAACTGCCGTCGAGCAAAGGTACAGCCAAACAGAGCGTGAGGCACTAGCTGTCGTGTGGGGATGTGAGTACTTTCACCTTTACATATACGGCAAACCAGTTACCGTCGTCACAGATCACAAGCCCTTGATCGCCATTACAACAACCCTCAATCTAGACCGCCAGCACGCATCGAAAGATGGGCACTTAGACTTCAGCCCTATCAAGTTACGGTCTGTTATAAGAAAGGTGAAGATAATCCAGCGGACTACATGTCGCGTCACCCAGCAAAGTCTACTCAGCCTAACAGTAGGCAAGAACGCATTGCAGAAGACTTTGTGAACTACATCGCTCAAACTTCAGCACCAAACGCATTGCAGCTGGAGGACATCGCAAAAGCAACGCTGCAAGACCCGACACTTCAAGCTGTGGTGAATGCAGTCCGTACTGGAAACTGGTTTGAACCTGCGAAACGTTTGAACATTAACACTAACACTTACAAGGCTCTGGAACGAGTCAAGGATGAGCTTACTATCTGCTCTACGGTGTGCGTCATCCTTAGAGGTACTAGAATTGTCATTCCTGAAACACAACAGCAACATGTGGTTGATCTCGCTCATGAAGGTCACCAAGGAATAGCAAAAACTAAAGCACTGCTTCGCGAGAAAGTATGGTTTCCAGGAATTGACTGCGCTGTAGAAACGAAAGTCAAGTCGTGCGTTGCGTGTCAAGCAGCCACTCCCCAGACAAAGCGCGAACCACTTCAGATGTCGCCACTACCTGATGGACCATGACAAGAAGTAAGCATTGATTTCAAAGAACTATCTGGAGAAGGATATCTGCTAGTCACATATGACGACTACTCGAGGTACCCAGTTGTAGAGGTAGTACCGTCAGTAGCTGCGAGGATCGTCGTGCCGCGCCTTCATAAAGTCTTCTCGGAATTCGGTGTACCTGAAGTCGTTCGATCGGACAACGGACCCCCATTTAATGGCAAGGACTTCAGTAAGTTTGCATTTGTCTTAGGATTCAAACACCGCAAATTCACTCCTCTTTGGCCACGCGCAAATGGTGAGGTAGAAAGGTTCATGAGGACCCTTAAGAAGGCTATTGAAGCAGCTAGAGCAAGTGGACGCCCATGGAAAGAAGAGCTATGTAAACTTCTTCGCAATTACCGAGCGACACCTCATGCATCTACTGGTAAGCCCCCAGCAACTGTCATGTTCAATCGACCAATGCGCGTCAAGCTACCAGAAGCACCGCTTTCCATAAGCACCCAGCATCTCTACTGCGCCAAGACAACCTTGCGAAGGAGAAAATGAAGCTGTACGCGGATCGAAAGGCTAACGTTGCGCCAAGTGATCTCAAGGAAAATGACACGGTACTTGTGAAGCGTGACCCGTCTTTCAAGTCATCCGGCTCACCATACGACCCAGAACCGTATCGCATCACCCAGAAAAAGGGAAGTATGGTAACAGCACAGCGCGACGGGAAAGAGGTAACACGAAACTCTTCTTTCTTCAAGAAAGTCAACCTGGATGCGCCAATCATTGACATTGACGATGATGACTCTTCTGAGGAACCAGACTTGGAACCACAAGCGCGACCAGAACGTAGGTATCCAACACGGAGCTCAAGACGCCCACCAGAGTACCTGAAGGACTATTTGTGCTGATAGGACTATGTCCATCTAGTCATAGCTAGTTTTCGAGACTTTATTTGTTTTAAAGACATTATCAGAACTGCGTTGAAATTAGTTTACTCAAGTGCATTAGATTGTTACATTACCGCCATAAGTTCTAAGGTGGGGAGGAATGTAATGATGTCACTTCCGTTTATGTGATTGACATTTATGCTAATTTGTAAAAGTGAGCAAATCCTGTGTTTGCTTCTCACTGAGTTTTCGCCGTCTACCAGTAGTCTTCACAACGGTTTGTACCTTCTTTTGATCTTTCGATATTCGTCGCACAGACGACTCTGCTACTCCACAAACGCGCGCTATTTCCCTTTGACTCCAGTATGTTATCTCGTCTAACTGAAATATCAGTGCTTTCAAGTGCGCTGGGATTTTTCTTTTGAAGACCATTCCTCACTTCTAGCGCAATTATGCCGATACCCACTCTTGTTCATTTAGTATGTGTTATCCAAATGCCGTATTCCCTTCTATTTACATTCTTTTGCTATTTTTGAAACGTGATTTATCCAGTATTTACAATATATACGACGTCATTTTACTCCGCACGCACTATGGCGTTATCGCAATCCCTCAACGTGATCTCAATTAAGAGGCGATAATCAATCTGTCATTACTTTGTTAGTCACGTATTTCCTCTTAATACAATCAAATGCAAAAATAGTTGGCGCATTTGCGCTTCCGGTCCCTTCCCTGCCTCCTTCAATGTTGACTGGAAAATATATTTATTAGTAGGCCACTAGTCCACCACCACTACCAACATTGAAAGGGCGGAGGAGGAGGGAAAGAGGGCACAATTGCGCAAACGTTTTGCATTTGATTGTAGAACCGTACTACGCAAATGTGTCGGGACTACAAGTGTCTTTAGAAATCAAGAAAGTTTCTTCTTGTTCAAAAAGAAGGCGGACAAGTGAGAGTTTCTGGCGAAGTTGTAAAGTTGAACTGGTCATTCGCCATTCTTCGGGGTTTCATTTGACAAATCTGTGGCATTTTAGATACACTGTAACCTTACAGCGGCTTTTTCAAGGAGAAAAACTAACTATGGCACGGAAAGAGTTTTCGTTCGACTTGTTGTTTGGCTTCTTGTCGTTTGATTTGGAGAAATTATTTGGCGGCCAGGCAACATTCGTGGTTCAAACTCAGGGACGTCAAGTCTCCCGAAGATTTTTCGCTCCGTCTCCCGGGAAAAAACAAGAAGACTGACCTGGATAACACTTTGTTTATAGGGAGATGGCAGGACATTCCCAAGTTCCGAGCAGGATAAACACTGAAGTTGTTTCTACACGGGAGAAAAAAGCTACTCGGAAGAAAGGTAAGCTTTGTCATGTTTGTTTATCGAGCAGAACGTAATCCAAAAGTTCGCGGATTAGTCGGGACTCAAATTGTTTTTGACAGTTTTTAGCTTTTTCCAGTTTTTAGCTTTTTCCAGTTATATGCGACCCTAAAAATCTAGAGAATTCTAGTAGTATTATTATAGTTTTCAACAACGAAGGCTAATAAAACGCTTCCGTCCTGCGTGGAAAGGGAAAACATCAGCTTATTTTCTGCAAGTGGAATTCAAAAATCAAAACTAGAGAGAAAAGCTACAAAACGCCTGTCATTTTGCATAAAGCAAGACATCCTTTTCTGATTCACAGATATTCAAACATCCACCAAAACGAATATTTCGATCGACACGATGAGGAAATCTCTGCTCGCTGCAAATCCCTGTTGTGGCAATCGATGGTGGTGGAGTCTTGATCTTTTTACTCTTGGATTTCCAAGCGGCAGAAAATTGACTTATGGTACTAAAAAGTATTACTTAGTGTTTCTTGTACACAACAAAAGGGCAGAAAAAACGTTAAAGGCTTTCAACTTTTAAAAACATATTGCAGTATCTCTACTCTGATTTCAACATGCATGGACTGTGTCATGCATGTATTACTAGTAAATACCAGTAAAAAAAAATGTAGGAAAACAAATGAATACATGTAAATTAGTGCATTTTGTTTGCTGGCATTTTCATAGCCGTCATGCCTTCACTTAAGCCTGGTGCACAATTGCAACATAACGACATAAGAAAAATGTCACACGAACAAAATTTAGTGGTTTCAAGAAGTTGAAGTCAACAAAAAATAACATAAGATTGCTTTGGCGAAGTAATCTAATGAAGATCCATGGGAAATATTGATTGTTTCAATTATTTCCCCATGCTTTTTTCGTTGCAACATAAGATCCTTATGTCGTTATGTCGCTAGTGTGCACCAGGCTTTACAACATAACTGGTATGTATGAGTGTGATAGTATGTATGTGCCCTCTGATAGGATGACACCTAAGTTTACATTTCCCTGTGCTGTTGCACGGTTTGGACACAGCTTTTGGTAAATAGAGATGAAAACACCAAAAATATATGGTACAAATTTGCATTGCCATTACAATATCTAATTATGCCATGTGGCATACTTGTGTCTAAAATGTATCCATTATGGGGTTATCTGAGGCAAGAATGAAACATTTTCTTTTCTCTCTCAGTGATATATTATTGGTTTCCATTGTCTTTGACATAATTTTCAATGCTCTGGATAGAGATTAATGTAACTGCAGCTTCACTATTGTTTGGATTGGATATGCTGTTGAAACTAGCATCTAACTAACATTAGTCAAATCACACTAGTGGCCTATTATCAATGCTGCGTTCTGATTAGTTGAGCTACTAGTAGGCTTTAAGTTATAGCCTACTAGTAGTGAAAAGTGTCGGATTTGAAAGCCAAAAAATGGCAAATGACCAGAACAAAAACATTTTTTGGCAATACACATTGACCTACTAGGTGTGATTTGACTAAAACAATTATTCCTCTCGCCCTCACTCTGAGTCCATTCAGGCTCGAGGAATAATTGTTAATTATACACGATTAGAGCCCCTGATGGAAATCCGCCGACTGCAAACACTGCAGGCCAGAGAGCAAAGCAACTGCCTTTGGGTGGAAAGAAGAGTGATATAGACTGTTGGAATAGGTTTACATTTACCTTTAACATTTTTTAACAGATATAGTAATAACAACAGGTCTTGATTAATTTTTAAAATCTTTATTGTGTGTTTTGAACTGTACTTAATAAGATTCCCACCTAGTGTTTCAGGAGGGTGAAATTGGAAAAAGTATTTGGCAGTAATCTGGTGCACATTAACCATATTTTTTAATTTCTAAATTCCAATAATGGAACCAAGTTACAGGCTGTCACAAGCAAACTTTCTCCAATTTTTTTAGAAAATAATGAATTATTAATAAGAACAACACAAAAGAAATAATAGCGGAACTCCTGTGGAGCCCCATAGGCTAATGTGTGAAAATAAAATAAAAAAATTTTAAAAAAAATAAAAAAAATAAAGTAACCCATCGAGTTGTATTCGAGTGGTTGTATTTTCCGTTGGACAGCCGCTGGTGTACCGTCGGCTTATTTCTGAGTGCGTACACGGTCTGTTGCCATGGGTTACGATATTCACTTTTTGGCCGGCGGCCCTTGTGCAAGTCAAGATTTCGTCCGCCATCTGCAGTTTCTTGTAGCTTGTATCATTGTTATTGGCCACAAAACTTTGAAAGAACTTTCGGGGATGTTCGGAAAAGATACATGAAGCCTTTGGGTTACCTGTCTTTGGTTGCTGGCAGAATGGACTGGGATCAGGGAAGGATGAGTAATCGATAAAGTGGTTTATTCAGCCGGGATCATAACAGAAAGAAATTAAGTTAAGAGGTTTATAAAATCAAGCTATGAATCATTCTAGATAATACAAAAACAAGGAAAATTGTTTGCAGCTTTGTTACAGCTCAAGCACGGAATAAATTTAATTGGCATAGACACGGAATTCTCACGGAATTTAGCCAGCCTTTGCAGTCTCATTGTACATGGAAAGAACAATGTACGACTCGCTTCTCAAGGACATCCTTGGAGCCAATTGGAGCTGAATAACTAAGTTTTCTAACGACAGAAATGCTTTGGCATCAAGATTCCTTCAAGAAGAAAAGATACGATATTCAGGTGAGTTTTAAAGTAAGTTAGTTCCAAAGTTGAGTGCTTTACTGATCTCTTTGCTTGTTCTCCATTGAAAATGCAACACATGAATCGCTAGGATATCCTATTTAAACTACTCTATCTAATATACTTGATATCCCTTGTGCTTGCATAAGATAATTGTAAATACACATTGGAATCGTGTTTCAGTCCCCTGTGATTCATTCAGCAACTCTCTTTAATTTGACTACTGGAAATTAGATTCAATTAACTCAATATTTGAAGCTTAGCTCTGTGGATGAGACTGTGTGTCTGGTGAAAACTTTTTTGCTGAAAAGGGGTGTGCATTTGGCTTGAAATCATAAACAGAAATAAATAATGATTGACTGTAACATTGTATCATGATAATAAAGCTTAAAGTTGGTGGCCAGCATCACAGCCAGCTGAAAGACAAAAGCATTTTCCACTCTTTTAATCCTCTGGTAATGTCATTTTTTGTCAACAGAGATCAGGCTAAGATATTTTTTTTATTAGGCAGTTTGCTAGAAAATGCAAGGGATTTTCTTGATTTTATCTGATGACATGCATAACAAAGTTCCCAGCTGGCACAACAGGCTTTGGCAATAAAAAAAATCCCCCCAACCCCTGGACATTTGCTGGTTTTCCTCAGTTGCTGATTTTCCACAGTTCGAAATGCCTACAAGCTAACTTTGCATCTATAGAGCGTGGGAGAAAAATCACTCACATTTTCCTAACAAGCTGCCTTCAAATAAAGAAAATGTCTCGGCCTGTCATCTCTGTTGAGAAAAAATGTTATTACAACAGTAAATACTTTAAAACAGTGGAAACACGTTTGTCTTTCAGTTGGCCAAGACGCTTTTATTCACTGTGCATTTTTTATGCCGATTTAGTTTGTAAATCTCATTTCTACAAGCTAATTCTAAAGAAACAGCTAATTCTAAAGAAACAAACCCTGCCTACGGACAATAAAAAAAATCATTTGGTTAGGACTTTTTTCCCTGCAAGCAGATTACCCCTGATGGACATTTTGCACATTACCCCAGGGTAAAACCAAACAACCAATCTGACTCCAAAGGGGCAGGGAGGAACGCTTGTGCACATTTTCTTATTTACTTCTACCTGGAATTTGCTATTATGCAGAAGATACTATCATCTTTCTTTTTTCTTGCATGGGTCTTACAGGAATGTCAACTCTCCTGGTTTTGCCAGGCGTCTCAAGAGTTTTCGCTTCGTTTCCCAGCACAACTTCAAGATGACTGCCATACATTTACTGTATTTCTCCCGGGAATATTTCAGGAAATTTAGCCATTTCAAGACAATCTCCAGATTTTTGATGTCCCTGGGTTGACGTCCCTGGTCTTAGAGATTCCATGAAATGAATGATTTTCTGATTTTCTTGCTAGAGGTCTGGAATCTTAGAATTCAGACTTAGGTTAAGATTTGTCACCACATTCTAAATTTTATGTGGAATTTTAAATGCTGTTTCAAGGACTTTAAAGGTACTTTAAGGTATCAGTTATGGTATTTGATGATCCAACCCTCCAAACCTGTAAATTTCTTTTACTGACTAGGCTACTTAGCTGTAGGTGTCCCGTTTGACTTTGATTTTTTTTCAGTTCTCAGGTGCTGATGCTAGGGCTGGTTCACACATGAATTGCAACACAAGGTGCAAGAAGGTAGCCAAGACTTTTTCCAGGGCATCAGCTAACCCATCCTGTAACTCTAGACTAAATTTGCAGAAAGCACTGTGAAAAAACCCTGGAATGTGGCTTGGTTCATATAAACATACCACCTTTCCAGAAGTATTTTTTCAATCTTGTAACAAAAAAAATGAATGCAACACATCAACTTAAAAGTATAGCCTACTCAAACTCTTTCCCTTTTGGTGTTCGCATAATTATGAAATCCCAAGTGCAAAAAAGCACAATTTCAAAACACTTTGTGATTATTTGTACGTACATACTTTTAACTAGACCATGAATTTGTACTTTATCAGTATTGTGATTCAAACATGCCTCCTTTTTAGACATCGAACCAAGCTTCCTGTGGTGTCTTGTCTGCCTTGTTTCCAGGTTCTTGACCATGAAAAACACAGTGGAAAATGTGCCCGGGGGGGGGGGGGGGGGGGGGGGGGGGGGGGAAACTCCCCATATTTTCAGACAGGGGTGCTCCTCCTATCCCTTAGGGTATAAAATTGACAGACATGCTATCCGAGGGGTGTTTAAAATCAGGCCTATCCCTACGGGGAGTCTCAGACCAATCCTAGCCCAGAAATATATTGGTACTGACACCAGAACCGATATTTACAAAGGAAACTTGGTTGAAAACTCTAAAAGACCTATAATTTCGCTTTTATTTATTTTGACCTGCCAAATTTGCTATCTTTTAGGGGTAAATTTGGCGGTCGCCACGCCAAATTTGCTTTCTTTAAGGGGTAAATTTGCTGTTTGCCACACCCATTTTGCTATCCCTTAGGGTCAAAATCAATTTTCCAGACGAGCATCCCCGTTTAAAATATTGAAAGTCCCCCCCCCTCCCTCCCTCGGGAAAATGTGCATATCATCCTTTCTCGAGTGTATCTGAGTTCTGGTTGAGTTTTAAGTTTTCTAGGTCAATAGAAATATTGAAAAACTTACTGGAATTCCAAATATGGTATGCAGATATTTCCTTATAAGGAAGTTGGAGAAAGTCGACACTTTTTCAAGGGAACTATTTTGATATGTTATTCCAAAGCAGGATCTCACCTTATAGTGGGTAAGGGGGCTATGCTCATTTTTCTGTTGGTAGTTTTTCGTTTACTTTTACTTTAAGGGAGCATTCATTATTTATGCCAGGGGTGGGCTGGCAATTATTAAGGGGGACCATGTTAAATTTGGCACGTTCAAGTAGAGGGTCACCAGAAAATATAAAAACAAGTGTGAGGATTCATCTACGTTTTATGGCAGCAACGACGTTAATTTAATATATGGATACAAGAGGTTACACACCTGTAAAATTACAACAAACTGTTTATGCACGCATCAGGAAAATGTCTTAAAAATACTGGTTGTTGTCTACTTGGTATCTAGATGTCGCAACATTTCTTCCTCATCTAAAGGGGGAGGGGGCTATCATGATTATTATAAATATTGCCTAAAGGGGTTTTGAGTTTTTTATTGATACTTTGAGGGGGTCAAGTTTTTTGGGGGCTGAATGAAAAATCTTGCCAGCCCACCCCCTGGCATAAATAATGATTGCTCCCTACCAGAACAAGGCTTAAAACTGGAATTAAACTATTGCTCACTGGCTTGTCATGATGGAGTGATTTTGCAAAGTAAGAAATAATAATGATTTACATTGGCAAAACTCCAATAAATATAAAAAAGTACATTAATTTTTGCCTAATTTTGATTGTTTAATTTCACTTATTTGAAATCAAAGAGGGGGTTCGAAGGCTTGTCATGATGGAGTGATTTTGCAAAGTAGTTCTTCTTGTTCTGTTTTGGTCACCCATACAAAATTTTGCTATGTTTTCGGATTATTTTCTATTAATTTTAGTAAAATTATTCTTGTGATGCATCCAAGGGGGCCATTTGACATAAATTGATTTTGGTTTTGATTTCTGTGGTATGGAAGAGTTCATATAGTTGGGTAGGATAAAATTATATAGTTGGGTAGGATAAAATTGCTCTTCCATTTCAGTTCTTTATTTTTTTTCTAACACCTTGAATGACCTGCTTTGTCTCCCGTTTTCCATCCGTAGGTCATAGAAGGACATTGGAAATCCCAGAGGGGTGAGGGTGGGGAGTCAATTTACTTTCTTTGGAGGGATGAGGGGAGGGGGTCTCCTCTCAACACCCTTCTTTGTGGGGGGATATTTTCTGGAAATGTCTGGTTCCATATTATCCATACCCTCCTACGAAGGGATTGAAATGCTGTCAATTTACCTGATCTTTTCCATACAAATACTGTTTTTTTCTTTGAAAATTGCATAGAGGGGGTAAGGATATTTTTTGGAAACATGATTATGATTATGATTTTTATACTACTGACAGTACAGATTTTTAAGGTTTTTTTTCTGACTTTTCTGACTAGAATTCTGTTAGGG
The DNA here is from genome assembly GCA_033964015.1 of Scolanthus callimorphus. Taxonomy (NCBI): domain Eukaryota; kingdom Metazoa; phylum Cnidaria; class Anthozoa; order Actiniaria; family Edwardsiidae; genus Scolanthus; species Scolanthus callimorphus. Next base: position 7,959,224 of record CM066911.1, read on the forward strand.
GTAGTTAGGAAACTCAGTATTAAGCAACTCTTTCCAAGGAAAAAAAAATCTTCAGATGTTTAGGTTTTGCCAGATTTCTAGGATTCTGTAATAGGAAGTTATGTTTCTCTGGGGTTAAAATATGTCCACAATACACAGCTCTTCAAATTCTATTTGTCCAACAAGCACCCTCACCCAACTGATATGAGTGAGTGCTCGACCTTGACTTTTTTGATCACTAGTCCCATCAGGACAAGTAGCACAGAAACGTTACTTGCCTTAGCCAACTGGCTTATCAATTATAGTCCATTATAGTCTAGTTTTGATCATTTCTAAATGCTGCTGCCCCCTCTGGCGACCATGACTCATAGCGCAAAACAATAGAGTGTTTTGTTATGACGTCATAGTGAAATAGGGCAATTATTGTCAGAAATTTGCTATGATATTATTGCATTGTATAAGAATTAGTCGTTCTGTAAGAGGTATAAACATTGGAGTTCCGCTTTTAGGCAGTGCCTAAATCTATATATTAATCATAGTATCGTAGCCTGTTGAACAGCCACTAGTGGTTGTAACTTATTTGCATAGCAACTACCATGAAAGATATCTTGCCAAATTTACAAGCTATGAATGGCATCTCAGCATTTTAAAGTGCTTTACAACATAAGCATCTGTGTTGTATCAGATCTACATCACCTGCCTGCCACTCATGTTGTAAATCTGATACAACATGGCTGCTCATGTTGTAAACTATCCAAAAAAAATAATAACTCTTAAATACATACCAGTAAAATTTTGTTACTGCACCACAAAGGGGCCCCTAAAATTTTTGTGCAATTAAAAAGGGGGTGGTGGACTTGAATTTAATGTTAGCAAATGAGATGTAGGTCAGAAGTTGATTATTGTAGATTTACACTCTGTGATGCATAGCAATTTGCTAATATCATACACGAGCAAACTTAGCACCTCTCTAATAGCAACCCTCCTTTCCTGTTACTGTTATTCTCTTATCCATTTTTATTTCACATCATTTAAGCCTTTTTAGTGTGTGGTAAGGAGGAGGTATCTTTATTTTTGTTATTCGGCATGGGGGGGGAGGGGGGCAAAAATGTTTTTAAACTCTGTGTGGAAAATTGTTTTAACATTTCGAGTGTTTTCTGATCAAGCCCCCTCCCCTGATAAATGGAAGAAAATGGGAGAAATGTTCACTGCAGTGCTTTTTTTCATATGAACGGACACGAAAAGGGCAGTTTATGTATAACTTACAGCCAAATCATATTTGGCATCTGGTAATGCATTTTGGTAGGTGTGTGAAACTGAGAAACAGAACAGCATTAGGTTACCAGAAAAACAAAAAAATGAAAATAAATGTTTTTTGATACTATACATGTACCATCTTTTATTAAGGCCCTTCCGGTTTCCACATAGAGGTGGGGGACCACGGTTCGGCGGGGTAACTCACCTTTTCATATAATTTCTCTTATTATTTGCTTTGCTTGTGTTCACATGAGAGGTGGGGTGTGGAATTTCCACAGGGGTAGTATTTTTTATCCTAAAAATTCTACAGGGCCATTCATGTCACCTCGGAATTTGCAAAGGGCATTCATTTACAATTGGCATTACCCCTTATCGAGGAACCTGGAATTTCCATAGGAGTTGTTGTGTTTGACCCTGGAATTTCTGTACGGGAATTTCCACAAGGCCATTCTTTTACCATGGAATTTCCACAGGTATCATTTTTTTGCAAACTGTGGAATTTTCACAGGGGGGCCTGGAATTTACACGGGTAGAGCAATTTGTAACATTGAGTTCCTCAATAGGGTGTTTTGGAAAAGCGCAATACAACAATTTTTAAATTGTACGTTTTCAATCATCAGGGACTACTTGAATCAATTTAAAGGATAATATTATCAAGGCAATAAATTTTGAGTTCATAGCAAGTTGATTTTACCAACGACTGTTAATTCATGTGTTTCAGCCTCACCAAGTTGGGGTACCCCAGCTACCCATCGTCCCACATCTTCATGTATGTAACAGGCCCTAAATATAATTGGGAGCTCCGCTTTTAGGCAGTGCCTAAATCTATATATTATACCACACTGGTTAATCATCCCAAAAGTTAGCGCAATAACAATAGAAAACCACTTGAAAATCACGTGGAACCTGAGCTTAAGTTTTTTTTATCTATTATTGTCTCTTGCAGATCTGGGGGGCACTGTAATCACACGTTTGCTTTGTTATATCAACTCAACCACTGGAGTCTTCTTGGTCTTACGGAAATACCAGCTGATTTGACATGCACAAGTCTGCCAATGGCCTGGCATAAGCCAAGAGGGGAATCGATTAAACCAGAGCCAGTCATGAAATGCTTTTTTGTAAAGTCTGCATCTGATAAGAAGGGGAAACGAAAAATAGACCCAGTATCATGCAAACTTTATGATGCTAGAGCTAAAAAAGATGGGTGGAACCAGAAAACAGTGATGGAAATGTGTAATTATCTAAGCACTGAAGAAAAATCAGCACCTTTCTCATATCTTTTAAGTGATCAAGAAATCAATGAGACTGTCAATACTATATTTGCCAATGTGCCCATGGGTTCTGTCCTTGGCTATCAACTGACTGACCTGAATGACAATGAAACACAATTTCACATCTTTAGACAAGCTGTTTGTATTTTACCACCCACGCAACACACTAAAGATATACTGCCATTTCCTCGACTACCAGTTAATCAAGGATCACAGTATTTCACTCCACCTGCAGGCCATTCTTTAACTCATTCTGTCCTAAAAGCAGTTTGCATAACAAATGATCAAGCTGTGGATATTTAGAAACATACAGTTGCCCAAGCAGATGATGCTCGCTGGTTTCAAGAGAAACAGTTCCGTCTAACAGCGTCAAACTTTGGAAGAGTACTCTTCAGACAACAACAACCACCTCAGTCATTCATGAATTCAATATTTATACCCAAAACTTAGCCAATGTGTCATCAATAAATCATAGTAAAAAAAATGAGGGAATAGCTAGGGCCATCTATGCAAGAAAAATGCAACTTCAAGTGCATAAAAAGTGTATGGTATATGACTGTGGACTGATTATCAACCCTGCTCTTCCATATATTGGTGCCACACCAGATGGCAAGGCTTATGATATTACCTGTACAACACATTTTGGGCTTCTGGAAATTAAGTGCCCATACACCTTCAGAAATCATTCTTTGGAGAAGACATGCCAAGATCCGAAATTTCACTGTACTATGGTGGATGGTGTGGCTAAGCTCAAGCATGGCAATAGACAAGGATATTATGCTCAGGTTCAGGGCCAACTGCGGCCTAGAATGGGTGTGACTTAATCACCTATCTGCCTGGCTCACATACAATGTCTGTGGAAAGGATTTTCTCAGGTAAACAGTACTGGGATAACACACTGTTGCCAAAACTGACCACTCATGCTGTTGCATATCTTGATAATAAATATTTTCAGGCAGGATAATTAAATGAATATAAGATTTGGTGACTAGGGCTGCAGTCATTATTTATACCACAGGAGATCCACAGGGGTGGGCACACACCTTTGCTTGGAGGTAATATTTACCCATTTGGGTAAATGGTGATTAATTTGAATAATCTGCTTTTATTTTAGTAGGTTTCTGTATTCATATATCACTTGGTATTTGTATGTCACAGGAAAAAAAATAATATGAAAAATGGCACCTAATCTGAAATGGAAAAACAATGCACTCAAGGAAAACATTTCCTTTTGAATTTTCCTGTGCCCCTTTTTTGGTACTAATAGGGAATGCAGCCTTATCATTTAGTTTCATAAAATAGGAAAAGCAGCACATATATTTGCTATATGACAAACTGCCCAACGTCAGTGGTATCTAATCTTTGTCAAGCCTGATTGTATATCAAAGCCCTTATCGGACACAATACTGTCACCAGCTTCATTTCTTCACACTTTGTCTTGCTCTTCTAGATTATATTAAAGACAAAGTTACTATAAACCCAAAGAAACGCTTCCTTGGCAGTCTGGGCCTCAGCTTATGTGATTCGAATATTAAGTTTTCAGTCCCCCTAACTGGGCCAGTCCCTTTTTCATTAAAAAGCAGAGCAATTAAATAGAGTTTATTAGTCATCACTGTCATCTGATAATATCGGATCCATAAAATTATGCTATGGATATTGTAATATATAGATTTAGGCACTGCCTAAAAGCGGAGCTCCTGTGATTATAATAAATGATCAAGAAAGGTATCAAGGTTTAGAAAAATATATTTTCTAATCTGATATCATAACTTCAATAACTGCATCTGATTTTGTGAAAGCTTGATAACATAAAAAACCTGTGGAAGTCTACAGTATTTATAAATGCTTTTTAGATCATCATTGCATGATTGCATGCAAACATAGTGATAGGAAAGCATTTTTTATGTATTTCATTTTTGTTTTTCTAATAACAAATATTGAAAGGCTCCACTAGTATGCTCCTGATTAACTTATCTATATTATATACTGACATAATATTAATATTCTTACTAGCCTCTAGGGGCACAGACAAAAAATACTGTAAAGTACGGGAAAAATTCTAAATGTATAGAAAAAATAGCAACAAAAAAGCTTGCCAACCCCTGCATTGCTGGTGAGTTTGGGGTGTTTTCAATGCATTTTTTCGGTGAGTGCAAAAATTATTCACAAATTTTCATGCATTTCTGGTTGTTGAGGCCTAAAATTACAAAATACTGTGTAACAATCAGAATAACTCATTATGTACATTGTAACAGTGAATTCTTCCAATATACTTGCCCATTCTACTCTCAAATCCAATCAGTGTGCTGATCATTTCCTAAATCCATGAACTTATGTTGCCAAAATCCAGGAGTGAAATCCGGGACCTTGAGAAAAGTGCTCTGAATCTGATTGTTTTGTGTGTGTGTGTGTGTGTGTGTGTTTTGGTGTGAACCCCCCCCCCCCCCCAAACAAGATTGTCAAATCCCCATTTCCATTCACTTATATGGTAGGTCCATGAAGCCTACCATCATAATCTCTTTGTAGTTAAAGGGCTATTTCTCAAACCTAGACTGGTATTTTGCAGGAGTTGATCCAGGAATTTAAAAAAAGGGGGGGGGGGACATGGGACTTCTAGCACGTGACTTTTAATCCCAGTAAGAATTAAATTAGAACCATTCTTAATCTTTCAGGCTTCAGAGGAAAAATGGGGAAAATAAGATTTCTCATGTCAGAGACTTTGGATTGAAAACAATTATAGACTAATTATATCCTAACTAAATTCAATATAAGCTATTTTAACTGTAGGCATTCCAAGTCTCTATCATCTATAATTTTTGCTTTACCCATTCGAGTGGTGTTTTTGGGATTTTTTCCCCTGATAGAAACCACATGCAAAAGAAAATAATACTTTGTGTGAAGTGTGGGTTTGAAGACTCAGGCTCGATCTAACGGTGGTCAACTAGCCAAATACTAGTAGCATTTTCGTTTTGGCTAGTGGATTTTGGCTCTTTAATAGCCATCTTGGCTACTGGATTTTTGGCAAGAAAGTAAAACTTTCAAAATGTTTTTCACGCGGCTTTTCATCTAAATAAATTGAAAGAAAACAGGAGGTAAAATCATTCTACAACAATCGGCGCACAATATCATCTGTAAGGAATTCTAAGACTGTTCCCTACTGTCACTGAATAATGGTAACATTTAAAAATTCATTTTTATTCAGTACATGGTGTGGCTAGTAGAAAATATATTATGGCTAGTGAATCTTGGCCATTTACTGGCCACTTGACTACTATTTTCAAAAGTTAAGACCTAGCCAGAGCAGCATTTCTAAATTTATTTTAGTCCAAAAAACAAAATAAAAACTTTGACGGCAGATAATATATGGATGGCCTTTGCTAAAATATTTACAATGTAAATATCTAAAAACAGAAGTTTAAACACTACCAGTACCTTAAATTGTAGTATTCAGTTGTGTTGCTCATGCTTTCCACACAATTTGTAAGTTTATATAAATCCAGGAGGAGCTTTTCAGTGTTTCATGCCCAGTCAGTTTCTCCTCCCATTGCTGTCGTAAAATGGCTTCAAAATCAAAAGCGTTTCTACAGTACTCTTCGTCTTATAGACGAGGGAGTATAAAAGTCTTATATTATCAAGATGAGTTTGTGTTACGCCGATTGAACTTCTCACTCGTTCATGATTCCCAGATCTTCTACTGTTCAGAAAAGGCCAAATCTTGCACGAGGCCAGCATTGGATTTCACAAAACATATCCATTTCAACGTTCCTCCTTGAACTTCAAATGAAACGAACTTCAAATCCAAACCTCGAGGTTATGGATTTCGTGGTATCAGCAATCCATACTAGTATACTTAAAGCATAAAATCAACAGCACTTCTTCTTCTAGCAACCAAAGTTATAAAAAGTTCATGTCGGCAAGACAGCCACGAGTCCCTCGGCCTCATTTAGTCTTTTCTACAACCTTGTCCTTTGCCATTAATATCCATACCGATATCTGGAAATATTGATATAATTCAAGCTTTGTTGAATCCATTTCTGTGACACGGCCCAGAAAACTGACGAGCGATAAATATGCTTTCAAACTTCAAAATTAGCCGTATTTCTTTCACGGCATTTTCCTTCCGAGTTAATCCTGCTTGACTGCATCTCCCCTTTGATTGTAAAATGCATACGAAAAAGCTCAGAATTCTAACCTCAGCACAGGTAAATGGTAAAATATAAGCTTACTAAGTAAAGAGAAATAATGTTGCTTCTCTTCTGATCTGCTGGCTGCCGAAGAAAAATGTTTTTCAAAATAAAAGTCCCCAGTCCCCCAGATGAGCAGGCGCGCGCGCCGGATCTCGACATTTCCCGCCAAAAGTAGTTTCACGGCATTGGTAGTGATGTCATGTCACGTCAGCCAGGCATTATGTGCCTCTTGCTCTCTATATCATTTTCTGCAAGAATGGTTTTCTCACGTTTTATCATTTTCGAGATATTAAATTCTAAAGGAATAACACAGGGATCCCATGTGTACACGGACGGCGGCGGACGGCGGACACTATAGGTTTTTATACAGGAAAAAAGGAAACAAATTATATCTCTCGAAAGGAACCAACTACGGCATCCAAACTTTGACCCAATTATCTATGGGGTAATTGCTTTTCAACGCACTAATGAGTTGGGCATGGCGTCATCAATAAAATGAAAAAATGAATTTAATTAGTAGTGACGTTTCAAAATCAACTCGATGGTATACGGTTTTTCCTTAGGTATGGTGCTCCGCTTGCGCGGGCCTTCGGCCCGCGCTGGAGCTCCGCTATCAAAGTCATTCGGATTTAACGAGTTGGCTTTGTGTGTTTACAGTTTACGTGATTGATGAAACGAACCTAAGGGAGGACTCCCCTAATTTTGGGACGGGTCGTCGTACCTTTTAGGGTTTAAAATAAGGTTCCTTTAAAGGGGATAAAATTCAAAAACTTCAATTTTCTTTGCTTAGGGGTCCGTTCTATCAAACCAAGCAACAATGGTTTTATCAATATCACACCTGTTGGCACCGTTCAGTGGTCCAAATCAACTAAATCAAGCACTTTATGGTACATTTAGGGGTATAAAACGAAAGTTTCCCGGCGAGCATCCCGAGCCTCAACAACGATGCCGCCTGCTATATATCGTAATTCGCACGTGAAAAATACATGGGCGATTGGAGATATGGAACTTATCTTCTCGTGTTCATATTTGAATCTCACTCGTTGGGCTGCGCGGATATTGATCTTCGGATACCAAACATGGCGTGGCTCAAATAATGTGTTACCCGTCCCCTAAAGATACCCTAATAGATGAGGCCTTATAAACCTTTCAGAAAAGGTTGAACAGTTACAACTGTCTGTAGTAGCCAGCGATCCGTCATGGGGAAAAAAGGTATTCCAAGACAGAATCATGGATGCTGGCTTTTAGGATGAATAACCATAATTATGTGAACCTGTTTATATCAAATGACTGTACAACACATCGCCCGCAAGAATAATTCGAGAATCACGTTCTTCTTACTTTCTCCCATAACGCAGTGCGGGCTACAACAGACAGTTGAGACGGTGCAACCTTTTCTGAAATAGGTGTATGCCATTAGGCGCGAAGAAACCGGATAACAGATAAAAGTTACCCATCAAGAAATTTTCGTGACTAAAATGCTGCCTTTTAAGTCTTTGTCTAATTATCGTCTTCTCATCAAGAAATCTATCTTTCTCGCACGGTTTTTAGAAGCACCACTGCGCTCACTCGTGAGATATCAAAATTTCAACACTCAAATATAAATTCCATATCCCCGCGCGCCCATGTATTATTCTCTTGACTATTAATTCCCTTATAGTAATAACAAGAGTTGAATATGATGCCTGTCTGCGCTATCTGGTGATAACAAGAGGCGGAACTAGAGAATTGAACTGGGATCATGAAGTGTTTAATATCTACGAAAAACGCTTCAAAGTAGGTTTTAGCAACGCAAACAACAAAAGGAACTTCGTACGCAAGGCACAAAAGTACGACTGATTTATGGTCCCCATTGAGCTTATCGGAAGACGGCTGTTGAATATAAAAAAAACGTCTAACCTTACCAATAGCCCTTTCCATATGGATGCTGTGTTTTGCTATTGTCTGTGTCCTGATTACCTCATTCTCTTTAAATTGTGGTTTATCTCTGAGGAATGGTGGAATATTAAGTTGACTACCTATCTTTGTCAAGTCTGATTGTATATCAAAGCCCTTATCGGCCATAAAACTGTCACCAGCTAAAATTTCTTTCACACTTGTCTTCTTAGAGAGGATATCTAGAAATCCACTTCTCTTCACAATTTCTTTGTCTGAAATTGATTCAGTATAGAGCTGGGATATGAACATAAAACCCCTTTAGCATCCACTCCCACAAGAGACTTGAGTGTATTTGTAGATTTGTAGTTAGAGTAATTTTGTGACAGCAAGACAAGTGATGAGTGACACTGAATTCTCGATTCAGTTGCATCGATGATTACGATATTTTTAGGGTAGTCTTGTTTGAATTTTCCAGGCATGTTTTGAAGTACAACGTTCCTGTGTGGCCAGATTTTTAGAGCACCAAGTCTCACATACAACAGGTTCAACTATGTTATACAAACATTTGCTACAGTCGATTCTGCCAAATGAAATCTTATTGCAATATCCAAATTAGTTAATCCTAAACGTAATTTCATTAAAACTAATAAAAATTCATCATCTACACAAAGTCGACGGCTCCTCAAGGCACCTGCAGGACTTTCATCCCCTGATTCGGAATCTGAATCACTGCTATCATTGTGAATAGCATTGATAGAATCAAACAACAATGGAGTATCCATAGCTCGACTTCTCCGTGCTTTGGTGTACCAATAGACTATGTTTCTGCTATTCTGGTAGAATGAACTTGAGTACCTTAGCAAACTTGTCAAAACTTGTAAATCCTGTATAATGTTTACAATACTTCTCTTCATTTTGTTTAGTGTCGCATAGTTCCCGTAAGTGTTGTAAAGACATTCTTTGAGTGCAAAGCAGTGGGATATCAACTTGGCATGATCTTGAAATTATTCCAACTCGATCAGTTTCATCAAAATGACCTTTTTCTTCAGAGGCCGTAACCGTTTCTTCTTGCTTAAGCAGTTCTTCTTGTTCTTTTATCCTCTCGAGCTTTTCAGGGAGAGATCTTCTTTTGATTTTCTTCCCATCAAGGGAAGGCACAGCGTCGGGTTTCAGTCTTCGTTTTCTAATCTCAGGATTAATAAAATCGTCGTCGCAAAAATGAAAGGAGCATACTTTCGTATACCCAGAAGCCTTAAAATCTTTCCTTTTATCTCGATTAATCTCTGTAATCGATAACTGAAAAGAAATAAGAGCTGACACATGCAAATGTATGCCAACTCTTCGAAAAACATCTCCCTGCGCCCGGTTGTGAAGTGGGTTCCCTCCCGTGTTCCAACTAGCCAAACCAAGTTCCCAACTAACTTCGTAATTATTTGCAACTCAGATGGAAAATACAGATAAAAAACACATAGAACCATCCAATACTCATAGATCATTACCAAAGTAGCTTAAGCAGGTAACCCTTGAGTTTTCTAAACAAAATTTCTCAACTTAGATGTGGTTATAAAAAATTGTTGCGAACTTGGCAACATAGTTGGGAACACGGGAAGCAACATCGCAATATTGGCGCGGGAAACGAACAGAAAATAGGAAAAAAAACTTTCCTCTTTAAGTTTCGGATCGCTTGGCAAAGCATGGAATGATAAATCTTTGTCCAACGAACTATTTGAGCAGCCAAAAGCTACACAATAATAAACCATGTTTTTCTCTCGCCGTTCAGTAATGACGGCGATGTCGGGTTTGTTTACCCAACTCAGGTCACGTAACAACAGCTGACAAATGAAGCCGAGGAGGTCTATTATCCGAGAATTAACTGAAATATTGCATCTAAAGACCTTAATCTTGCAAGGTCAAATATCATGAGGGAGATTATATTTTGTTCTAAGAAAACATGCTATTTTGAATTATTTGTTTCTTTTCCTGTATTAAGATATACATTTTCAATTGATTCCCCTTCAACTCTGAATGATGCACTTTGTGAGTTGTTCCCGAGCATGTCTGGTTTTGGGAGCCTACAAAAATAAACTCAAAACTTGCGCTACAACTGAGGTTGGTATCCTACAAGAAATACTTGAAAATGTTCGTGCCTTCCGACAGTGAAACAAAATAATCTATTAGTCTATGATTAAAATCTCCAATTGCCTGTTATATGTGGAAAATACTGTAAAACACTCCCATTTTATAGCCAGAAAAATATCTTGGAAACCTACAAAACCAAGCAGTCAAGAGGTTCCTCAGACAAACCTCAGCGAAATGTATAAAACATTCCAAAATTCTAAGAATAACAGGTTAGTAAATTCAAGAATTACTGTACCATTGCCTAATCGGAAGTTTGGAGGAGTTTGGAGATGGCATTGCATAGTTTTTGATGACCAAAAAGTAAAGTTCGATGACTAAATCACTTTAAAATGCGACGGTATTCCACTTCGAATCCTCAAACAAAAAAATAACGCAAATCTCCCGAGCAGCCACGATTTCCACGATCGTTTTTAATGAACTTTCATTATTTTCCAACTAGCGTAGCGAGCCGCCAGGGCGCGAAAAAACTGAATGAAAATATAAAACTTTTTAAAGTTAAAAGTTAAAACCTTTTAAAGTTAAGCTTTTTAAAGTTAAGCTTTTTCAATTTAAAAAACTAGGGTTGAAAGGGTTGAATTAAAACGTTTCGTACCTTGAGAATATTTTTCCTTGTCACTTCACGGCACGACGACAGTCTTCCGAGTTTCGACCTTCGCCTTCGGTTATCTCGCGATGTCGTTCTATCTTTCGTCTGAGACTCCAAGAAATGTTCTGGACACATTTTTCCCGTTTTATTTAGTCTCTGTCTTTTTATCGTCTTCAGGTTTCGACATGTTGGCTAGGGTATTACCTCCATCCTCCTACTGAAGAAATCAATTTCCCGTTCTCTCTCGGTCGAGCGGTCGTTTTGTCTTCCGACATGTCATTCGCTCGCTGCTGGTTCTTCGATCTCACACTCTCCGTCCTCTGACTTTGCTTCTTTTCCTTCGTGAAACTCCCGTGTTCATCGAATAAATCTGTCTCGACTTTATCCCGGTAAATATGACGTGTAGTCTAAAATACCTTGATATGACAGCTTACTTCAGAAACGTTTCAGTTTTTGATGAAGAACAAGAAAAAAAATCCTTCACTTTTCGAAAATTCAAACACGAAGAAAAATAACAAAATCTCTAATAAAGAAAAAATCGCCAATTTCAAGCGCGCGCGTGTGTCTATTTTCAAAACTGGTGGGTTGCCTGTGCCACGACGGACGGACACACAACCGGAGGTCCATAACAAATTGTTCGATGCATATACACTTTTGTTTTGTTCCTTTCTCTCCTGCATGTAGCTATGGGGCTAAAACCGCTAAAACCGAGTACGACTACACATGAGATAATGCGCGAGACTTTCGCCGAGTGTTTCTTGTCTTGAGCGGTTGGCATTGAGCCCGAGCGAACTTTAAAATGGCATAATATATAGATTTAGGCAATGCCTAAAAGCGGAACTACAATCATACACACCCCACGTCTTACTCACAGGGAGCTCACCTTTACAGTTTAAACACGAAACCGCGCTATAAAAGGGCCAGCGCCAGGCGTTTGTCACCTTTAGTTGTCACTCAATCGCCGAGCAGGAAAGAGCTCTGTTTCAGTGCTGATGAATTCTCCCTTCAACCCAACGCGATATTCTCTAATTTTACATCCTTCAAAATACCAAAACGTATTCTCAAACATTTTCATGGTTTATAGTAAAGGAATCTCCCGATTCCATTTAACAATTTCAACTTTCGGAGGGTCTCTTATTCTATTCTATCCTCGTAATTATTTATAAACACAAAAAGTACGCTGTCGAGTTATACGTTTGTACGGCTCCGAATTATTAATCGCACTCACTACATTTCAAATATCTTTCTTTTAACGACAAGAATATAATACTGTTCTTAACCACAGCATAGTTACTGCGGCATGCGACCAACTAGGAGTCCAACAAAATACGGAGGAACGACGGCGAGTCGTAACTGCTGTTATCTTTCATAACATGAGTTCGTCTTCAATTCAAAGCTTGATGCAAATATTCCCGGCCTTAGTGATCCTTCATTCCCAATGCACTTTATGCATTACCAGGTTGATCTTCAAAATTCTCTTGGCCGACAATGCTTGTGTTGTTCAGAAAACGGAGCAAACACAGAGTCAGTGAGTAGATTGAAGAGAAGTTGAATATTGTGTTCAACGCTCACAATATTCAATGGAGGCGGCCTTCTCGTCGCACTCTGACCAGTAATAATGGGAACATTTACAAGGATAAAATAAAGTTCTGGTATTCCATAGGCTTAGGAGATTCCTTGAGACTATTAATTGCACTTTCTCCTCCCTCAAACGACTGATTAAAACCATAAAATCTCTCATGGTTAGCTCTCCACGATCTCCCCACGGCCCGCCATTACTGAATAACAACGGGCTTTCGATATCGGCCTCTCGCGTCCCTTATTCTTTTGTCAGAATCACTCGAATCCCGAGGGACACTCATACGCATGTATATGGTTGAATTACTGCTGTAAAAGATTATTGTGGGCTCTACAAAATGGCGAAAGAAGCCCGCTTCTTCAGTGGCTTGAAGAAATCGGCGCGTAATTCAAATTGTAACAAAATCTTGACCATTGTTTGGCTAGAAACACATACATTCATACTTTATCCTTTTATTGGTAGAATTGTTTTCAGTAAATGGGGTAAGTTTCTTTATTATTAGCACGAAAATGGGCAGCATTAAGTTGTATTTTAATATTACTTCTCTCTCCTCCTCTACAAGTTGGCTAACCGGCCATTTTGAATTACCGTTTGAATTCAAAAGGTGTGAAATGGGGGCGGACCTATCCCTTTTATAGCGCGGTTTCGTGTTTAAATCAAGAAAATTCATGTTACCATTATATGGCAAGGATAGTATTAGCGCGTTCTGATATGCTAACAAGTCGCAGTTCACGACCAACAAACGATAATCTCCTTGAAATAAAAAAAAAAAATGAAAAATAAGATTTTCAGCGAAATCTACAACAAAGAATACCCTGACATAGTATTTGTCTCATTGTACTAACTAAATATAACATGTGACAAAGGAAAATCAAGGTTAGAGTATCAGAAATGACCTGTTTACATAGAGCAAAGCAGGGCCAAAAAGTCAAGCTTACTCAAAACTATAATTCGAGTTTAGCCGGAGAAAAAGAAACATCGAGGGAGCCAACTAAAGCAGCAAAACGTAAAAGTTACATGTAAAGTCAGAATTTTCTCATCAGGAATGCAATAAGCATGGAAGCTAAAAATCTAAATAGCATAAGAAGCAATTTCAAGCTTTGTGCTTACCGATAACGTGAAGTCGTTTCTTTCCTTCGAAAGTCTCCGTCGTGTTGAGTTGAATTCATTCTTACTTGGCAAGCTCTAAATATAATTCGGCTAAAACCATTGCGATTTTCTGTTATTGTCAATCCTGTTCAATCCAGTTCTGGCTCCCTGTTCGTAGATCTCATATGAGTATTCGAAGAACACGTCGTTTGCAGCTTTTACGAAAGAAACTGTTGTTTTTCTCCAGAAGATCGCCGAAGTCTTGCTTCGCCGTGGGCCGGGTATTCTGCAATCTAGCCCTTGAATCTTTTGCAACTCCCTCATAGTTTCTCCAAAATGACTAAACAACAATATGAAATATCGGCAAAGAATCGAATCCGAAGTATTTTGACAATCATTAGAGGATTCTTTTGAGCAAATTTGGCGTGGTTCGCACCCACGAGTTTGTCTCAGTTTGACTCAACAAAAATTTCGTCTGAATGAACTCGAGTGAGCCGACACGGGCGCGTGTTTTGTGAGTTTTTTCGGCGGGAAAATGAAGGAGCGACCGGTCCGTGTCCTCTGCCAAGCACCGCATCAAAGCACCGTGGCGCTGTGCTGGAGGACAAAATGACGCGCGCGCTCAGTGATCCAAGACGGACTGTGATTGGCTGTGTACACGGGTCGCCACTAACGCAAGTGCGCATGCGTAAATAAGAGCCCGCGATGTTTTCGTAAGCCGCTGAACGTATCTTTTTGGCTTGGATGGGTTGCTTTCTCATGTGACATTGAATGATACGTATGGGGCTCCACTCCGTGCCTTCGGCACGGGGAGTTCCGCTTTTATAGAACTGTGCAAAGCAAGCTCCTCGAACTGTCAACAGGACTGCCGCTTATTCGTATTTACATGTGCCATAATCCACGTACGTTGATTTGCGATGCTTTCGTTCTTTAACAATTTACCATGGGCTTAGATGTTTCCCAAAAACCGGGTTGGGGAGTTTTAGATATACGATTTCAGAGCCAATTTTGTGTGTCCGCTTAGTTTTTTTTAATTATTTAAAAAAATGTAAAATAATTATTTAAAAAGTCATTACTTTCGCGAGGGTGAAACTCTGCGTGGAATTCTGTTGATTCTGAATATTCACGAGGGTTGAACTCCTTCACCGGGAAGGTAACTCTATAAGCAATTTGGATTTTAAATGAAAATATATGCTATAGTTTAGCACAGGACATATGCCTGTGGAACAGTGCAAATCTATATGTTGGCCCGAGGCTGTGACTGCAACTTGTTAACAATCTTGCTTACTTCCCTGATTGCGATTATGTCAAAGTAAATTTGACTTTCCACGATTCAAGGACGTCATGTGGCGCCCAAGTTCATGCCGAGAACGTTAATGCGCAATGTTAACGTTGAAACATGAAAATTGATTTGGGCAAATTCTCGTGTCGTTAGTAGAGAGAGTTATGGTTTCTGTAACGTGGCTGGTTTTGAAGGACTTCGCGTGTTAGTCTTGAACAAAGTGAATCTAAGGAAATATTTAATTTATTAATGTATAGCGAAAGACGCAAAAAGACTCAGCAAGAAGGCCAAGAGACGGCGAGAAGCTAAGAAGTCGTTTCTAGCCAAGAGTCAAAAGCACCGGACAGAAGTGGACTCATAGAACAACATTCATATAGAGAGCTTTAATGATTATGCGGTTGTTACCAAAGGTAACGAGTACACATGACCAACTGGTAACCATATTGGATTAAGACAGGGAGGAAACTTGAACTTTTTAGCATACTCCTAAAGGTAGTGCTATCCTCTGTGAATCTAACTTTAAGTCCAGGATTGAACGAAGGGCAAATTTTATCCAGAATTCCAAGAGTCTGAATTGCCTTTATTTAGAGTTAACCATGTATTTATCAACATAAAACATAGCTACATTTAGATGGCCGCCATAAGATTACGTTACTTATGTTTCGAAAATAACAACGTGTACTATAACGTAGTTCTGATTCTGGTGACAATAATGTTAAAATTTCCGGGAATACAATTTTTGTTTTTAAACAGTTTTGAGCAGTGCCATCATAATGACATCTGTGGTAGAACATAGTCCAAATTCTAACATCAGACGCCTGTTTAGACCAAAAGAGTTTGAACGTCAAACTGTTACATCAGAGTAACAAAATTCCTCGGTTGATTTAGGCAATAAGAAAAACACGAAGTGAAGGAGAGAGAAAAGAAGAGTCGTTCACGGTTAGCTCGCTGATGTTAGCTCGACACGAGGAACTACCTATAACAATATCATTCTCGATTTATTGTTTTGTTGACATTCCATATCAGTTTACTAGAATCTGGTCCTTAAATACCCGAAGGAATACACAGAGCACTTGCGAAAGAACCAATGTAGTGTACTGAAACGTCAGAAAAAAATTTGTTTATACTGTACTGTTGTGAATTTCTTCTGTTCTGTGGCACCACGGACTGCCATGCCTTACCATAAAGCAGGTATGGTAGACATGGCAAGCCATGGTAAGGCCTACCATGCACTAACCATGACCTACCATTGCTAACCATGCCTTTCCAAGATGTGCCAGGCGCTGCCTTGTCTTTGCTTATGAACTACCATGCCTTACCATAGACCAAATATGGTAGACATGGCAAGCCATGATAGGGCCTACCATGCATTACCATGAGGTACCATTGCTAATCATGGCTTTTCGAGACTTTTCGAGGGATTGCTATGCCTTTGCAATGAACTATCATGGGCTACCATGCCTTACCATAGACCAGGTATGGTAGACATGGCAAGCCATGGTAAGACCTACCATGCATTACCATGACTTACCACTGCTTAATGACTTTTGAAGACCTGCCAGGGATTGCTATGCCTTTGCTGTGGACTACCATGGGCTACCATGCCTTATCATAGACAAGGTATGGTAGACAGGGCAAGCCATGGTACGGCTTACCATGCATTACCATGACCAACCATTGCTAACCATGGCTTTTCAAGACCTGCCAGGGATTGCTATGCCTTTGCTATGGACTACCATAGGTTACCATGCCTTAACATAGACCAGGTATGGTAGACATGGCAAGCCATGGTAAGGCTTACCATGCATAACCATGACCTTCCATTGCTAACCATGGCTTTTCGAGACCTGCCAGGGATTGCTATTGACTACCATGGGCTACCATGCCTTACCATAGACCAGGTATGGTAGACATGGCAAGCCATGGTAAGGCTTACTATGCATTACCATGACCTACCATTGCTGACCATGGCTTTTCGAGACCTGCCAGGGATTGCTATGCCTTTGCTATGGACTACCATGGGCTACCATGCCTTACCTTAGACCAGGTACGGTAGCCATGGCAAGCCATGGTAAGGCCTACCATGCATTACCATGACCTACCATTGCTTAATGACTTTTGAAGACCTGCCAGGGATTGCTATGCCTTTGCTATGGACTACCATGGGCTACCATGCCCTACCTTAGACAAGGTACGGTAGACATGGCAAGCCATGGTAAGGCCTACCATGCATTACCATGACCTACCATTGCGCACCATGGCTTTTCAAGACCTGCCAGGGGCTGTCTTACTTTTACTATGGACTACCATTGGCTACCATGCCTTACCATAGACGAGGTATGGTAGACATGGTAAGCCACTGCAGGGCCTACCATGCATTACCATGAACTACCATTGCTAACCATGGCTTTTCAAAACCAGCCAGGGATTGCTATGTCTTTACTATGGACTACCATGGGCTACCATGCCTTACCAAAGATGAGGTATGGTAGACATAGCAAGCCATGGTAAGGCCTACCATGCATTACCATGACCTACCATTGCTAACCATGGCTTTTCGAGACTTGCCAGGGACTGCTATGCCTTTGCTATGGACTACCATGGGCTACCATGCCTTACCTTAGACCAGGAATGGTAGACATGGCAAGCCATGGTAAGGCCTACCATGCATTATCATGACCTACCATTGCGCACCATGGCTTTTCAAGACCTGCCAGGGGCTGTCTTACTTTTGCTATGGACTACCATTGGCTACCATGCCTTACCATAGACGAGGTATGGTAGACATGGCAAGCCACTACAGGCCCTACCATGCATTACCATGAAATACCATTGCTAACCATGGCTTTTCAAGACCTGACAGGGATTGCTATGTCTTTACTATGGACTATCATGGGCTACCATGCCTTACCATAGATAGATAGACATGGCAAGCCATGGTAAGGCCTACCAAGCATTACCATGACCTACGATTGCTAACCATGGCTTTTCGAGACTTGCCAGGGATTGCTATGCCTTTGCTATGGACTACCATGGGCTACCATGCCTTACCATAGACCAGGTATGGTAGACATGGGAAGCCCTGGTAAGGCCTACCATGCATTACCATCACCTAACATTGCTAACCATGACTTTTGAAGACCTGCCAGGGATTGCTATGCCTTTGCTATGGACTACCATGCCTTACCATAGACGAGGTACGGTAGACATGGCAAGCCATGGTAAGGCCTACCATGCATTACCATGACCTACCATTGCGCACCTTGGCTTTTCAAGACTTGCCAGGGATTGCTATGTCTTTACTATGGACTACCATGGGCTACCATGCCTTACCATAGACGAGGTATGGTAGACATGGTAAGCCATGGTAAGGCGTACCATACATTACCATGACCTACCATTCCTAACCATGGCTTTTCGAGACCTGCCAGGGATTGCTTTGCCTTTGCTATGGACTACCATGGGCTACTATGCCTTACCTTAGACCAGGTATGGTGGACATGGCAAGCCATGGTAAAGCCTACCATGCATTACCATGACCTACCATTGCTAACCATTACTTTTGAAGACCTGCCAGGGATTGCTATGCTTTTGCTATGGACTACCATGCCTTGCCATAGACCAGGTATGGTAGACATGGCAAGTCATTTCGTGGTCGTACATCATGCCATGGGTTACCATGTAGTGGTATGGGTTATCATGGTCCTAATTCGTGACTAGTCCAGTAAAATTAGGCCGAAAATGTGCTCAACCTGAAACAAATTGCAACAGAAGATGTTTCAACGGATTCTCAAAAAGAAATGTGTTGTCTATAACATATCCAAAATCGGCAAAAATCCGTCCATGAGAAAGTACCAAAATCTGCCGTTTAAGTCCAACATGACACTATTCCTCTGCATGGAAACGAGGCTCTAACCAAAATATCAAATTGTGTAGAGGTAAAACCTGTAAAATAGCGCAAAAATCGTTTCGCCTACTCGCCTGATTCCCATTAAGATGAAAACAATATATTCTCGAATTGTTAATGTTGAAAAAGTAAAAATTATATATTTGAAATCATTATTTAAGAATTCACCGTTAATCATTGTGAAATATAGCCATACTGAAAATTGTATCAGTCTATTATTTGCGAAATTTGCGTGTTTCGACTTAAACTAGCTAATTTTGCGAGGAAAAAAAGCGAAAGATAAATGAAGTGTTTAGTGAAGTGTCTATTTATGTTGCATGTTGATTGTGCAAACCGATTATTCCCAGACAAAGGAAAACGTAAATTTGGGACAGAAGACTTTTTAAGGCGCGCCGCTACAATCATACAAAGCACACGCAAAGAACTGAAAGAAGATCACATTCTCATTCCACTGCTTTAAAATACTCAACTGGAACTTTTGCGTAAACAAGTAAGTGAAATTTGAGTTATTTTGTAATTGAAGTAAAAGTAAATATATCTAATAAAGTGTGGCGATTTTGGGAAGCAAATACGAAGACAAATCAGAACAGAATTAATCAATTGGGAATTTCCTAGCAAAAGTAATTTGATCGTTTGCTTCATTGTGCTAATCATTTTAAGCAGTTTCGAATTGACAATTCAATTTCCTAAGGAATATTCACTCTTTCTTTGTTGGTACTTATCGTTAGATAACAAGAGTATTAGTGTGAATGGAGGCTAAAGATGTGTGTGTGATTTGCGAAGAAAAAGTTGAAGATGGAGGCCCAGATACCTCGGAGCTGGGAGAGAAAGGCTGCAAAAAAATCAACAAACTTAGCATCGAAAGAAATGATAATATATCCGCAGTTCCTGGTCAGGTTGTGCATAAGCATTGTCGCCGGGATTATACTACTAAAAAACGCGCCGCGTCGAAAAAGCCCCCAGAAGAAAAATGCAGCAACCGAGCACTAAAGCGAACTATCGAGCAGTCATTTGACTTCAAGTCTGATTGTTTTTACTGTGGTATGTCAGTGACGAAAAGCAAAGCAAGGTATCTACTATTGAAACGAAAGAAAAGGTCCTACAGGTGTGCAGCGAGCGGTCTGATGTTTGGGCAGAGATAGTAAAGGCGCGAAGTTTACACGTGCACGACCTGCCCGCTGCTGAAGCAACCTATCACCAATGTTGCAGTGTTAATTTCCGCACGAATAAACAGGTCCCTCAGCCGTACGCGGAAAAGATCGACAACAAGAGAAAGAAAATTGGCAGGCCGAAAGAAGATGTCAGGTCAGAGGTCTTTCTGAAGGTGGCGCAGTTTCTTAAGGATAATGACGATGAGCAGTTGACAATTCAGGATCTAATGGCAAAAATGCAAGAGTACCTAGGAGAGAGTGACACGCACTATAGCCGGACATACTTGAGGAAAAAGCTTCCAGATTATTTCGGAAATGACATTATTATAACAGATATTAACGGAAAGTCTAGTGTCGTTACATTTAGAAGTACAGCCAAACATATTTTGCAGAACTTTCATAAGAAACAAACGAAAACAGCTGATGTCAAAACGCAGGCGCAGAATATAATAACGACTGCAGCGAAGCTCATAAAAAATGATGTCAAGCTTGCCGAATCGTTAATTGATTACTACCCCCTTATTGACACAGAGCCGCAGAACCAAACAAATATTTTGCCTCCAACTCTGAAGCTTTTTCTGGATGAGATCGTTTTTAGAAGTGATCAGATCAAGGTTGCAGCTATTGGACAAGCCCTCATGCAAGCAGCGCGCCCTAGAGTATTTATTGCGCCCCTACAAATAGGCCTCGGAGTACAACTCCACCACAACTTTGCATCGCACTTTTTGATTGATATATTACACCGTCTTGGGTTTTGCTCCTCCTACAAGGAAATACAGAAATTTAATGAAAGCGCTGCTGTGGATCAGGGTTGTGAGGTTCCGAACTACGATGGGGAATTTGTGCAGTACATGGCAGATAATGTCGACCACGACATACGTACCTTAGACGGGCGCAACACGTTCCATGGCATGGGCATGATTGCTGCTGTAACTCCAGGCACGGAGCGGCGAAGGAATCTTCCTAGAAAATCAGTCACAGTCGAGGAGATCGCTGCTGCTGGCAAAGTGATAATAGAGACCGTGAAGGAGCCCCGACTTCCCCTGGTGCATATCAAGTAGAACACTCTTATCGTGAAAGCAGTTCAGGACCCAACGAGTAATATTGATGCTCTGTGGAAATCCTCTATGTCGTTTGGCCGGGAGCGCCCTTCTTGGTCAGGTTTTATGCAGGCTGTGCAAAGCGGACAGCATCAAGGCGAATCATCCGTCCACTTTTTACCTATGATTGACCTGAGTCCAAGTGACTTGACCTATGTTAATTCAACTCTTCTCTACGTAGCAAGACACGCAGCAGAGAAAGGAATTAAGCCGATACTGACATTCGACCAGCCTCTTTACTGGAAAGCGTACACACTAATCGAGAGTGAGCCAGCGGAAAGCATTCTCAGGCAAGTCATTTTACGGCTAGGCGGTTTCCACACTCAGATGAGCTACCTTGGCAGCATCGGTCACCTGATGGCTGGGTCGGGTCTGCGCGAGCTGATGGAGCTAGTGTACGCAGGCAATGCTGTTGATCATATTATGAGTGGCAAGGCTGTGTCGAGGGCAGTGCGCGCGCATTTCCTCGTGGATGGCGCTCTTAACGCGCTGCTATACTCACAAGCGCTTGATGAACCAATACCGCAACACGCAAGTAATGATGGTACAGGTCAGTTTGCTAAGTAATTGAAATCCATGCTTAGAGAAGCTGTAATATGCATTCATGAATAATGAAACAGCGCGCTTTTTTATACTTTAGGAGCATCTGATGCAACAACGGATGTAACTACAAGCCAAGACACAGAACATTCAAATCCGGTTAGCACCTCTACTACTATGTCGTCAAGTGAGTAGACTACGCATTGATTGCGTCTTAGTTTAATGGATGTTGTGCAAAGTTGTACAGTACGAAAACCATTGATTAATATCCTATTGTGTTATAGGCACATCAGCCACAGACCTTGTAACAGGGCCTCCAACTCCCATAACTACTGCTACAGGGTCAAGTAAGCTATCTGTGATCATAAACGACAAGTATATTGCAACTGGGAAAACCGCGAACGCCTGAAAAACGTATGAAACCGACATCTCTTCTATTTTGTATATATTGTTTTTTTTTCTGACAAAAGACATGCGGCAATTAAAAAAAAATTACAATTAGTTGACATCCAGTTTCCTCGATTTTCCCGGTTGTATCGTAAACGTTATAATGCGTAAATCGTTTCTGATGGCGATATTAATGCAAGAGTGCTATGCTATACTACATCCTCTATACCTAATGCTTACCTGCGCACTTCGCTTCTACGATAGGACTCCAAAGCGATTCGAGGAATGGAACCTCAGAGCAAGGTTCTGCTACAGAAAGTGACACTAGAAAACGTGAGCAACCCTTTAATAATACAATTCGCCCCTTTTTTTTCTTTAAAGCTGATTGTGTAAGTGTTGTTTGCGTGCTTTCAGACGCTGATGTCACAGGCAGTTCAGGAATCAAAGAAAAGACGCGCCGATTACTAGTCGATCTACAAGAGAAAAAGACGTCGCCAGAAGAAATAAATGCTGCACAAGTTCTGAATGAGATAAAGCGCAAGGTCAGAACAACTAGTGACAAGCTAAAAGAGGAAAATCGCACAGCTGCTCTGTGGCTGCAATATCTTGAAATGATTGACATCCTTCGTTCATTTATCAAGGCCGAACGTACCGCAAACTGGGAATTGCATCTCCAGGCCGTCTCCGAGATGCTTCCTTACCTTGCAGCGTCTGGACATAACCTTTATGTTAAGAGTGCGTGGTTGTATCTCCAGGCAATGACGCCCTTGGAAGTGGACCATCCACAGCTTTAACATGAGTTCATGCAGGGCTTTCATGTAGTAAGACGTAGCGAGCGCAGGACTGGTCAGGACTCTCCACGGACTTAGTTATTGAACAAGTACTCATGCGAAGTCTCAAGACCACAGGAGGGTTAACGAGAGGGAGAGGTATGACTGAACGCCAACGTTTGGTGTGGCTACTGTCGAGACCTGCTTGTGCCTCTGCAATGCAAGAGCTCACGGGAGTGTTATATAACTCTGGCGAACAAAACAAAGATGTATCCCAAGCAAGAAAAGACCGGGACATGAAGGACACTCGCGCGATACTCGACGCCCTTGCCTACAAGAACCCCTTTGCACCTACTCCAGTTGCGTTGAGAAACGTTATGAACGGCGTGAATGCGGACGACCAAGTTAATGTGGATCGCGGCAAGGCCGTTGGTATGAAGATACTAACGTCAATGGTCGGCCAGTCAGTAACCCAATACACGTTTAAGCGCAAGTCGCAAGCTGTCACCCTTGGCACCACATCGTCTGTCCGTATATACGATGAGCACGTTCAGGTTGATCCACACTTGCTATTTCAGCGTCTGGTTCTTGCCTGTAACGGCGCAGATGATATGGAGGAGGCATTTAAGTATGAGCTTTGTACCTATCCAACCGCCCTGTTTGAGGCTCCAAGTCTGATGCGTGCCGCCAATAAGCCTGCTTTAGCAGATACCCTGTGGTCAATGTTAGAAAAAGAGGGTGCGCCACCACAGCAGACCGAAGACACACAGTACGTGCTAGATGGCGGAGCCCTCATACACAGATGTCCGTGGCCGACACCAGGCTCAGCTACATACGAGGAGGTCTGTCAGTTATACTGCAACTACGTTAAGAGAAAATACGGACAACCCATAGTTGTATTCGATGGTTATAATAGTCTAACAACAAAAAGCCTGACCCAACAGAGAAGGGCTGGCAACAAGACAGGCGCCACGGTGACCTTCACTGCAGGCATGAAAGCGACCATGAGAAAAGACTAATTCCTCGCCAACTCTCAAAACAAGCAACGCTTGATTGAGATGCTACGGAACAAGCTCTCTGAGTGCGGCTGTACCACCTTCCAGGCTGATGGAGATGCTGACCTGTTAATTGTCAAAACTGCAGTTCAGACGTCCGTGGATAGGCATACAACATTGGTTGGAGATGACACGTATTTGATCGTATTACTGTGTTATTACTACGACGTAGCGAGCCGCGACCTCATCTTTCAGCCTGAGCCGAAAGCAAACTCTAGACGCCGTGTATGGATGATGAAAGATCTGAAAAACAAACTCGGAAAGGAACTGTGCAATAATATGTTATTCCTTCATGCACTACTAGGGTGCGACACCACCTCCCGGATCTTTGGCATCGGCAAAGGCATTGTTATCAAGAAATTCGCAGAAAGTGCGTACTTTCGGGAACAAGCTGCCGTATTTGACAGTGCAAGCGCATCTGTAGCCGATGTGGTACGAGCTGGAGAGAACGCGCTAGTGGTCCTTTACGCGGGTGCCAAGAGAGGAGAGACGCTCGATCACCTACGGCATAGGAAGTATTGTGAAAATCACAGATTGAGCCACAAACCCTCCCTCCCACATCCTCGGCGGCCAGATTCCATTCCATGAGAGTCTATTTACAAGTGAGACAGTGGAAGGGGCATGACTGTAACACAGAAGAAGTGCGACGGTGGGGCTGGACTCTGACACAGGATCATCAGTTACGTCCAGTAATGACAGAACAGCCTGCTGCGCCCGGGCATCTACTCAGGATCATCAGATGCAATTGTTCCACCGATTGCAGCACTCTTCGATGTACCTGCAGGAAGAGCGGATTCGAGTGTTCTCCCGCCTGTGGTCAATGCAGGGGCGACAACTGCACCAACTCCAGCCCCCAAGAACTCGAGGAGGAGGATAATTAATCCAACAACTGCCGCTAAATAAAGCCGTTTCCCTGCTCGATTTTTTCAGAATATTTTCTGATTTAGAAATTCGGGGCTGGGTATCTATTCTTTTAAATTAGAGCTCGAAAAGAAACATTCTAATTTCTATATTTTTCGGCGTCTCTGTGAAGATTTATGAAAAGCAAAACAGTGAAATGTGCGACTTGTTTGTAAACTTCTAAAACATGGCGGAAATAGTCATAATGTGTCTAAATTGTAGGGAAAACACTTAGAAATAGCCGTGTTTAGAAGGTAAAAAAGTAACATAGCAAAAAAGTGTAAAACTCCGTCCATTTGAAGGATAATAAAAGTACTTCCGGTTTCAGCCTCGTTTTCATGTCGTATCAAAACCTTATTTTTAGCCCATATAAATAATTTCAATTTTAAAGCTGTTCCCGTGCTCGGATTTTTGCCGATTTTGCTTCATTTACTCTAGAGAGAGTCTGTAACAATATTCTGAAGAGAAACCTTCTGTTGCAATTTGTTTCAGGTCGAGCGATAAGTTTACTGGACTAGACCGCATATCATGAAGTCAGTACCGAAGTGCTTCACAGTTTGATGAAAAAACACTGTATAAGATGGAACAAAATTTTGTTTTAAGTGATACTGTTCTTTAAGCAAAGAAATGTGTTAGAAGATTTTATCAAAAGATTTATAGAGGAAAATGTTAGTATCAAGCACATGTGATATATTATAAAATGTTGATCATAAAGTTGTTAAGATTTTTTGCCCCCCTGCTGGGTCTAGGCAAAAACCCAATGAGGCATGATACATAAAGCCCCACATAAAATAGAGAGAAAAGTACAGTAGCCAGACAAAAATCTGGATGTGTTGGGACTCTTTCAAACTCTTTTCCAAACAAATTCGGAGAGGATTGCCTGAGAAGACACTCTATCTTAGAGCAATTTTTAAAACTTTTTTAAAACTTTTTTGAGAACAGCAAATTAGTATTAGACATAGTTCTCACCAAAGCTGCTCCCAACCATTTTAGAAATCAACAACAACCTTGAATGCATATTTGTTTTGAAATTTTCAAGTCAATTTTCCAGTGATTTTCTATTTTCATGATCATCAGGTTCCTGTTACTTAAGTAGCAAACGTTATTTTATCTAGTATCATCATCATAGGGAGGCTATTCATTTTTCAAACAGGGTAGAGCTTACAGTGTAGCTAATTATTTTTTTGCATGGTTCAACCTGGAAGACATTATGCATCTGTAATACCTGTTATACTTTAATACTGTAATACCTGTTAATTTATAACTATCATTATTTATTATTAATAATTCCTGTTTATTCAAGATTTATGTCATGAAAACCTCAATAATGATCTACAACAAAGAAGTCAGCTCATAGAGTCATCAAAAGCCAGAACCTTCTAATAGGTGAACAAGATAAGGATTACAATGAGAGCTTGAAGAGAGACTTACAATGTGAGAAACGCAAGCGTGAAAAGCTAGAAGAGGAGAGTAAAGAGGCTTGAAAGGTAAAGAGAATTCAGAAAGAAAATGATCCCTCCAGAACCTGAGGATGGCAATGGAGTCCAGATCATTGTTCAACAATGCCATGAAGGATGGTTGAAAAGGTGCTTTCCTTTGAAAGAATCCATGGTTACAGTGTTTTGCTGGTTGGGCTCATTACCTACCACCCCAGAACACTTGTCTTTAAAAATGCATGCACAGAAGTCCCCACTAGTAGTATCGGAGGATCCTGAAGTCATCTTTCGAGGCACTGGTCCAGACAACAATGGTCCTAACAACAATGACATTACTGTTATTGATGTTGACAGGTAATAACACTGTGATTTATTTTTCACACTAATTATCCAACTATTCCCAAAAGCGAATGAGTAGTAGTGGAGACGAACAAACCATCAAGCTAATGCTGTATCCTGCCACTGTTCACTTACCCTGAGAAAATAGTTGTTTTAATATCCACCAAATCAGTTGGATAAATTATGAAATTATTGTCAATAGAGCGGATTTCAGATGACTGTCGTGATTTAATTGCATTTACAATTGGTTTGCTTTCTCATTAGCTGCTTATTTCTATCAACCAATCGAACTGCGAACTAATTACAAGTAAGAAATTACTAACCAATTGGTTCGGCTCCTGATTGGCTGGACTGGCAACCATTGAACAGTAAGTTGTAATTACTCTTGTTTCTGATTGGCTAGTGATTGCACAATTGCGTTTACTTTCACGACGGTCATCTGAAATATGCTCTATTGCCTAGAAACATTTGTGATTAACACCACAGTTTGTGTGCACTGCAAAGTGTAATATTACGAGGGTTTAACTATACCCCGAAGGGGAGGTGAATAGCGGTGGATATATATCCACCGCTAGGTATCGACCCTGAGGGGGATAGTTGTTTTAGTATATACCAAATCAGTAGAATAAAATACGGTTTTAAAAGATTCAAAGTATCGCGCGCGAAAAGAGCCGCCATTTTGAGAGTTTTCTCCAAACAGTAAATAGTGTTTGATATCTACTATTTCAGGAACCAATCAGATCGCGCGAAAATGACTATTCACTGATTTGGTATACACTAAGTTAGAGTTAATTACCGAGATTCGAGGCAATAACCCCAATACATCCCAAGGGCCGTAGGCCCGAGGGATGTATTGGGGTTATTGCCGAGAATCGAGGTAATTAACGGACTTAGTTTACAGTTGACAAGGTTTTCAGAAAACAGGAACAAATAAAATGCATTCTTCTCACTGAATTGAACAGTTTTGAAAAGGAGTACAGTTTACAATTGAGAAAGATAGCGGATTCCAATAGGAACTATTGTTAGTTATTTAGCTGCTTTCATAGAAGTGCGTTCCCCAGAGAAACTTATTGCAATTAATTTTTACCATGCACAAAAAAGTTGCGATGCTGAAGAAAATGAATGACAACTTTTATTCAACCATGATTAAAAAAGGTTTCCAAACACGAATTACGTCTTTTGTTTTTGTACAACAGCCAGTCCAATCAATCGAGCGGCCTTTTGTAAAAGCGCAACTCATTAAAGCGCTGTTATTTAGTCGGTACGTAGCTGCTTAAAGCTCCTCTCTGGTTGGATAATACAACAATACCCTATACCTCAACACAAAGAACGAGGATAATAGACTAGAGACAAAAGAACTCCTTTGTAGAACGAAAACAATAGAGACAAAAGCAACTACGTCCTCACTGGTTATTTTCGTTTGTACCACGCCCTGAGAGCTACAGCTACTACAACTCAATTTGCATAACGTTGTGAAGCTGATTCAAGTTGGCGAAACTGAAGGCAAGTTTCAGGTATTTTGCGCTCGTTGGTTGCTCTCTACGATTAGATATGCAATTAACCTGGGCATGATTTTATCTGTAATTTCAGGTTTACGTCTTAAACACACTCTATGGCAAGAAGACCAAGCAAGTAGAGACCAAGCAAGTAGACTGGACAAACGCTTCTCAAATGGTTCAAGTGAAGGCGTTCTCGGAAATCGTGTTTTGTGGCGTTCAACGGGATTCGCATAAAGGATAAGAGCAAATATTGGCTGTAGACATAGTCAGTATAGATGCATAAACTGAGATTATTGGATGTTTTTTTCTCGGGGTAAGTGTATGGATTTGAATTCACTAGTTAAATGTTTGGGTTGATAATTGAATTAGTCCTTGTGAAAGGGGCACTGTCATGCTTTATCATTTGGTCTAAACTTGGGGTCAATTTGAGTAGCTTAAATGC
The DNA here is from genome assembly GCA_033964015.1 of Scolanthus callimorphus. Classification (NCBI taxonomy): domain Eukaryota; kingdom Metazoa; phylum Cnidaria; class Anthozoa; order Actiniaria; family Edwardsiidae; genus Scolanthus; species Scolanthus callimorphus. The sequence goes on from CM066911.1 coordinate 7,987,997, forward strand.
AGTCAAACTCGCTAGAAATCAACAAAATAATCGTCTACGTTTTTTAACTAACCTTTCAGCTCTTAGATCAATACAAATTTGGAGTATTTTCGTGTATAATCGAGCGGATGGAATTGGATTGCTAATTGGCATTTTTGAAACATACTATAGGTTCGGAATTGTTTCTGTGGAACACTGGTCTTATTTTAAAAGATTTTGATGAAACAACCGTGACAGTGCCCCTTGAAGTGTAGGTAAAAATGGCTTATTGTGTGATTCCAGAAATTATCCATAGGAAGGGATATCTTTTCAATGCAAATACTGTATTTTTCTTCGGAACTTCGAGAGAGGTGGGGGGTCACTTTTCAGCACTCTTCCGGGGGGATGTTTTCTGGAACCACACATTATAGATCCATAGATCCATAGGTATGTATATGTATATGGCTGAAAACATTGCTTCATCGACAGGGAAGGTGCGGGTTATCCTTCCTACGTGGCAGTGCTGCACACATATTTTTGACCTTCCTCAAGTACTGGGGGGGCACTCCATTCGCGTTGTCTGCAAGGGTTTTCAGCCGTTGAACCTCCTAACCTCCTTCTTCCTCTTTGCGTCTTTTTCCTGGTCACCTTTTAACTTTTGACGTATTCATCATATTGACTTTTCTTTATTTCTTGTCTCTCTGACAAACTTCCTATCAGAGTGGATGATGATGTGGATTCTTGCATTCCCTCAAGATGTAGGTTGTGGCTGTAACTAACATTCTGATCTAAAGAACTGCAGTGGCCATCACCAATGTTGGGTTCATTAAATATTCATCACATCATCGTTGGGAGTGGATCTACTACTAGGGAGTTTAAGATGCCACAACGGCAACGGCAACGGCAACGGCAACGACGACGTCTTACTAAAATTCGTCTACTGGTTTCTTTGCATTTCTCCATATTCATCAATCGTTTCCAATTTTTCTTTAAATTTTAACCTTGATAACAGCAAATTCGCATCCATTCTCAATCATATCAAACAAAAATACATCGAAATCGTCACTCCACGTTCCCGCTCTCACCAGAGCGTAAAACATGGCATTTCACGACTCAGTTCAGAAGAAAACGGTTGAAATTCATTTGACTTTATAGATTTGCACGTGCAAGCATTGTACTCTGCAAGTGTACTGTTCTTTGACGTTGTCGTTCTCGTTGCCGTTGTCGCATCTTAAAGTCCCTACTACCTACCTTTCTACTCCCTATATATAAGTAAATTTTGAATAACTTGTATACCTCACAATATCCACCTACGGTAAAGGGGACTTGCTTACCATTCTTGTACTTAATGAATTCAACATTCGCATCCTTAAAGGTAAGGAGCTCAAAGTTCATTTCTGTGGCAAGTCCATTCACTGAGGAACCCCTGATAAAAAAAAACAATGGTTTTGCCTTCTCTATCTGTTGATCACTAGACCCCTTACAGCCTCACGGCTATATGCTTCCCCTTCTCTGGATTGTAGTGCATAACCAAGAATGATGCGCCTGTGGTTTGTTGCCTGGCCCTGTCACGTTTCGGTTTTTTCTTTTGGTTCATGTTACTTTCTTTCTTTATCTTTTCCAGTAACACTTTTTAAACTCTCTCTCGTCAGCAGATTTGTAATCATAGATTTAAGTGAAAAAACATCTCCTTTCTTTAAACCAAACTCCTCCAATGTACTATTTGGCGTTTATAAAAATGCATCACAATCTATCTGTTGGAAAAGATTAACTATCTATTTACAGAGACCTTAATAAGGCCTGTTTGCTCTAAGTGACTGGAAAACATGTAGTTTTATTGGTGTGCTGACAAGCTCCAAAATAGTGTTGTTCCTATTTAAAAAACATTAAATAATTCATGCAACTAATACTGTTTTTTTGTCAACAGAGCCCAGACAGGTTTTGGTATCAACCTTAAACCCACCAAGAGCAGAGTATTTGTTAAGACCTCTTGGCAAGCTCTTTGTATATATATATAATAGGACTCCATGCTGTCCAATTACAAAAAAATTGATGATTCAGAGGAACTCTAAAATTGGACGAGTTATAGGCACTAATTCACATAGAAATTACACTTAGATTAGCTATCGGCATTTAGTACCCCAAAAAATGAGTTTTATTTTCGAGTGGCAAGAACAATAATTGTCTCAGAACAAGTGCAGCAAGTCAGTAATATATTGTTTTTGATATGAGAAAAGAAAATTTTTTATATCTTCAAGCCACCATGTAATTTTTTTTTATCTAGCCAAACTAAAAAAACTGTGAGTTTATAAAATCTAAGCACCTTTATTTTACAGATACTGTATCCTCACAAGTCGAAAACACACCACTCAGGTCCCTGATGTATGAATGACATATTATGTCCAGTAAAGCTAATCTATACTATTAAAATCGCATTGTCATCGGGTCACCCACCGCCAATCAGAGCGCAGCATTTTAGCATTTTAAAATAAATAAGATGTCTTCTATGGCCTTGAACCAGCTAAACAAGAAAGCAAGCCTTTAAATCTTTGCCTGCTGCTCGGTAAATATTTTATATTTAGAGCATACATAAAAATGAAGACATTTATTTCACAGTTTTTATTCAATATTTGAGCATACATTTAGATATGGAAAGAAAATTGAAAAAAAGAAAAGCAAAGAAAATTGAAATCTAGTAAGGTGTGGTCTACTGTCTATCCTTTTTTTTGGAATTTCATATCATAAAATATTATATATCTTTGTAAGATGTAAATTTGTAGTGTAGTGTAGTGTATATAGTAGTGTGTTTATAATGTTGTAAAATTTTGTAAAAAAATCAATAAATATATATATAAAAAAATAAAGGGCCATAAAAAATAAACGCCGTTTTCAAACTCTCTAAACATTTCACAGTCCATTGAAGAGAAAGTGGAAATCTCACCTGTAGGCGGTGTTTTTTTTTTGTAAAAGACTATTCTGCAGCGAAGTTCCAATTCATGCGATTTCTTATGCGAGGGACAAGCCGCAACAGAAACTAAGAAATAACTGAGTTTGCACAGCCGAAAACACATCAGACATCCAGAAATAGTTCTCTTACAAATTTCTTTGCAGGATTGTGCTGGGATAATTCTAATTCGAAAGCTTTGGGCTGATCAATAATTTCATTCAATGAATACAGGAATATGCAAAGCCATGAATTTTTCTCTAAATGTAAGTTAATCGCTACATTTCTTCACAGTTGTCAACTCTCCCGGTTTTGCCAGGAGTCTCAATATTTTTTACGGTCTCCCGGGTTTTTAGCATGATCTCCCGAAAAAAGTTTTTTCGGGGGTCTCGAAGAACTTTTGTAGCATTTCTCAGTTTCTACATCGCTTTGTTATCTGTCATGACAAAGATTCCACGCTACACACCCTCAAATCTCCACATTTTTATTTCAAAGGGTTGACGTCCCTGCAATAGTGAATTTTGTTTGTGCTGTTATCTAGCTTACCTGATTTCACATGGTGACATATGTGAGACGCATGAGGACGACTCGAACCTTGTTGACTTTCTCATTTTGCCCAAGTCTCCGCTAGATCTTGTTTTCTTCTAGATTTTGTAGTTTTCTTTTCCCACTCGAGTTCCCCATTCGACTATACTATTGAAAAGAAATCAAAACTGCAGTGCTGTTTGCATTTTAGCTAGATTCTATTTGTGAACTCTGTCGATTTGATTTTGATGAGGTTCAAAGTTTTTTTTAGGCTTTGTTCAAGCACATACGACAACTGATTCGCGCGCGTGCGTAACTTTCGCGCCAAAACCAAGGAGACACCACAGGGAGACCATGCATAGCCAGGGCCACAAACAACGGCGAAATGCACATGACGCTTTGTTTAGCCAAACAATACTGCTTTAGTTCGGCATGGGGGAGGTATATTTCCTAGCCACTGCCCTACACCATCAACAACCCGTAAATTTAAATGCATATATAATATAACTGTCTGCAAGAGAAAATGAGAGAAAATCTTTCGTTCTCGTCACATTGTAACGGGTCCTTTTCTGGTTCTAGAAATGACACAATCCTTGTAAATTAAAATGGAACAAATATGATCAAGGTAGAGGGGAGGGCCAGTCCTGTGGCACAGCCTAAAGGAAGGGTAATCAGATGTTCTTATATTTAGGATTGGACAACAGATCAGCTAAAGGCCACAATCCGCCAGATGTGTGGATTGAATACCAGAGTAAAGCTACCAAGTTATGTCATCATAGTCCGCCACAGCTTTACAGATGTTTCAACCCTTCACCAGTGCACTTCCAGGGTCTCCAACAAACGTTTTATGTATCCCGAGAGTCATGCTCCAAAGGTAAAATCATTAGAGCTTCCCAAATAGTATTATATCAGGCGCGGATCATGCAGAAGAAAATCTGGCTTTTTCGCAAATACGAGCGTATTTTTTAAGCAAAGATGAAAATAATAATTTGAAAACATACCACACATTTGACCTTTTTCTGTAAACAGGTGTAAATAGGTCGGGTCCACACCTGTATATTGCACATGATTATTTTTCAAGTATTTTATTGTCACAAAAAATATCAATTGTAGTTTTTGGAGGAGCCGTATTGTTTAACTTGTATCAATGCCTTAACCTGTTTAACAAGCCCAATTTCGTGGGACCTTTAGGACATTGCTCCAAATAGTTAAATTATTAAGTTTCTGTAAAAAAACATCTACACAAAGCTTCTGACAGCTTGCGACAAAAGAAGTCAAATTGTGCAGGATTTCAAAATGTAGGTTAAATTATGCAGGCAAAATCGACTATTGTGTGGGAAAAGTGAGGGATTTTTTTGTTAATTTCTTATAAATTTTAGACAGAAATCATGACACATGTAGTACCAAATCAATAAACAGCTGTTTATCATTGTGGCGGGATGATTGTGCGATATTAAACTGTTTTAGGTTAAACAATTTTAGGCCTTAAATGTCTGAGAAAAAAAAAATGTGTAAATGCAGAGCAGTGTGTTTAAGTCTGATGCACCAGAGAATATTATCAGTCAAGAAACTATAGTCGAATATAGCAGCCTACATTAATAAATGTACATGTACACAAATTCAATGGGAAATAAAAATCGGTGAACTGTTCAAATATGTGCACGATGTTACTTTCCTGGCAGTGCTGTTAACCCACCTATCAACACACAAGGATTGATAGCCATCGGCAAGAAGGATGCCTTTGGGATATACCCTGGTTCATTGGCTGTCTATTTTTTCTTGACAATGGTTGCCTTTTTCATGACAAATTTATCCATTTAATTCAAAACAAAATTTATTGCGCAAGCAGGAATATTTTCAATTCTATTACTAGTAATTTTCTAATCGCTCAAAAAATGTGCAACAAAAGACAGGTGATGATTCATTTGCAGAAATCATTTATTACTTAGCCAAAATAAGCCAATAAAAAAACGTACTCAAACATTTCTCATAGCAAATTGTGATTATATCTGTGAAAAGTATCCCGGTACATTAAAACAACACAATAATTGCATTTCATAACTAACTTGATAGTGCAGGATTGTGTGCTTTTGAAGGCACTGTGCAGGATTGAGTGGGTTTAGTAAGGTTGTGCACTTCAAACACCCTCCAAACCCTGTGAGAAGCGCGGATTACTTCTAGGTTTGGCCTTTTGTACAACCTGTCAAATTATTTCATGCCATATATGTTGATCTATTATTTTAGTTCCAATTTTAATCTGCCTTTTGGTTGCTTTTTCTAACGGTTGACAACAAGTTAACAAGTGTTGTGGAGATCTGCGAGGCGACCAACTCAGTAGCTGTAAGCAGTGAGGAGGAGCTGATGAGGCATTTCTTGGAGCTTTTTGCTCCACAAGCAGGGATTGTTCTGCTGGTGGGGAACAGCAAAATTAGAGGTAAAACTAAGCTTATATATTTCTGTGTGTGTGGCAATATGATGTTTTTTATTGTCCTCATTCCCACCCAATTAGATATGTACCCATCCTTGAATTCCAGGGACCTTACATAAAGATGAGGTGTATTTGCCCAAGATGAGGTGTATTTGCCCAATGCCAGTTTGGCTTTATTATAGTATTGAATGAACAAACTGACTTCGAAACAAGGAGCAGAAACATAAACATACAGTCCAGTGGTTATGTGTATCCAGTTATGATTTTAGTGCACAGTTTAGTGCTATTTTGTAAAATGTTTTATGTTCTTGTTTTGTTTTCCTTGGTGCCAGTAATGTAGTATACGTTGCCCAAATGACCCCTATTCCCCGCCATCTCAGGTGTGATTTACAGAAAGTGACCATTTCCTCCTTAATAATGTTTTTTGTTTGTCTGTTTAGCTCAACTAGTCTTAGAAACAGTCCTCGAAAAGAGAAACAACCTCCTTGTTTACAGCAAACAGACAGCGTCGATGAGTTCAAGCGAACTGCAGCCAGGATGTGTCATGCAATGGACACATCCTGAACAGACATTTTAGTCCAGAAATTACAACAATTACAGCAGACGTTTTTCATCATAGATTTTTTCTTATACATGTACAAAGAACTCTATGAATAGGTAAAAAAGAAAAACTGAGTATCCGAGTGTGGGAAATGCCAAAATACTCCTTATTTTCCAGTTATTCAGCATTTTCATTTAAATCCATTTAGTCTATTAAATTCCTTCTCTTGAATGATAACTTTAGTGCTGCATAAATCATTAAACACAAGAATAAGATTCCTAACAGAATTATTCTTTAAAAAAATGCCAATTTTTAAATTTCCAGGACCTTACAAATGACGACTTTCTCTGTTGGGAACCATTGAAAAATCTTCCCTTGCAATTCGTTCCATGTTCCATTTATTTTAATAATTATACTTCTAATTTGTTTAATGTGTTATATTTCATCACACCTCCAAGACACTGCGTTGTTTCAAACTTGTGAAATTCTAAAGGAGAGGGTTCTTTTCCAAATTTGAATATTCCATTGGAATTGGATTTCATGTTAATAGTAAGGATTGATAGAATGAATGATGGTGAATGTGTCTTTGCTCAAGACCAAAATAAGATGAAAAAAATTTCCTCTACCAGTTTCATGGTCGGAGTGGAGAAGATCAATCTGAGATTAAATATTGATTGGATAAACACGTGTTAAAAGCAGAGCGACACTTAGTTTTGAAATTATCTGGAATATCATCAGCTGCTTGCAATGTATTAGGTTTTCAATGGTGGTTAATCCAGCAGCCTTTGGTGTAACTACATCGGCTGAACGCTTGAGTAGCAACAGGACCCTTCTGATAAACTATCCTTTGAAAACTCTCTAAGAGTTGTAACTTAGTACTAGTCAGAGACCACAACTCACACCTAAAAAGTAATGATGGCAAGCATATTGAGTTCCATAGCCTGAAATATATCAAAGGGCTGGTGAAATTAAATTTCCACTATTAAGAATCGAAAATGCACTTTTACGAGCAGACTGAATATTTTCAAGAATAGAAGGAGTGCTAGAAAAAGACTGACACTTGTTAACATAGACTTTATACATAAAGGGGGCAAAAACTCTTCCTTGACCAACCCCTTGAGTTATTGGAAATGGATTGGAGTACAGACCGTTATACATAGCTGTACCCGAAAGATGGCTATATAGATTACGAAGCTTAAGCCACATTTTACCCCCAATTCCCAATTCATGATGCAGTTTGTATAACAAACCATTCAACCAAACTGTATCAAAGGCTTTTCTGACATCTACAAAGCAAGCAAACACCCTGCTTTTATCCTCAAGATAATGCAAAATAGCTTCCTGCATAGAAAGAGAAGCCTCGAGGCAACCAAGTCCTTTTTCAAACCCAAACTGCAGTGCAAGTGGGAAGTAAGGGAATGTAAATTTATCTCATAGCCTGTTGACCATAACCATGTCGAAAATTTTACACAACACAGGAAGCAAGGTTAATCCCCGATAATGATCCTTAATAGCCAAACTATACCCCTTCCCTTTGAACAATGAGGTCATGACCCCTTCTCTTTAGGTGAACTGGCATATCAGCATTGTCAAAAATCAACTCAAACAGTGCAACCACCATCATCCAGAGCTGAACCTCCCCATATTTAAAGTGCTCATAGACTAGCACATCCCTACCACCTGCTTTTCCATTCGGCAAAGTTTGGCAGACACTCTGGACTTCTTGTAAACTGATTGCATAGTCAAGATAATCATTCTCTAAACTACACTTACTGGCAATGTTGTCAATTTCACTATTCAGTCTAAGAACTCATTGTCATAATCAGAATCTGGGTAATAAGATGGGGATCCAATGAACAGCCCACATATTAACGATATCACTTGTATCAGATATAATTCCTTCATTTACAGTAAAAGCTTGATCTGGCTCCCTACTGGATGAGTTACTTCTCTTAAACAATTTCCAAAATAATATTTGGTCATAAAGAGCTCTGCAATATCAACTTTTGCTCCTGCCTATGATTCCATAACATTCTTCTATACTTCTTTCTAAGTTCAAAATACTTTACCCCTAGAGGTCCTTCTGTGCGACCATTCCTATTCCATAATTTATAGGCATCAACCATATCATTCCATAAGGAGCTTAATTCATCTGGCAATAAACTGGTATTCCTTTTCTTATGATTGCGATTGCTAATATTTTGTGAGGGTAAAGTAATCAGGGCAGCAGCCTTCAGCTCCTGCTCAAGCCAATAAAAAATATCCACAGCAGATTCAAAACTACTCAATCAATGCCTTGTAACTTACTGCAAACCCCCCTAGTATAGCTACCGCAAATATCCTCAACTGACAAAGCATGCCAAATGGGGATCTTCACTTCAACTTGTTGTGGTAAATCAGGGCCAGCGAAGCTGGTAACTGCCCTGAGTATGGTACAAAAACCGAGAATGGTAAGTGGTCTGATAGATTTTCAACTTCCACAACACAAGATCTACTTGTTTGGCTTACAAGACTAAGAGGCAAACAACAACAATCTATGGTTGAAAATCTATTGAAGTGTTCAAAAACATATGTACATTTTCGGCCTGATGTGAAAGATTAAAGTAGCTACATAATTCCCATATAATTCGACCTCTTTTGTTTGGCTCTGAGTCCAATCTGGGTCCCCCAGTTTTCCAACAGCTGCATTAAAATCTCCAACCAGCACACAGTATCCTATTACACTATAAACTTCTAGGAGGGCCCACATTGCATCCACATATTCCTGATATACATTGTCATCATGACCTGTGTCAGGGAGGTACAACCCAAATACAAAATAGGGTGTGTCAGTAGTTTCTAACGTTATTACTATAATCCGGCCACTATCAGTTGGTATAACACTGGTCAGACTATCAATAGATTCACGCCCAAAAATTGCCACATCCCCCATATCGCTCCTTGACACAGGCACTAACTGCATGTAAATTAAAGTCATCATGTACTTGTCCTAGGTTATCAATATTGTCCTTTAATAGCCAATGTTCAGATAGTACAAATATGTCATGATTATCCAATAATTGCTGTAACCAACAGAGCTGGTTAAGCCCCTGCAATTGCAACAACTAGTCCCTCCTTAAATAGCAGACACCTCCCTCCCTAAACCATTGACCTACCAGACTTCGGTGATTCACCTAGCGACTCTACAAATTGTTCCTCTTGAGTTCTCTCAGCACTTTCACCAACTCTCCTTCGCTGTGAGATCGAATCAGACCTTCTGGCAGACTGAACATCAGAGTCTTTAACTACACTTCCACTAGCTTCACTCTTCTTCTTAGCGTTCACTCCAGTTCAGGGTATAGAATATTGCACAGAGTGGTCTCGTGAAAGGTAAAATGTAAAAAATCCATATATGGCCCGAAATTCATTTCATACAGTCCTAAAGGATATTTCTAAACCCTCAAATGACGCGCGAACTGTTTTCCTAGGCTTCAATTGCACATTCTTTTGTATTGCCCGCCACTCATTTTCTGTAAATTAATTAACTTTACACGTTTTCTCTAGCACTTTAATTTTAGGTCAAATTTTCACCTTCACGAAGCTCCTGTCCCAGCACGATTTTTAAATCAGACCTTAAATATTTCGGCGTCAAATTTTCTGTGTCGTTAGAAAATGATAAAAACTAAAAAAACATGCGAGGGAATTCTTATTTTTTACTTTTTTACTAAAGATTTTATGTTAATTTTTGCGGCCACAAACTGTAAAAAATGCGACTTTCAACTTCGCGACCTCATATTTTCGTAAATGTGCAAAATATCAAAAATCCCTGACAGGGTTTTACAGTTCATTTCTCCGAGACTAAAATCCGACAAATATGAAATTGCGCAACAAATCACTAGTGGTCTGGAGCTTCTCAAGTAAACAAGGTAGTTTTTAGTTCGGGGTCTTAAAAATACAAGAAAAATTTAAACTTCGATAAACTAAAAAACTTTATAAGATAGAGCAATCTTTCAAAGACTGGGAGGTTTTTTTCTAAACTGTAGAAGCATTGAATAGTAAATACTTTGTGTCGTCACTAAGGACTCGTCTCCATTAGCGTTCTGAGTCTTTGGAGAAAAGCCCTCTCTATAAGAAAATGTGAGAGATGATTCTAGGGTAAAAGTGGGAGTAGGTCTAGGAGTAACTTTGCCCAGCCCAACCCCTGATCCTTTTGTTATTTTGAAACAACAGGTACCGTTTAAAATACAAGCCAGGAAGGGGATCGAGGAAGCCAAATAGTCACAAGAATATGCACTAATTAATTCAGATCAGTTTTCGTAGGCAGTGTTATTTTGGAATTCATTTAGTACTGAAAACTACTGGAAATAAGTCTTAATAAGCCAATTAGTCATAGACCATGCGATTAATACCGCGCTTCTTTGAGACGATCTCCGTGTTTTCTCAAGTATCTTCTATATTCTCAGAGCCACATCCAAGACAAAAATATTAAAGCTTGAACTTTAAACCGTTTCTTAAGGCTACAATTAAATATTGCGCTGAAAATTGGCCAGAAATTCCAATGACCTACCTCCAGCGGCCGCCATGTTGTCGTTCTGGAAGGAAATGCAGTCGAACTTCTGCCTCGGTTTTAAAACTCTTCCGCTTTCTCGATTGTCTCGATTTTTCACCTGTGACTCGACCAAGATACTCTAGAAAAGCTTTCCGCTAAAATAATTCGCAGAAGGTTCCATAATAAACCTATTTTTTCCGTTTATTTGCCACACGCACCTTCACTGAATCCTTTTTGTATTTCTTCGTCCTATCTGACGGCTTGCCAGCCTGAGAAGCCGTTGCTAGGTGCCAGGCAGGCTAATCGATAATCGCGCGGGGGTCGTGAAAAAGGCCTATTGACGATTATATGATGGCTCAGTCCGTTTCAAAAATTTAACTGTCAAAGTGCAAAACCATTACCGCTCTTCAGGCCATTGATAACAGAAAACTTTGTTTGCACAGTTTGTCAGATGTTCAAGCACTTCTACAGCGAGAAGCTACTTTTTCTGAGGCTCTCGTTTTCGATGGCTGAAAGTTGTTACGAGAAAGGTGATTATTAATTTTGTTTACTAATTTATCATTCCCAGACTAGGTCGAGAGCACTCAGAATGAATGGGCACGTACAACTTGATTTAGCTCGCTAACATTTTTTGGCGTTTCAGTTATATCGAGTTTTACACTGTTTTTATTTGTGTTGCTTACCCAAGAGCATAGTACACAGCAGCAGAGTTTACGCCCCTGGTGCACACTTGCGACATAACGAAATTTCACGCAAACAAAAATTTAGTGGTTTCAAAGAGTTGAAATCCAAAAAATAATATCATAAGATTGCTTAGGTGAAGTAATCTAAAGGTGATCCATTAAAAATATTGATTATTTCAATTGCTTTCCCGTGCTTTTTTCGTTGCAACATAACGTCCTGATGTCCTTCTGTCGCTAGTGTACACAGGGCTTATCACCTTCGCTTGATTAGACACGCGGGGGTTTTGGGGAAAGACTACATTGTGCTATTGTCAAATGTCTGTCTGATATGTGCTTTCGTAATTTGGTATGATACATCTAGTGCAATTATCCTATTTTTCCTATTTTCCTTGAATTTGTTAAAACTGCTTCGATAATTATCATTTGTGACTTATGAAGCATGGTTCATGATACATGGTTTCACGTGCAACGTTAATTGAAAGTGGTGACGATGTATCATTTTTTCTCTTTTTTTCTTTACAATGATTGACAGGTAAACCGTTTCATTTCGTCGGTTGTGGCTGGGCGGTGAAAGAATGCAGCAAATCCGAGGTATTGAAGAACTTTGGATGAAAGCTATGATAAAGCTTTTCCAAGACATATTTGGGGCCGACCAATTTCAGTACGAAACAGACCCAACCACAAAAGTTGTTGTTATATCGCCTGAGTCATTCCCGATCGATGAATATGACCACCGGATATGGGAAAGAGAGTTCATGAAACAGTCCGATCAAGCCGACTCAGTGCGTCTACCATCGAAGCCTCCGACTAGACCATCGCCAACGCAACCTTCGCAGACGCCAGGTCCTAGTCAGTTCGCGCAAAAGCCACTATCTTCAAAGGAAGGCTCCTCACAACCAAATCGACCCAAGTTTCAAGTGGATCATCATCTCTGCCATCGGCGACACTTCTAGTCGATAATCCGCAAGTAGCTCATGCAACTAATTCCCATGTCACAGTCCAGAGAACGGGTCCTGCTTTTCCCGACCTCAGGAAGTGCATTTCACGTGCAAGTAGTCGAGGACAGCTTGCCAGCTTAAATCTTCCACCTGTAAAACTGATTGCAGAATCAGAGCTCGCTGTTGTACCCGATCCACCGCGGCTGAGTAATCCTTTGTCTCATGAAGTTAGGCCGTCCGAAAGCATTATAGAAAAATGCTCGACAATGCTGGTGATGACGAAGATTTTGGAATTTGCATCGCCAATCTTGGCACATTGAATGCTTGCTCTCTTGCAATCTGGCAAAGGGCGTCTTTAGCAGCATCACTTAAACATACTGTGAAAGCAGAAATCCAGTGGCTCAGTGATAACACGAAGTACATTTCGCCCGCCGGTATCAGTGCTGTAAAGCAAATCCTGCTGGATTACACTCCACCCAAGAAGTTGTTCGAGAATGTGACATCGCAATGGACATGAAAGACTTTTCAAGTCTAGCCTGTGAAAGATGGCTGACAGGGTTTGCGATCGATGTATTATGCTTGAAGTTCGCAAAAGAGGCCCAAAATTCGAACTTCTACCTCCCAATAACGACGCAGACTAGGGTAGCTTCGGGAATACAACATTCCTTCATGAAAAATTGAACGCCTTCTTGAACGGCGTAACCAAGTCGAGTAGACTTAACTTCATGCTTGCTCCGGTACATGTAAATAATAACCATTGGGGGCTTCTTTGCTTTGATTTGAAATCAAAAACGGTCTTATATGATGATGGCCTTAAAATTAACATGCCAACGGAAGCCAGCAAAACGGTAAGGATGTTACTAAAAGCACTAGAACACTGCTCGGGAGATAAGAGTTTGACTAAAAACTGGAATACAAGCTGCGCTCGGTTTGGAATGCCGCTACAGCCCACACATGGCGTAGGCAGCGGCAGCTGTGGTGTAGGAGTCGTTTTATGCTTGAGAGACTTTCTTTCCTCTGATAATCGTCCAGTAACATTTGAATGGTCTTTCAAGGAAATGGCCAAACATCGCCTCGAACTGAGACTATTTGAATCTAGTTTTAACTGACCTAGGGATCTCGCGGATGTGCCGGTGTATTACCTGAGAGCATCGGAGATCAGTAACAATGGCACTGCGCAATTTGAATCTAGATTTAACTGACCTAGGGATCTCGCAGATGTGCCGGTGTATTGCCTGAGAGCATCGGAGATCAGTAACAATGGCGCTGCGCAATTTGAATCTAGTTTTAACTGACCTAGGGATCTCGCAGATGTGCCGGTGTATTGCCTGAGAGCATCGGAGATCAGTAACAATGGCGCTGCGCAATTTGAATCTAGTTTTAACTGACCTAGGGATCTCGCGGATGTGCCGGTGTATTGCCTGAGAGCATCGGAGATCAGTAACAATGGCGCTGCGCAATTTGAATCTAGTTTTAACTGACCTAGGGATCTCGCGGATGTGCCGGTGTATTGCCTGAGAGCATCGGAGATCAGCAACAATGGCGCTGCGCAATTTGAATCTAGTTTTAACTGACCTAGGGATCTCGCGGATGTGCCGGTGTATTGCCTGAGAGCATCGGAGATCAGTAACAATGGCGCTGCGCAATTTGAATCTAGTTTAACTGACCTAGGGATCTCGCGGATGTGCCGGTGTATTGCCTGAGAGCATCGGAGATCAGTAACAATGGCGCTGCGCAATTTGAATCTAGTTTTAACTGACCTAGGGATCTCGCGGATGTGCCGGTGTATTGCATGGATGATATTACAATGACTCACGGTCAAGTTTGAACTAGGCTTTTCGTTTATTTCTAAATTTACAAATTAACAAACCGTGTGAATACAAATGTACAATTTTGCGAAAAGCATGCTTGCACTACACCTGTTTTGTTTAGAAATGTTTTCCTAAGTTTGTTTTCCTAAGTTTGACTGCTTGTAGAGCATTGGCCACCAGATTAGTTCAAACTCTCTAGTTTTTCGTCCCTCTCCGAGACCAATGATGATTTTAGACACAGATGTTATTCGTTGACTCGTTTGCCCGTTCAATACCCTTTGATATGTGAGGCTCTTGGCTGCAGCAATAGCGGATGAAACATCCGTTGTCGGAGCCACTGTTTCCTCCGTGCCACTAAAGAATATCTTGTGCTTCAGCTGCACAAGATTTTGCTCGTGTAACGCTTCCATTACAATTTGCCTGTGGAAGAGTTTGTAGGATACTCTTGTCGTCTTAGTAGTGAATAGAGGCCGTTTGCCATGCCTGATAACTTTGAAGTTATCTGCATCTGTACCAAGGGCATTAATAAGGTGCTCAAAGTACAGATGCCTGACTTGTAAAAACTCGATGCTGACCCAGTTTCCTAGAACCGAAAATAATGTCCATGTTTAATAGTAATTGAGAGTAGCGAGTTTTATTCTCTCAGAGACCGCTCACGTCTTTTGTATAGCGGACCTCTGGACCATGAAAAGCGACATCTTAATAGAGGGCGGGCGCTTAATAAAGGCATCAAATAATAGAGAACTATATATATTTAGTAGAAACCCTCTCGCATACTATCATGAATCCTGCATTCTGATTGACTCCACTATTCGCTATCTATAACGTAATAGATAGAGAGTAGCGTAAACGCTAGCACAAAACGTCCTAAAATCATGAAAATATAATGACGTTTTAGCAACAACTCGAAGGTTGTATGCTAGTGGGTTTCTACTAAAACTATTAGACTACTCGTTTTCTATGAGTCAAATAGTCAACTCGGCGCTACGCGCCCCGTTAACTATCTATTGACTCATAGAAAACTCTAACTCGTAGTCTAATTGTTAAATATACAGAACTATGCGACTGTAGTCGCTGTTTAGAGACCGATAGCTTATAGCAAAAACAAAACAAAACAGTTGCCTACCTGGTAGTCTTGGGTGCAGACTTCCATTGATGCATTCTGTTATCCCGGCTAACCAATGGTGATACAACAGCTTGTCATGAAATGAACATATGGGACGTGGTAGGGGTAAAACAGCAGAATCTCCCTCTTCATTTTTGAACTCGATCTCTCTCGGTTCTGATCCTTCGTGGCTTCTGAAGCAATGCTTTGAAAACGCTGTTCTTGTACGGAACCCACTGCATGAAGCACATGAAATCGTGTACACGCTCATTGTAGAATTCCTTTCCGAATGGCCACAGCGAGCGCGTGTTGTTAGTTATTTAGCTAGCAGCGCGCTTGAACGGAAGTTGGCAATAGACTTTGCTTGGATAGAACATTATTCTATCTGGCCAGTAGCGTACTAAGTCGGAAATTGACTTAGACATGTTAAAGCATAAGCACCACGCAAGCGCTGTGGCTATTCGGAAAATTCTCCATGTGTTTGTTAAAGCCAGAAAGGCCCAGAAACTCGAGAATAAAGAGGGGAACATTGCCGTGTGCATGCATGGACATCCCAGTGAGCAAAAAGCGTAAACGAAGTCTCGAACAAGAGAGAGCGTCCTCAAAGCTGCGAAAATTGAAAAAGAAAGTATTGAAAAAACAACTAAAAGAAAAGAAAGACCAAGAATCGAAAGAGCCTGCCGCCCACTTGAGTCCTGCTTTCGAAAGGGATTTAGTCGGCCCTGAGGTAACACCAGCTAAACTATCGCAAGACCAGCAAAACCGACAGTCAGTCAAGCTCCCACCGATACTTTCGAGAGGGCAGAAGATGGTAGCTAAGGCCAGGTTTCGCACAGTACCTCAACATGATCAGCCATGTTTACCAGAGATAGATTTGAAAGATCTATCGGAAATCAAAAATGAGGAAGTCGGCGGGGTACGGTGCGTGCAAGTTAAAGTTGTATCGCCATAATATCCGTGCTGTGGTAAAGGCGTTTCACTCAAAGAAGTACGGGAAACAGCATGCCATCCACGAGGCAAGAGTAGTGGCTTCCCTTCAGAAAGATAGGCACCACCCTTCCCTGCCATTTTTGCTTGGCGTCCATACAAAAGCTGAGCCGTTCTTTATGCTTACTCAATTTCACGGAAAAGGCTACAGCGCCGTGACTTTGGCCCCGGGCAGCAAGAAAAAAATTGCTTTCAGAGGAAAGTTGGCCTAAAATAATGATAACAATTGCAGAAGCCCTTCTCTTCTCTCATGGGAAGGGCTTTCTTTACAATGATTTAAAGGAGAACAATGTTGTACTTAGTTATGGTGGCAGTTCAGAACAGGGAGATTGATGGACGCCAGCCAGTCATAATTGACTGGGGAAAGGATACGAGGATAGCGGCGGGCCACGCAAGTAAATTTGACAAGGTCAAGAGCGCAGAAACTTTTCCTTGGATCGCGCCCGAAGTTCTGGATTGCTCAATGCCGAGGAGTATTGCAAGTGACATTTATTCTTTTGGGCATGTGTGCAAATATGTGCACGATAAAATGCCTAATGCGAAGTTGCAACGTGTTGGAGAACTCTGCGCCCAATGCGACCCAAAGCTACGACCATCTCTCGTAGATATCATTAAAGCGTTTAAATGCTGACAGTTTAGGTTTCATTGTGTGACGCTTTAACGGTTATCGACGTTTGTGGCGAAGTTCACGAGCAAACTTCGATAATTCGCGTCGACGTTTGTTTTGAATTGAGAACTTTGATCTAAAGTTACGTCGTTTCAACTCAGGAAACCATTCGGAAAAATAGTTCAGTAATCACCGGTGATCAGCAATCGATTTGTTGTAAGATAAAATATGCTGAGACAATTCTTTGCATTTACAATCCTGAATTAATAAATCATTTACTCATTCGTAATTTCGATTTTGCGTTGCCTGTATTAGCTGTATTTGTTTTATCTAATGCAGAATAAATCTGTAGATACAGTATTGAATATTGTTCTCTTCGTATCCTTTAACCATAACGGGAGTGAAACATAAAAAATAATTACACATTCAATGATCGGCAGCGTGGATGGTCGTAGTACTAGATTATTTCCGCGGGATGCAAGGAACGCTTAAGCACTCTCAAATGAGATTATAATTAATCCCGGGTAATATCACTTCTAAACACCAAGAGACGTTGACAGCAAGCGTCTTTCTGTTGGCACACTTGACGAGCTCCCGCTGCTCGAAACAAAGGAAAACTCCTGTGGAATGTGGTTTTCAAATCCACATTCTTTACGTTTTTTGAGGGGTCCGGCTTGTTATGGCCACGCCCGATAATTGTTACTTCCAGTTTTGCAGTCATGGAATTTTTATCAGTAACATATGTTTTTAAATACAACACTTAACGAACAGGTGGAGATTCGGTACTTGGTATGCGCTTGGGTCGCTGGTCACCGAACAAATCGCTGGCTCGTAAAACGAGAAACCGCTGAAATGTTTTTCGTTTGCGGGCGACGAAATGACGCGAACGCTGTCCGCTTTCGCGGGATTTTTCTCCTCGTACTTTATATCCAGCAGTACGGAAACAGTGCACCTAATTCGGAGTGTGCGCCGCGTTGTCAGGTTTATGAAGATTTCAATCGCCAGAAGAGATAAGCACACTATCTTGTTATTCATAAGTTTTTAATTACAAACTCTTAAAACGAAGGTTAAATACAACGAGCCCAATTATTATGATATTAGATAAGTTTGAAATTTCGTTCTTGCCAATTTGTTATATGCAATTTAGCTTCCTGGAAAGAAAAGCTAAAATTCAAGTCGACCATCCAAAGAGCCATCTATACGGCAAGAAACTTCATTAGAGAAGGAGACTGGAGGACAGAAGACAGCTGTAAAGTAGAAAAAATATATTTATAATTTCATTATTTTGTCTGCAGCATAAAGATACACACAAACAAACATAAGAATCTAAATTATTGTTGTGATAAAATGTGGTCAGCTAAAGAGGAGGAAAGAACTAGGATATTGAATACAAATTGTAAACAAAATGTACAGCCAGATTTGCGGGTTTACCCCCGTGTAAGAACCATTCCCAGAGGACATCATTGTTGTGTTCAGTTATTTCATCGTGATTCGTTCTAGTAAACAAAAGAGGCTTTGTGACGCAACTCATGAACAATACACAGTCCGTGTAGCCAGATTTGCAGAGATCATGGTCAAAAAATATGCAAATTAACTTTGACAGAAGCATAAGAAATTAGTACAATCATCACTTTTATTCGCAAAAGGCAAATTTTGACACAATTAATAGCGCTTAGAACCAATTCTAGAACATATGTGTTTTGTAATCATGGACAATTTAGACGGGTTCAAATAATGGTTTCTGAAAAGCAACTGAAATAATTGTTATAGAGTTGCTATAATTGTACGTGCTTATACGAAGTAAATCTACAATTTCACCGAATGACTGATTGTCCCGATCGTAGTTTGTCAAGAGACTGCCAACATAGTTTAAACTAAAAAAATATTTACTGCGCCATCACAGAAACATATGACACTGAAACCACTAA
The DNA here is from genome assembly GCA_033964015.1 of Scolanthus callimorphus. NCBI lineage: Eukaryota > Metazoa > Cnidaria > Anthozoa > Actiniaria > Edwardsiidae > Scolanthus > Scolanthus callimorphus. The sequence continues at coordinate 8,006,980 of CM066911.1, forward strand.
TTTCCCAACTACAAACTGTTCGTCGCTAACTGACCCAAAGCTATTCCATACAAAAGTTGGGGGCAAAGGCGATTTTTTCTGAATTTGGTTTGGAGGTAACGTGAGAAATAGAGACTTGAACTATACATTTCTGTTTTTAAATCACCGGTTCAGCCCTTGGTACCATGATCTGCGAGCTATGCATTCATGGTTTAATTTGCTAGGTGAACGATTTTGAGCAAATTTAAACCTAAATGCCTCGGCAATGACCGACTCCAAATGGACAACAATGCAGTTTAAAAGATAAATGAAGCAAATTAACTCACCTTTTCGCTTTTATGTATTTGTAGTTTACGTCGATGTCAACAAACAATCTCTCAATGGTGCTGTTATAACATAACAATGGCCGCCATGTTTGCTTCGAATGACTTCTTCTCTGGCCATACTGAGAAGGACGAGAAGCGTATATTTCGACCATGTATTTGAAGCATCCTAAGCACCGACCGGCCTTTTGAATGACAATAGGATAATGCCGAGGAATATTTTAAGCATCTTCAGCAACATTTACGCAGAAATAATCCAGAGAAATCGATGGGACAAACCGAAACGTAACGCTCCACTCTGACCAGATTCCATTCCCTTTCGCTTTCTAGCGCATGCGTAGAACTTATTCTCCACCTGTTCACTTAACGTCTTTTAAAAGTCTTGAAACTTAGAAGGAAGAAAGAAGAAAGGACGATCAATAATTTAACATACCGAGCCACGCCCTTTGAACGATACTTCCAGAGACAGAAGTGCTTTATCGAATTATTAGTAAAATGACCACAGAGAAACGATATGTGGCTAGACTATTTTGAAATTGGGCCTCTAGAATGTATTTATAGTTGCAAATAACTTGAGAGGTAGGGCCACGCCCCAATGGGTACGTCCAGTTTTACAACCATGGAGTTTATATTATCTAAAAAATATATTTTAGAAACAACATTTAAAATCTCTCACAAGTCATGAAACTTAGGACCAGGACAAAGCAAAGTACATTCGGTCGATATACACCTAGAGCCACGCCCTTTGGTGGATACTTGCTGAGATAATAGTGCTGATCTAAACTGACCACTGAGAAACTGTTAGGCGGGTCTATTTTGAAATTTGGAACATAAAATGTGCTTTTCCATTCGAAGAATCTTGAGAAGAGGAAACACGCCACAAAATTGAAACGCCTTGTTTTTTAGCCGTACTACATATACACACTAAAATTTCAATGGATACTTAAACAGCCTTTAACAGTCACACCTCACTAAAAACAAACATAAATATTAAAATACAATTCACACACAAGAATTTTTAAACAAAAGTAAAAAAGCATAAAAAAAAGAAACTGAAACAGAGGCTCCCCATTTTCTTTCATGATACCCGGCCGTAGGCGATTTCCTTCTTTCGCTATATGTTGTTTGGCTTCGTATGTTTTCCTTGCTTCATTGAACATGAGTTTCACTGATAGAAAATATCATGTTTTGCAGAGAATATGAAAATTCCTTATAAAATTATATAATTTAATAGCAGCTGATCGTCAAGTGTCAAAATATCCAAATAACTCATTTTAGATCATGGTAGCAGTTAAATCGCACTTAGACAAGAAAAACGTTGAAACTTTGGTCCAAAATTTAGAAAAATGGACAAACGTTCAATAGACCTCAGTTTACAAGTGGCATCAGTGACAAAGCGGAGTGTCACAAATTTAAAATCTAAAAAGGACGTCATTAGTGTACAATATTCGGTCAACGCTGACGGGATCATCGAAAGGACATACGAAAGAAGTATTAAAACTGGCCAATGAGAAACTGTATGTGGCCATACTATTCGAAATTGGTATAAGGAATACATTTTGTGTTCCACTTAATTAGAGACTTCGAGCCACGCCCGACAATGGGTACATAAGCTTAGTATTTATGAAACGTCCCCTTATCAGGTAGCAGGCTTTAGCTAGGGAATAACAGACATCCTTTTTCAGCACAATCCAACACTGAAGAGAAGTGGTTAATTACTCGAGACACCATGTTTGACCTGACTTGGTACTATAACTTGCTTTCCGAAACTAGGGACCGTTCATTTTTTATCAGGGAGGGGGGCTGGTGGAAATGAGGGGGGACCCTGTATTTTTTTGGGTTGCCCCCCCTTTCATGTCCGTATTTTTTTAGGTGGCCCCCCCAATTCCAATGTATTTTTTCTGATGCCCCCCCCCCCCCCCCCCCCCCCCCCCCCCCCCATCTTATAATGCTTGCCCTGTCAGATAGACTCTTGTCCGAGTGATGCAGTCTCATTCTTCTTAATAGCAGATAAAACTTTTTTTCTTCTGTCAAAGCCAAGGAACCGATCCCCCCTCAGAACTATTAAACGTTTTCGTGAAACCCCCTCCAGTCCCCTTTTTGACCTAGTAGAAGACATTTTACAGAAAGAGTGGGTGGACATATTTCTTCCGTTGCGCGCGAAGCGCGCCCAACTTTTGATAAGCGCATTTCATCAAGCCTCAGAAAAAGGGTAGATGAACATTCCGTTTTTTTGTGTATAGTAAACAAAGCCTGCCAGGAGCCCAGGAATTAAATACGCTAACTATGATGAAAGCTCCTAGTGAAGGGCTCCTGAGCCTTTAGGTTATATTTTTCATGCGCGCAACTATGCGCCGCAAATGACGAACTTATTATTATCCATGTGCATGAAGCGCGGCCCAAATGACGAATTTCTATGCTTGTAAGCAAACGTTTAACTCACGCTTACCTAAGGGGTCTTCTTTCGAAAATAGAGATTGCCTGGCAGGACTATCATCGTAGGGAGGGCTTATTTTTCTCGTCAAAAACCTCAAAACGCATATTAGATGGTATTCTTCATGCGCGCGAAGCGCGCCAAAATTTTTATTAAGTATTGAGTGAAGTCAGCTTTAGTACCAAGCTGCGAAATATTCGCAGAGTAAGAAATTGAACAGATTTTGAAAAAAATGTTGTTGCAGGACGTTATCACTTATTATCACTTACCACTGTTGCACTACTATATTTGAGCAAAAAATGAAATATTATGAAAAGAAAACCTGATTGGGTAAGCAGGCGAGAGTTCATTTAATGGATATGGTCATAAACTTGCCACGAATAATCCACAGCATGTTTCGCCGTTACATGTTTCAACTAAGCTTTATGTTTCTGGTGAAGTTAAAGAAAAATGCATATGATAGAGAAGTTGCTGGAATAACTACTATCTGTAGCTGTTTCAATCTCTTCATTGTCCAAATCTTGCTGAAAAAATTACGACCCTCTCCAGAACAAGAAAAATTTGTACCATCCCTATAGGCATGCGAAAAAAATTAGGACCCTCCCCACAAAAATAGAAGCCCTCACACGTTCCTTATACCAAGCCTTGAATAGACACTGAGTTGTAGTTGTACTGTGAGTATTTTCTTGCCTACAGCATGCTATAAAAATACAATACGTTCCCTCCCTGTTATGTGCTTGTATTTTTTTGGGTGACCCCCCCTTTAGGGGCGTATTTTTTGGGTGGCCCCCCCCTCATTTCCACCAGCCCCCCCCTCCCTGATAAAAAATGAGCGGTCCCCTATGTAGTCTCAAATCAACGAGCTCGGGGTTACACACAGCTCTCGTTGGCGGAAACATCGTGATAGTTTCTTAATGTCGGGACAAGTCAAGAACAATCGGATATTGTTTCAGCAGGGAGGGCAAAGGCGAGTCTCAATCATTGAATCGGCAGCATCGACTTTCACGCCAAAAAGAAGAAAGAGAGTAAAGGAAATACTACTGTTCGGGACTTAAAGACCCATCATCAACCCAATAGCCATCGCGCGCCCCGTTTTCTTTTCCTTTTCAAATTGATATTGTTTTCGGCTGCTTTGATTGACTAATAGCCCGAAGAGGCTGCCGGTTGATGATGAGCATTTACGGTTATTCGGGTATTTTTAGTTTGTCCTTCCAGAGACGAATTTCGCTATTAAAAGTTTTGTCACATTCTCTCTCGCTATCAGTTGTTATATTCCTCAGGTACGAAAGTCCTTAAAGTGGTCATGTACCAGATTTCTATGCTATGTACATTGGATAGAACCTCCTAACTAGCTGTGATGTCCTTGTTACCATGCACCTACCGGGAAGTTCCCTTGCAGATCTTCCCCAAACAGTTATTTCCTTCATTAGCGCGATAAAGCCCACTCTTTTGCTTCTGGACAGGAATACTGTCTGTTGGAAGGGGTCTGATGTTGACGCAATATTTCGCCGTTTCAACTCTAACTCTTAACTAAAAGGGAATGGTCCTGTGTGTATAATGGTTGATTTTAGTTTAATATTATTTCCTTTATTACCGTCCTAAATTTGAGGATGATGTTTGAAGATGATTCAAGATGATAAATTCCATGCCTGCAAATCTGGAAACATTTTATTTTATTTTATATTTTATGGTGTGGCTCAAACTCTCGAGCCAAATGGAACGCTAAACACATTCTATGTGGCAAATTGTATTCAGTAGTATGATATCTGTAAATACTAATCAAGGCGTGGCTCTGTGCGTATAATGACTGATTGTGCTTCCCTTGTCACTGTTTTAAGTTTCATGACTTTTGAAAAACGTTAAGAGTTGTTTCTAAAAGATCTTGAAAATGAGTTCCATGGTTGAAAAGCTAGAAGATCCATTTTGGGGCGTGGCTCCACCTTTCAAGGCACTTGCAGTGGTGAATACATCCTATTACCATATTTCAAAATAGTCTTGCTACACACAGTTTATTCGTGGTCGTTTTATATAAAATTGTATCCGGCACTATCATCTCTGCAAGTATACATCAAAGGGCGTGACCCTTGTGCAGATTGACCGAATGTCTATTGCTTTATCATGGTCCTAAGTTTCAAGGCTTTTGAGAGACGTTCAGTGTTGTTTCTCAAAATACATATTTCAGATATTCAAATTCCATTGTTGCAAAGCTGGAAGTATCCATTTGGGGCGTGGCTCCACCTCTTATGTTTCTTGCATTGCTTAAAACATTCTTTGTGCCAAATCTAAAACAACCATTCACTCCGGAGTTGGGGTCCAGCAGTCTTTATTAATTAATTACATACTACAATTCTTACATATATTTAAATTTACATTTGATCATTTATAAACAATAAAATTGCCACACTGGGATACATTGTTGATCCCAAACTAAACTAACTACTATACTGTACAAATAACAAAATCATGACTGCCTCGAGGTGTGGGCGGGTGGGAAAATGCAACGCTATTGTGCTAATTTAGCGTGTGCCCTAGGCAGCGACAGCTTTCGCCGCGCCTAGGGCTGCGTGTATTGCTGGTGAAGTTGATGGCTAAATTATATAAATGGCTTGATCGGGATGGGCACGAATGGAATGTAGACAATTTATGATGCTGGCGTATCTGGTCACGCAGCCGGAAGCCTGTTAGACTGATAGACCCCGTTTCCTCTGTTCTAGATTTACATTAATAACAAGTTATTAATATCCACCTAAAACAACCATTCACTCCGGAGTTGGGGTCCAGCAGTCTTTATTAATTAATTACATACTACAATTCTTACATATATTTAAATTTACATTTGATCATTTATAAACAATAAAATTGCCCAAACCCAAAATGTTGTGGAGGTGTATCAGTTGTGGAGTTATGATAGTGAGATTGTTATAGATATGATGCCGCATTAGTGCCCCTTTTGTAGACATAAAACAAATCGGATATTGTATATATCGCGGAATTTCTCCGGAATTGCATTACTAGGCAATGTGCGGTATTGCCGTAAATGCGAAGATGCGATGTGTTATCGCGCGCGCGCCGTAAAATGTTAGGCAATGTGCGATATTGCCTGCGAATATGCGATGTGTTATCGCGCCGTAAAATACTAGGCAATGTGCGATATTGCCTGCGAATGTGCGATGTGTTATCGCGCCGTAAAATGCTAGACAATGTGCGATATTGCCTACGAATGTGCGATGTGTTATCGCGCCGTAAAATACTAGGCAATGTGCGATATTGCCTGCGAATGTGCGATGTGTTATCGCGCCGTAAAATGCTAGACAATGTGCGATATTGCCTGCGAATATGCGATGTGTTATCGCGCGGTAAAATGCTAGACAATGTGCGATATTGCCTACGAATATGCGATGTGTTATCGCGCCGTAAGATACTAGGCAATGTGCGATATTGCCTGTGAATATTATGCGAGGTGGTATCGCGCCGTAAAATGCAAGACAATGTGCGATATTGTCTGCGAATTGCGATGTGTTATCGCGCCGTAATGTGCGATAATATTGTCCGCGAGTAAGCAATGTGATTATCGCGCCGTAAAAGGCTTGGCAATGTGCGACATTAAATGTAAAATATATACGTGTAATGTGATGTGTTATCGCGCCGTAAAACGCTAGGCGATGTGTGATACGGATTATATTCGCGCTGTAAAATGCCAAAAGGTGATGAAAATCGCGCCGTATAAAATTGATGTAAGATATCGTTATTACAATGCCGACTAATCAAAATATGGAATCCAATCATTGCGATGAGCATCGCGCTGTAAAATGCTAAAATGCGATACGCGATACCGTGGAGTTGCTCCGGAATAGAAAGAAATGGAATAAAAATTTACATAGGCAAATGCGATGAAAATCGCGCTGTATAAATTGCTACATTGCCGAAGACGCGGTAGCGTGATACCTCTCCGGAGTCGCAATAAACCGAATATAGTTGAGATGAGAAGCGAGCCGTAAAATGCTAAAAAGTATGAAACTCGTGCCGTATAAAATTACTGTAAAATTGCTACATTGCTCCGTAATAGAAATAAACGGAATATAATCATTGCAAAATGCGTTGGAAATCGCGTCGTAAAATTGCTGTAAAATAGCTACATTGCCGAATACGCGATAGCGCGGTATTGCTAGGAGTCGGATAAACGGAAAACAGTTGCGATGAGAATCGAGCTGTAAAATGCTAAAATGTGATGAAATTCATGCCGTATAAAGTACCGTTAAAATTGCTACATTGCCGAATACACGATAGCGTGTAATAGCTCCGGAATAGAAATAAACGGAATATAATATTGCAAAATGCGATGAAAATCGCGCAGTATAAATGGCTGTGAAATAGTGCTACAATGCTTAAAAGCGAGCCGTATCAAAAGGATGGTGATGTGCGATGAGAACCGCACTGTACTTGCCAAATTGATGAAAGTCGTGCCGTATAAAATTGTCGATAAATTGCAACATTGTCGAATACGCGTTGGCACGGAATCACTCCGGAAAATTACGCTGTAAAATGCAAAGGATGTGATGAAAATTGCGCTGGCTAAATAAGTCATGAATACCCGATAGTGCGGGATTGCTCTGGAATCGAAACACACTCAAGCTAACTTGCAAAGTATGTGATGAAAATCGCGGTGTATGAGAGTGTTATGAAATTTCGCTGTTGCCCAAATAACGGTTCTGATTGTATCGAAATAAAGTCACGGCATAAAATCTACAAACACGATGAAACCAATTGAGAATACGAGATAGCGGTACTTTTCTGGTATCGAGAGAAAACGGAAAAAGCGCACGTACAAAATGCTGCTGTAATCAAAGGATCGACAGTGCGAATTGCGCTGATTTCGAAATAACCGGAAGCTACTACGAGCGGTGCCAAAGCATGCGATAAAACCGCGGCGAATAAAGATAACGATGTAAGTACGCAGTGCGTACGTATGGCTATAAAATGCGAGAGCATGGAATACTAAAAATCGCAATTAAAGACAACAAAAAGCCGGAAAATGTGTGGAATGTTGTTAAAACTATAGAAAAATGTTCCTAGTAGACCTTTAAACACATGATATAGAAAAGTATGTGTGAATTATAAAGTGCTATTTGCGTGCTGTCGTAGCTGAAGCAATGTATGTGAATAGATTATGAATCGGAAGTATGGTAGCGCCACGTCCGCGCGATAGAATTTGAAATATGCATTCCTAAACAAATAATAAAAAGTGATCGATCGAATATACGTAGATAGATGAATAAAAAAGCATGGTACCAAGCCTTGCCTACTAACTTTTACTATCAGTGTTTGTAAAAACCTTTTCATCTGTCCTGTCCTGTCTTGTTTCCCCCGTAAGCGTAGTATAAGTCCCTTTGGTAGGCGGCAACTTCGTGGCCGGCACAACGTGGAGCTTGGACTTTGTAGCTTTGTATGCGAAGTTGTGATGCAGCGAGTTCCAGCAAGGTAGAACCAGCTGCTTGTTGGGGGCTTTAAAAGAGTCATTGTTATACTTTGTGATCGGGAAGTTTTGCGCTCTTTCTCCATGCTGCGGGCAAGCTGGATTTCCATGTTTCCATGTGATGTTGAATGCAGGCCTGACTGGATCACAAGTTTGTATCCCCTGAAAGCGAGGGTCAGTCTTGAAGTCTTGGCAATCTCGCGGACGAGACGCTTGAAGGGCAGATTGCAGATCAAGAGCTCGGTCGCCATCTGGTAGTGACGGATCGCACGAGGAGCCAGAGTACCGGGCCTGTAACGGTGAGGCGTCCCGAGCTATAATGCAACGCTATTGTGCTAATTTAGCGTGTGCCCTAGGCAGCGACAGCTTTCGCCGCGCCTAGGGCTGCGTGTATTGCTGGTGAAGTTGATGGGCTAAATTATATAAATGGCTTGATCGGGATGGGCACGAATGGAATGTAGACAATTTATGATGCTGGCGTATCTGGTCACGCAGCCGGAAGCCTGTTAGACTGATAGACCCCGTTTCCTCTGTTCTAGATTTACATTAATAACAAGTTATTAATATCCACTTCAAAATCATCTAGCCTCATACAGTTTCTCTGTGGTAATTTTATGTATAATTGGATAAAGCACTACTATCTCTGGAAGTATCCATCAAAGGGCGTTATTCTGTATTTGTGATGATTGACCGTCCCTTGCTTAATCACTGTCCTAAGTTTCACGGCTTTTGGTAAACGTTAACTATCGTTTTAAAAATTATTTACGATAATTTATTCCATGGCTATAAAACTGGAAGTATCCATTTTGGGGCGTGGCTCCACTTATAGAAATGTTCAGCTTATGAAACTCTATCAGTCTGCCAAATTTCATGCTTGTTTCCCTAATTTGCACAATTGACCATAAATCATGCACCATTTTCCAGTACTATAGAAGCAGAAGTTCAGAAGTTGATAGAGCAAGACTTTGTCACAGAAGTCACCAGAAACCAGATCTCACACCAACATCCCGAGTGGTACTAACCCTTGCAAGCTGTTTTTACTCCTGAAAGAACTACAAGAATCCGCCCGGTTTACGATGCGTCTGCTAAAGGTCATGAAGGTATATCACTAAATGACCATCTAGAAAAAGGTCCGAATTACATTAACGATTGTATATCTGTTTTGATTAACTGGAGAAAGAATGAAGTGGCATACACTGGTGACATACGCAAAATGTTTAAGTAATAGTTCGCGCAAGACGGAAAGAGGCAATCGACAGAGGGGGCGTGAGGGCCTAGTTTTAAATTGGATTATTTAATTAAAATACGAAGCTCCCATTGGCTAAGAATAGAAAATTTCCGAAATTCACCCGAAAAAATACGACATTTACGAACATATAAACTTATATGGAATACAGTCCTTTGTTCCCTTGTTCGGAAGGCATTCGGGACAAATCGTATGTGCGGAAGGTCATAAACATCGAAGCATTCCACACATTCCATAATCGCCGCCATACTGGTAATATCCTATCTCTCGAGAACCAGCGTTGTTTTCTTATGAAACCCCGAAAAAAAAGTGTATACAATGTAAATATTGTAAATAGCTTCAAGTTTTTAGTTTTTGCGACCCTGTTTGCCGCTTGTTTGGCCTCGAACGATGGTCTTCAAGGCAGCTTGTGCGTGTCCCAAACACGTGGAATGGAATCACGGCGAGGTCAGCTCGTCTTCTCTAAGAAGTGCAGAAAAGGAGGAAATCGAATTCTGTGAGTTGATGACCGAAAAAGCAAGAATAGAAAGAGAAAGATTTGTCTGGCATGCCGTGGCAGAATTGATATGGAAGTCGTACAAAAAATTGAAGGTAATGTCGAACGATGGTTCTAGTTTGTTATTCGCACTTCTCATTCACATGCACTTCACGGGAAAGATTTGCTTTTTGCTTCGCGTTTATTCCGGAATGATGTTTATTTTTTCGCCTTATCTATCAGGGAAAGTATTCGAAGTCTTAAAGTTATCGCATTTGGTTGTTAAAGTGTGAAATATATTTGCAATACAGGAGAGACAAGAGTGTGACGAAGACAATGGTAGTACAGCCACTATGACTTGGAACGATGCAGAACAATGATCACAACTCGTAAGTATTTATTTTAGCGCATAAGCTCCGCTAAACTTTTTACTATTCCATATATGTTGGTTTACGTGAGGTTACTTTATTTGGAATTTAGGATTACTGTGGCCAGGCTGTAAAGGATTCAAGTTTTTCCCTTGATGTAAGTTCTGCTTCAGCAACCCTAGGCGTAAGTTGGAATTTTTTATTTCCTGTTTTAGTGTGAGACGGAAGCCATGAGTTTATTTCCTATTGAATTTTTATTATTACTATTTTTTTGGGTGGGGGGCATAAAGCTGAGGAGGGGTCCTAGTAATTAGTTACTCGATTAGAATTGAAACAATATAAGCTAGGTATCATGTGGAAAACAATTGCCAGTCTTCTCCAGTGTACAATCATTGCTTACCTTTGTTATCCCTTTTTACAGGATCCCTGGGTCAGTTCTTTAGAACTAAATGCCAACTCAGATTCTCCTACCTCTAGTTCAAGTAGAGACCATCTGGTAAGTTTTCTCAGAATCCACTGCTTTGAAGCCTGTTTTAAAAAACTTGTTTGATTCCATCTGTGCAAAAATAACAGCACTACATATTGTGCACTAATTCTGTTTTACTACATGTACCTAGATCTTGGTTGTAAAACAAAATGTAGTTGCCCTCTTTGAATATTATCTGTTCAAGGAAATAATTTTGTGGTTTGGTTGTTTTCTGGTTGTTTGTGTATTGTGCGCGAACAATCCTTACTCAGATCTGGTTAGTCAGAACATGATACAAAGCTTTATAATAGGCAGACAGATTTAGTTCGACTGGCAATGCAGTCTTTTGTTTGCTATCATTTTTATTTACGGTCATAGATCAATTTAGCATTGGAAAAGTGGGCAAGTTTTACTTTTAGCCATTCAAAATACGATTTATATGCTTTTCTTACTCCTAAATTCAGATTCATAGCCTCATGAATTTTCTGCCGCTTTCATACTTTGCGCTAAAAACTGTTCTTGTTTTCGTGGTCCTTGAGAGCTTCGTTTTGCAAAAAAAAATTGAAGGACGGAGTGTTATTGATTGGTTTGGTGGCTGGTCATGACCAAATATATAATGAAACATGTTTCTCAAGTATTTGTTTACTTTTTTATTTTTTAGAAATCATCGGGGACACAAGCACCTGAGGTCCCAGAGTTACCATATAAAGAATACAGGCAGACACGACAAAGAGAGATGAGGGCAGTTGCGATTGAGCAGCTGGATTCTTGTGCAGCTAAGTTTGTGCACTTTGATGAAGTGGATAGAAAGGATTTTGTTCATAAACTTGTACAATCATCAAAGTGGAAATCCTGTTTTGGAGCCACCAAGCAGGGACAGTATAATGATCTACTTCTATATAACCTTGCTCAGGAACACCAAAAGTGTAAGGACAAGAAAAAGAATGAAGAAATAAATTAAAAAGGAGCGAAGCAGAAGCAGAGGATGCTTATTGGGAACTCCCTAAAGCAGAGTTTGATTTCTTTGACTGGGGCTTCACCAGAACTGGTGAAAAATAGAGTAGAGGCAGCAAAAGAAATTGGAAGGATCAGATGCTATGGAGATGAAAAGCGGCGCCTGTTGTCGATTGCTGCCTGGGACTATCCCTACAGTGTTTTACAAAATGTATTCAATTGTTCATCAAAAACCGTAACAGCAGCACGGGTACACTGTATACTATTTGGAAGAGGTGTGTCCAGTCATCTAAATTGACATTTAAAAGAGAGTCAGTCAGCCCAGATGTTCTTGAGGAACTGACTGAATTCCTTCACAGGGAAGGTGTATCTAGGCCTTCCTCCTGCAGGAGTGTTCTTGTCAAAGAGGAAGAAACAGCAGTGAGATACTGGCAGGATTCCATCAAGGGCGTAATCAACCAGTATCTACTGGAAGTTCCGGATGGTGTGAAAAGAACATACATCTACACACACCTGCCAGCAAACTTCAGAACTGACACAATGCTGGCAGGACTTGTATCAGATTTATCTTCAGAAGGGCTGGATGTCAATGTTCAGCATTCAATTGAGAAATATCAAAAATTTCTAAAGACCAAATTTTTGAAAAGTGTGGAAACACACTCTTTCTGCGTGGAGTTTTGCAAAGACAATGCTCTTGGCTCATGTACAAAAGTACACAACAAAAGTTCTGTTGACATGCAGGCCTTTTATGACCTGCACAAAGAGCTTGAAGATGCAATCCAGCAAATAACAGAGGAAGAGACAAGGGACGGCTACAAGACCCGACTTGAGGAGTGTACGAAGCTACACTATGGGTATTTAGGACATATGATAAGAACAAAGCACCAGGTAGAGTATTATCAGTTGGTCCTAAAAGAACTCAAAGTTGGAGAAATGGTCATGGTAATTGACTACAAAATGAAACTTGAGATGGGACAGAGGGTGCGTGAAACACAGAGGGAATGGTACGGGAAACGTGGCATTTCCCTCCATGGGTGCTACATTGTTACTCAACTAGAGAGTGGAAGAGTGCATGATGTACTGGACCTGTGGAGCGAGTATACTAAGCAGGATGCCTTCTTCACAGAAAGTGCCCTAGACATCTGCTTCAAGTGGATCGAGAGTGCGTTTCCAGGATTCAGTATTTACCTGTTCTCTGGTAAGTGTATGTTCAACAAACAAAACAAAAAAAGGGCTGATACATGTGTCAGACTTATACCTTCTACCAGATCGGAAGTATTTTTGCCATATGTACTCTCTCTGTGCTCTGGCTCCACTAGAGAGGACCGATTTCTAGGGGATACGTGTAGATTTAACTATTTTGCAACTGCTAGATTCCAGTAAATGTATCTGTGTTACTGATCCACGCTGTAATTCAAGTATTTTCAAAAGTGTGCAATAAACGATTATTATTATTCTACTGCCCTTGGGATTTTTTTGCAACAGTTCACAGCAAATCAATCTCATATTTAAAAATTATTGGATGAGGTTGGACATGATAGTGCAATTGTCAACAACCAGGTTTGTGTTATCTGCCGAAGGGAAGCTGAAGCGGATAACGCTAACTCGAGGGGTTGACAATTCTCACCATCTTGCAAAAATCAAATTCAATAATTGTTTTATTATTCAGCCTAGCTAAACAAATTCGACGATCCAAATAGCCATAGTTGTTTACATATCCTGAGCAATGATCTCTCCCAAAAAAATAGCAGATTTAATGAGAATATTGGCAGAATTGGCTTTCGCTTCTAAAATGAAAACCAACCTGGCAGCCAAACCTATTGGCTTGCGCTATGACATCATTAGAGTGCATCAATCGTAATGTCTGCAGTATGATGCCACCCACTGCATATCATGAAGATTTCGCTGCATACATTTAGCCATTCAGAACCGAGATATTTGCATGGCTGAATAATAATTACATTTATTGCTATTTGTAGGTATAAGGGCAAGAGGGTTTTTTTCAAGAACCACTGGAAATTTTGCAATAAACCTTGTGCCAGTACAATCTCAGATACTGAGTTTAAGAATGCTACCTTTTGTACAGAGGAGGCCTAAGTAACTGAGTAATTTGACTTTTGTAATGAAAGTCTAGTAAGTTTGTCTTCATATATTATCTTTTTTTACTACAAAAACTTTTAGTATATCCTCCGTCATAACAGGGAGTTTGATTTATTTAAAATATTCCATATTTATGTCTTTTCTAGATAATGGCCCACACTACCACAACACCGCTGTTATAGGCTATTTGTCTGAAGTGAACAACGTCTTCAATGTTCATCTCAAAGAGTATAACAACTTTGAAGCTGGGGAAGGAAAGACTGCCTTGGACATTCACTTCACACATGTGAGCCACAGGATTGTGCGATATGTTAGAGTTGGGAATGACCTTGAGACAGGCGAATAACTTGGTGACCTACTACAGGTAATTGTCCTGTGTGATAACAATCCCACTAAAAGATGTCAATCAGATGCAAGACCTCACAGTGACAGTAATTTACGTGAAAAAAATGTACATATTTTTGGGGGGAAAAGATGTTTTCCTTTTATTATTTTACCCAAGGGAGTATTCTGGACCATGAGGTAATGGGGAAGGTGCAAATGATCTTTTTGTTTTTAAATTTAAAATTGGGGGAGGGGGTCCAAGATTTAGCCTGGGATTTATTGATGTATTTCTTTTTTTTTTAATTTTGAATTTGGGTGTTTTGTATTTTTTCTCTTCCCTCTCCCCCACCCCACCCACCCACTCGATTTTGACAAGTGAGTGGCAAATGAAAAATGAGTAAGTTATATCGATTTGACTTGGATGACTGTAATGGCCAGTTTGATCAAGGCACAGTTCATTTACCAAACCTCTTTTTTTGTTGGTGTTTCACGTTTAGTAAGCCAATACTAATACTCTTACAAGACCAACCCTGAAAAGCACAGCAAGCTACATGAATTTTTCTTTTCTTTTCAGAGCATGAAAAATGTCACTTGCTATAAATTGAGCATCGATAGACGCCATGCGCCAAAGAAAATGGGTACATTCAAGGACATATTCTTGTTTGGTAGCTACTGTTTTCTCCCTGATGGTGTGGTTACTGCATGGTCACTAGTGCACCGAGGAAAACAAGTGACAAAAACAAGACAGCAGATGCAGAAAATCCTTGGAAGAGTCGAGCCTTTGGCTGGTAGAACTGGAGCATCCATAACTGGAGATATGCCAGCTAGACAGGCAGACAACCAGCATCAAACATCAGATGTTTATAGTGTTCGTTATGTCACGCATGCTCCGGAACCAGGTTTTAAAGCCCAAGTGGAGTAACAAAATGGTCCTCCCTCTCCTCTTTATCCTGGAGCTGGCTTTGCTATTAAAAAGGGTGGTGCTAAACGAGTGCAATTCTCCCTGGAGCAGAAGGAGGTTATGATAGAGCATTACAACAGACAAGCAACAACTGGTGTGAGGGCAGAGCCTAAGCAAGTTAGGGCTTGTATGAGGGAGCGCGGACTAGACGAGTTGTCAGAAACGCAAATAAAAAATCCTGGTGGAGCAGTTACCATCAAAAGCGAAAAAGGGCAATGAATACTCTTCGTGATTATTTGTTTCAGGTAAAAGCAAGTGCATTTTTTATGACAACCAGTAGAGTGGTACACAGCCCTCCGAGATCCAGCCCCGGACTATTATGGTTTTATGAAACATGCTATCATCATTTCTTTTACTTGAAGTTGATATGCCCATGTGCAGTAATTTGAATGCAGCTGTTATGCTTTTCAGCTCCTTCATCTCGAAATTATTGGTATTTTACCATTCTACTGGTGTTCATAGTTAATTTCAAGGCTTTCTATATCCAATGTCATTATGCGAGACAATATAAAGAAAAATATTGATGTTTTGGGCTGATTTATACAGAAGAGTCTATTTTGGCATGATACCAAAACAGGAACACCTACGGTGTACTGTAGGGCATATTTTATGTGGATCGCATCAGAGTTAGCAAATAGCAAGGCGAGGCCAGACTAATTTGACGATTTCTTATCTTCACAGTCAGCAACTCAAACCCCTAGTAGTCAGCCCTGCAGCACTGTAACCCCTCCCCCCAGGTCTGCTACAGCAACTACAGCATCAGGAGCCACCAGTCAGCCCTCGAGAACTGCATCCCCTTCCCCAGGCCTGCTACAGCAACTACAGCATCAGGAGCCACCAGTCAGCCCTCGAGCACTGTAACCCCTCCCCGCAGGCCTGCTACAGCAACTACAGCATCAGGGGCCACCAGTCAGCCCTCGAGTACTGTAACTCCTTCCCCCAGGCCTGCTACAGCAACTACAGAATCAGGAGCCACCAGTCAGCCCTCAAGCACTGTAACCTCTCCCCGCAGGCCTGCTAAAGCAACTACAGCATCAGGAGCCACCAGTCAGCCCCCGAGAACTGTAACTCCTTCCCCCAGGCCTGCTACAACAACTACAGCATCAGGAGCCACCAGTCAGCCCTCGAGTACTTAACTCCTTCCCCCAGGCCTGCTACAGCAACTACAGTATCAGGAGCCACCAGTCAGCCCACGAGAACTGTAACTCCTTCCCCCAGGCCTGCTACAACAACTACAGCACCAGGAGCCACCAGTCAGCCCTCGAGAACTGTAACCCCTTCCCCCAGGCCAGCTGCAGCAACTACAGCACCAAGGAGCCACCAGTCAGCCCTAGAGAATTGTAACCCCTTCCCCAAGGCCAGCTACAGCAACTACAGCACCAGGAGCCACCAGTCAGCCTTCCAGCACTGTAACTCCTCCCCTCAGACCTGCTACAATAACTACAGCTTCGAATCGTCACCCTGTAGCAGCATCAATGGTCACCAGTCATATCACTGCTGCAAGTGGACACCCAACCATTGCACCAAGCAGTGCTCTCTCCCTACACCCTAGCATACCACCAGCTAGTCATGTTATTTCTGTGACAGAACCAGCTCTGTTTCCAGGAGTAATCCAGTGGGACTTCGAAAAATACTGTATGCCAGTCATCATACGGCGGACGAAGTGGAAGTAATGCCTGTACACTTATAGCACTTTGTCTTGGGGGTGCTGTTACTCGAAAAAACTTCCTGCTACCCCAGCAGAACCAAGTTGACTGGTGTATAGAACTTGAGTCTGCCATAATGAAAGCCAACAATATCCATGACAATGTATTTGAAGGCCATGCAGCCAATTTGTCCGTAGAGGAAGCTGCTGATCTTGCTGGTTCTATCATAGACATCAGCAGCGTAGGGTACAGCTACGACCTGTTCGGCAGTGACTGCATACCTCAGTTAGCCTTGCTTTTTGCAAGGTTGTCTACCATGGCACTAAAATCTCCTACCTGGAACAGCTATATTGTTGTTGCAAACCAAAGAAGTAAAAAGGGATTGGCTAGTCATAGCGGACTCTCACTGCCACAGGAACAATGGTGCTATAATTGCCATTTGTCCATCCAGCACTCCTGCTTTATTAGCTGACTGGTTCCCATCTATGCATGTGAACACTTGGCAGTCTGAAGTCAGTTTGTGTTCAGTAACTCCAGTCCATTACAAATGAAATAACTAATGACTATCAATTTCCATGCAACTAGCTCTTATTATTTGGAAATTGAATGTGTTCTATATTTTAACCTGGATTACAAAAGAATCGTTTTATTGAAAAGAATGAGTGACA
This sequence comes from Scolanthus callimorphus, assembly GCA_033964015.1. Classification (NCBI taxonomy): domain Eukaryota; kingdom Metazoa; phylum Cnidaria; class Anthozoa; order Actiniaria; family Edwardsiidae; genus Scolanthus; species Scolanthus callimorphus. Next base: position 8,024,397 of record CM066911.1, read on the forward strand.
GTGAGACACTGCCAGAAACCAGTGTATTTGCAAAATTCGAAGAAACAATAATAACAGAAAGGGTGGCTTGAATCCGTATTTCAAAGGTTTCAAATTGTGCATTCCGACAAATACTACCATTTGCGTCAATTCATGAAGTGTGACGAATTTTTCGTGTTTGTTTACTTTTTCAAACGTGCGCGTTTTGTCGAAACGTATCACTTTTTCGTTATCTGATTGGCTGAAAAATAACGGTCAAAAACTGCAGCCAATCAGCGAGCGAGAAAGGCAACTACGTTTTGACAAAACGTGCACGTTTGAGACATACCAACGCGAAAAAATTGTTACCCTTCATGGATGGTAGTACCAGTACTGACGTCATTAATACCCGTTTTTGAAATACGTTTTGGCGTTTTCACGATTGTGTGAACAAAACCCTTGAGCCGCTTCGCTTTTGTGATTCAAAACAGACAAGCATTGTTCTCATCCCATTTATGCTGCGAGCACAACATTGTGAAAACTACAAATAGTTGTGATCGATTTCGTTCTTCGTTTTATTCAATTCTATAATAACATCAATAATTCCTTTTGTATTGTAAGATATATGTGCCGTGCCAGGCAAAATACCCGCCCGGGCGACATTTTATCGTTTTACTTTGTGATACGTTTTTATTTGATGAACATATTTCCCTTACTTTTATGAAAAACCGTACTATGAATGCAAATATTAAACCAAGGTTGCTACACGAATCGTAGGAATTAGGATATGACATTCTCAAATAGTAATATTTTTGTGAATAAAATGTGACAGAATAATTGAATATGTTTTGCCGGTGATTTTTTGCGATGCGGTCTGCTTGCCCTTTTTTCCATTGTGCGGTCCATATAATAACATGAACATTGTATCTTAACAATTCCTAAAATGTCCTGTCCATTGTTTTATAGAAAATACAATGTAGTAATCTAACAAATGCAAAAATAATTGAATGAAAATGATTCAACCCGAACTCTACTCCCATTTTCTCTTGCCTAGAATAGCATCGATGACAGCAACTCTAAATCCTGTATCAGGCAGGCAAGTACAAATCGTATCTGGTTGTTACTGTACTTGAAGTCCATGGAATCCCTTATTGGTCTCAGGCTACTGTCTTCATTGCCGTAAATGGCTCGTGCGATTTCTGCGAACTGCTGTCTAGAAACGTTCAAATGGCCAGCGATGGCGTCGTGGTCCAACGGCATGCCAACAGCTAGGCAATCGATACCATAAACCTCTGCTGTACCGAGGGCAACGTTTATCTCTGTAGCAATCGTACTCAAATCCTTTGCCATTTGTAGGCCGGTAGCGACTCGCAGTTTTTGCTGTGAACTCTTAACTTTCCCATAAAGTTTGGAGAGGGGAGCTTTCTGAAAATAAAGAAACATTTTTGCTAGATTTAGGGAACTCAAGTGCAATGATGTCGAACGCCACGTGTATAGTAGCGGAGCTCCTGCGCGGGCCGAAGGCCTGCGCAAGCGGAGCACCATACCTAAGGGAAAAACGTATAATATACTATCGAGTTGATTTTTGAACGTCACGGGCATTATGGATCATTTTGATGACGTCATTGATGACGTAAGGGCACGTGACTTTGGTGTAGAGTTCCTCTTATGGTCTTTGAAACTTTGTCCAAGTTCGGCTTCTATAGAAGCTACCCTTCGGGAGATATGATTTTTTCTTTATTTTTCTGGTATTAAACCTATAGCGTACGCCGTCCGTCCGTCGTCCGTCCGTCCGTCGTCCGTCCGTCCGTCCGTCCGTGTACACATGGAGAAAATGGGGGGCCCTGAAATTTTTTAAGCGAACACAAGGCGGGTCTTGAAAGGCGAAAATGGCAGTTAAGGGGGGTCTTGAGAAACAATTATTTTGTCTATATCAGCAAAAAGTCTAAGAAAAAATTCGGCTCGCGCTACGCGCTCGCCTTTTACTCAATCTTAACACTCCTGATCATTGTAAGAGACCCAGATACTGCCTTCAGAAAAGAGGGGGAGGTTTTAGTGACTTGCCATGATAGCCATTGTGGGAGACCTTATGTTAGGCTTGGAAATGGGATTGGAGTCACTGGGATTTGGCCAATAGAACTAGAAATGAGTCAATTTGCCTTTAACTGAACCAACAATGAAATATCAATGTCTCTAAAGAGTGGCTTTAAAAATTTGTGAACTGCTTTTAAAATTTTGCCCTACGACTGCAATACAAACACTCCGTACACATGTCTAAAAGTCACTTTTTAACGCTGGGATTTTGATAACTTTGACTGGGAAAACTTCAGGACTGGGATCTTGCGAAACTTTTACACTGAGAAATGGGATTTGGACCCCCTTCAGGACCTGTTTGAATCATTTTGACTGACATGGATGGAGGGGAAGGGGGGTCCTGAAATGTTTCAGTCTATCAGAGGGGGGCTCCCGAAAACAATCAATGCCATCAGGTGGGGTTCTTGAATTTTTTTTGGATCGGCAGGTATTTTCTCCTCCACCCCCCTCTCCGACATAAATAATGACCTGTCCCTAAGACAACCAAACTTTGGTAGTGTAGTCTAGGTCACCAGATGAGCGAAATGAGGTGGTCTTGTGATATGACGTCATCGATGACGTCATCTATGCTTGAAAAATCAACATCTCGTGAAGGGAAGACTCTAAAACAACCAAACTTTAGTAGTGAAGTCTAGTTCACCAGATGAGCGAAATGAGGTGGTCTCATGATATGACGTCATCGATGACGTCATCCATGCTTGAAAAATTAATATCTCGTGAAGGGAAAACACTAAAGCAACCATGTAAACCATGTACACATGGGAATCCCTTTCATTCACACAGAAAATTTTATAATCAGGAGCTCCGCTTTTAGCCAGTGGCTAAATCTATATATTATTTCAGTAAATACCCTCTAGGTTTTGCGCTGCGTCCCCGATAGGAACTGATGCGATGAATTGCGCAAAGAACCAAAATAAAACAATTTAGGGTTAAGAAAGCTGAGCACAAGACTTACTTCTGGGCTGTATCGTTTTTTCTTTGCAGGCGGTGCGGTTCCAGTGGAAGATGGTGGCAAGCTTCGCTTTCTAAAACAAAACGTTTCAGCAATGATAGAAAGAGCTTGGTCGAACAATTATCTATCAAATCTTTTGCAATGTAATGTTTCATAACATATCTTACCTGTCTGCCATTTGTAATTCCTTAGAAAGGAGGTCAAGAAATATTCTGTGGATCCGAATCTGATAATTCGCGCACTAAATGCTCGTACTCGATGTGACCTTTGCAACCTCGTGTTGTAGTTTCGGTTACATATTACTGTAATCAGAACTCTCTCGTCATGTCACCGCGCTCTTATCACAAGTGGTGATCACGTACACACTTATTTCAAACCTAGGTTTCAATTTGTTCCGCACATACAATTTTGTTCATATTCCAGTAGAAGACAAAGAAAGCATGTACCACTAATTCTCTGAACTCTGGGTCGATAGTTCCCTCAATCACAAATGCAATTTGAAATGTAAGTTTGAATTTGGCGCTTTTAAGCGGCCGAACAAATCAGAGTCGAGAATGTAACGAGATTAAGTCATTACTCAAACGGCTCCCGCCGTCGAGGGCCTATTGTTTTCTCAGTAGTTCTTGCGCGAACCATTACTTAATCAAGCATTGATACATCCACAAGACCAGGTTTTCCATCGCTTTCTCTGGAGGAAAAAAGGGAAGTTTATCAATGGAAGGCGTTTCAATTTCGGCGATAGACCCGCACCAGACATAGCAATCGGTTGCGTAAACACACTGGCAAAGATGGCGAAAACGAAATTTCCAGAGGCTGCTAAAGATCTCAAAGAGCATTGTTATGTTGATGACATAGAAGGATCCAAGGCTTGCTCAGAAGACGCCAAGCGAGTGACATTTTCTCGGGCACAAATGGAAAAAAGCAGAAGACAAGATAACTTTCAAGAAAACCGAAATCGTCAGCATTAACGGAGGATTCACGAAACGCCAAGTGTCTCGCCTGTGTTGCTCAGATATGGGACCCGTTAGGAATCGTCTCCCCAGTATCCATCGAGCTTCGAATACACTTACAAGAACTTTGGACCATGGGCTACTCCTGGGATGAGCTACTTCCAGGTGAATTGCAAGACAAATGGATCAGGAATACCGAAGTATTAAATTCACTTCTGAAGGTAGAAGTCGGCAGACGACTTAAACCTCAAGACACAGTACAGTTGTCAGAGCTTCACGCATTCGGCGACGGAGGAGTGAAAGCGTATGGTGCAGCCATATTTTTGTGATGGAAACACAAATATGGCAGTATTTCTTGCACGTCGATGATGGCAAAAGCGTTAGTAGCACCCTTAAAAAAAAGAAAAAAGTCGATACCCCGACTAGAATTAATGGCATGTCTCCTACTGGTGAGAATAGTCGAGGGTTGTAAGAAAGCACAGAGTTTTCTCAACCTTAAAGAAAGCAAACAAGAATTCTGGATCGATTCGCACACAGTCCTATCCTGGATACGAAATGCACCAAGGAAATTCCAGCCCTTTGTTAGCGCGAGAATAGCGGAAATTCAAGAAACTGTAAACGTAGCGAAGTTTAAGTATGTTCCGTCGAAAGACAATCCCGCAGACGCACTTTAAAGAGGTGTTCCCTAAAAGACCTAGAAGACTGACAAAGAGGACAAACGATGCTGTCGGTGGAAGACATTGAGATTTCTGAGGAAAGTACCAGTAAAGTAGAAGAAATTGAAGCTGAAATGAAACCAGCCTATCGAGTGAGCACAGAAGTATGTGATGCCACAATCGCAGCCAACTCAGGTGCAGACGTTGGAATTGAAGTTTTAGATCACTTAGTAGAAAGATGTTCTACGTTTCGAAAGATAAGAAGAACTCTTGCTTATGTCTACAGATTATTTAACAACGCGCGATCCAAAGATAAGAAGACTGGACCCATAACAGTAAAGGCGCTTCAAAATGCAGAAACAAAGCTGTACATCTGGACCCAGAAGAGTCTTGACAAATCCAAGGTCGATAAGGAACTGTTCGTTAAAGAAGATAATAGTCCGGCAGCCAGCCAGCTATACCTTGCTCTGGCGTCTATACAATGTTTTATTGTGGATTCCTACTAAGGAGGTGGTCCTTAACAATAATCCGATTGATGACACTCCAGCATCCTTGGGCATCTGGAGTTATAACGAGATTACTGAAAATCGAGGCCTAATGTGCCTCTTGGTACGAACGAGCCAGGTAACAGGTAGGTAACAGTACAAGTTTGCCTATTTGCAGCTAAATAGCCGTAAAATGCCGTAAAATTGTCTTCAACAATGACAAAGTTTTTGGTGTGTTGTTTTCCTTTTCGAGCAGCTTCGAATGTGTTGTATTGTTTAAGTCGTCGGATTTCGTCAGTTCGACATTAGAGAACTTAACATTCTGTGAATGACGGCACCCTCTTAATTCCGCACATCAGGAGGAGCTGTTACTGTTGTTGTTAGATCGTTCAAACGTCCACACCCAGCACCACATTTGCAAACGAGGGGCATGGTAACTTGAGATGACTGCACAAACATCTTGGAGTTTTTGCACGGAGTTGGACCTTCAAAGTTGGATTTGATGAGCTTCATAATCTCATCTGGGCCAAGGGGAGAAGGGACTTTGAGAGTCCGTGTTTGGTGTACCCAAAGTTGGTTGGATCAACTGCTGGAGGACCAATGCAGACTGTAGATGGGCACCCTTGATGTTCTCCGCAAAGTCTTCCGTCGAATGCGGCAGTGTTTCGATTTTGGGAGTGGAACTGGAAGTCTTGCCAAACTTTGCCGCCCATACGTTGTATCGGTAATCTGACATTCATTAATTGGTGAGCTTGATGTGTGACCGCTGGTGCACTGGCAAGATCATGTACATATCTGGGAAGAAAGGTTCTCATTCAAGTGATGATACAACAGAAGGGCAAACACATCCGTATCATCAGCAATTATAATGACTGTAGGGGACTGGGAGTACTCTTTTGCGCACTTGATAGCTTGCTGTGAAAAAAGGGGGAGAATCAAAGGTGTCACAGCGAGCAGCTTTTACTCCCATTGTGACGTGTCGTATGTTTTTCACTTGACTCTGAAGATGACTTCCACTCAGGTTGTCGAAACGTCAGTCACCACCAACAGTCCTTCCAGGACTACTCTCACCCGGATTATGTTGGTACTGGAGCGAGCTCATGACTGATAACTTTCTTGATGCCAATCTCTCTTGAACTTGCTTGTACTCCTATTACTCTGCTGTATATAACAGATGTATCGAATACCTTCTGGGAGCCGACTTTAATCAACTTATTGCAGTCAGTTTTTCTGGCTTTTATATTTGGTCGTTTCAACAAATGTGTCGTTGTTTGTTTTAGCAAAGCTTTATTTTGTAACAGCTTTTCATTTATTGCGAGTATTCCCGCTAAAAGAGTTTTATTTTCTTCAAACGCCAGTGTTACCACAGGGTTCCCAATAACAATAACAGGGTTCGAAATAGCAGTTTTTTTCTATTAGAAGATGTAATTATTGATGTCCAAGGCCGGTGATGTGGCATCGCCCGTATTTTCATCAATGGGACCCCAAACTATAGAAATACTGCAAAGCAAAGACATAGACACTAGTTCAAAGTTCAGCGTGAATATTGTACCCTGTGGTGCTTGATTGCAAAGAGTCCCAGGCCTCTTTTTAGACTTTTTGCACTCTATGGAAGATACTTAAAAGGTATGTACCTCAACTTGTCAATTTTGGCCAGTAAAAGTTGTTTTATCTTAAGTTCTCAAAATATGTGACGTGGGTAGCCTGTGGTTTTTGGTTATTTTCATTAATCGCTATAACTCCAGATGCCCAAGAATGCCAGAGAGTCATCAATTGGATTGTTAGGGACCACCTCCTTAGTAGGAATCCACAATAAAACATTGTATAGACGCCAGAGCAAGGTTCAGTGAAAATTTGGGGGTTGGCTGCCGGACTATAAAGAAGGAGTACTGCGCGCGCACGGAAGGTTAGAAGAGGCGCGAACGCTGCCGCAAGCAATGCGCAATCCGATTGTGTTGCCACGTAATCGCGCCTTTGTCATTTTGCTTCTCAAGAATATGCACGAAGAAAGAAGACATTGCGGATACAAGAGCCTTGTTCACGAATCAAGGAAGAAATACTGGACCATCGGAGTCAAAAGTGCCTGTAAACAACTGACAAGGAAGTGTGTCACATGTAAGAAGCTGAGAAAAAGACCACAAGAGCAGTTGATGGGACAAATTCCAACCAGTCGTGCAGCAGTAGAAAGCCCCGCGTTTCAATGTACCGGAATAGAGATGTTCGGACCCATGCAAATGACAACAAGAGCTATACATTTAGAACTGGTGACAGACAGAAGCTCAGATGCCTTTCTAATGGCTTTTAGAAGATTTCTTTCTCTGAGGGGCCATCCTACTCTATGTTTTTGAGACTCTGGGACGAATTTTAAGGGTCCTATCAGTCCTATCTAGCGGAAATTACGAAAGATTGGGACAAGACGGAGATTCAGAAGACACTAGCAGAAGAATTTCATTGTGAGTTTGAGTGGGAGTGGAACGTCCCCAAAGCGAGCCACATGAACGGCGCCACGGAAAGTCGGATAAGATCAGTACGTCAAGCCTTGGATACAACTTACAAAAAATAAAGTCTACACAGAAGAGCAATGGAGAACCATTCTGGCAGAAATCAGCTATACGGTTAATAGCCGCCCCCTCTATCCGCCATCGGAAAGTATCTGGAAGACCCGCCTATAACCCCAAATGATCTGTTGATTGGACACCATGACCCAGCTCCCATTCCAGCACCAGAAGACAGAGTGAACCCAAGAGACCTTAATAAATCGACACGAGAACACCATTACTGGATAACCTGGATGAAGTATTTTGCACCAACCTTGTTGCTGAGAAACAAATGGTACAGACCCAGAGAGAATCTCCAACAGGGAGATTTAGTGTTGGAAACAGATCCCAACCCGAGACGAAAATGGAAGATGGCAGTAGTCCAGGAAGTATTTCCAGGAAAGGACGGTTTGGTGAGAAAGGCCAGAGTCAAGACTGCGTCAAGCATCTACGATCGCCCAATACACAAGCTCTGTTTGATCGCTACAAAACAGGAGTTGGATGTCAGCTAGATTGATTCGGATCGGAAGATGGTGTTTCGAACCGAGGATCTCTACACCCAGGGAGAGTGATTTGCACATAGCGCGCGATCAAACAGAAGAACGATAAGTAGTATTATTTAGAGAAAATAAAACAATAGAAAAAACTACAAAAAAATGCCACGATTCTATTGGTCGATTACTATGCTATACGTTTCAAAGTTCAAAGTTAAGATTGAATAAATTAGTCAGACGCTAACTGAGAGACATGGAAGCCACAATATTGTAAGTATTTTTCTGATTTATTTTGAAGGCAATTATCATTTTAGAAGTAGAAATTAACAAAAATGCGGTGTATTTATAGTTGATTTGATGTTGCTGTAGCACAAGTACATAAACTATAGAAAAAACTACAAATCAAGACCGCCTTCAGAAGCTTAGTTCTTGTTTTTTTGGCTTCTCGTTCGTCAGATTCGTTTCTAGTTATGTCTGTGATCACGGAAGGGTTGTTGGAAGAGATTTTAGACAAATAAGTGGCCCCGTTAAAGGAGTCGTTCGACTTCCTAAGTGAAAGCTATAATAAGCTCCTTAAGAAAGTCACTGAACAAGAGGGAACGATAAAGATCCCTGGAAAATCCCCACACAAACCCTACAGAAACCCATTAGAAATGCCGCAGTAACCCTGAAGCAATCCTAAAGAAACCGTGGAAAACATCATGGAGCACTTCTGCATAGAGGAACGCCCGCAAGACGCCCTTCCTTTTCCTTACGGAAAAGCACCCTTTCTCGTCCTCCTCCTCATCTTCATCTTCATGATTAAAACTAGCTTTTAAAACCCTTTACGGAGGGACATTTATGACCACGGGGTAAACAATGGGTAACCACGGGTGTCTACGCGTCAACCTGATCAGACTGGTGTATAGAGACTAGACAAAAATACATTTGTTTGCCCCATAAAGTAGTGTAGTCATTACTGAAATTCCCTTATAATTGCGCTACGCGAGAATGGTATCCCGTGTTACTCCCTGCAATCCTTTCTAGTAATATCTTACGTACTTTATCACACTCTCAAGGTTATTTAAGCGATAGATTTCACAATATCGTGGTCTTTTCGAAAACCAACGTCGGGACGCATTTGTCTTGGTCATAAATTTTGCCTGGTGTTTTTTTTCGTACGTCGCCGAAGCTTCATGGCTCTTAACCCTCCTGATTCAAACCAGTTGGCTATGTTGGAAGCTTTAGTAAATCATCCTCCAGCTCCAGCACAGCCTCAAGCACAGGCAAAGCTTCACGCTTTGGTCGCCCCACAAGTACCTGATCCTGATCCGGCCTCCGCCGCTCAAGTTCCTCCTCAGGCCGCTGTAGCTGTCGTTGACCCAGAAAATCTTGATAAAACTAGTATTCTCGTTTTTACTTTAGCCTTCCTGCTCGTTCGAACTCGTTGCTAAGTTTTACTTGCTTTACAAAATTACACATTTTGGTTTGCTTACGGTGTTTGTTTGTTTGTTTGTTTGTTTATTAGTTTTGCCACCCCTATAGATATAATATTTACAATAATATTTATGTTTTACAATACGAAAAGATAGGAAACAAAAATTACATTAATTTGAAAATAATAATTTGAAAAGAGATGTACAATTTGTTGAATATAAAAAATATATTATATGGCAACGATAGTACGCGCGCTTTGATTGGCTGTTACGAGGTCAGTAAATCCCGACATGACCACGCAGTTCACGAGTGACAAAAAATCGAATCTCCTTCAAATAAAATTCAAAAGTAAGATTTTCAGCGACATTCACAACAAAGAATACTTGACACAGTACCAAATCTTAAATCTTAAACTTGTGACAAGCAAAGCAGAGCCAAAAAGTTACTCTAAGCTATAAATTCGAGTCTATCCGAAGAAAATGTAAACAAGAGGGAGCCAAAATAGCAGCAAAAGGTAAAAGCTACATAATATATAGATTTAGCCACTGGCTAAAAGCGGAGCTCCCGGTTGCATATTTTTTCAATGTGAATGGAAAAGGGTTCCTATTTAAGGAATTGTAATGGAATGATACTATAGCAAAGGGTAAGGAGAAAAACGTTATGTGACATTTTTTATTGAAACCATTTTCACTAGAATGTGTCATTCCAAAATCACCAAATTGATTGAAAATGTTAGTGTTATTGTATAAAACACACCATGGAGAAATGAGTATGGATATCTTCTAGGATCCTACGATCCTCCAATACTTAATAATTAGATTACAAGCTCAAAATTTAATTTATAGCAGGATTGCGTGAATTAAAACTTGAACAGTCAATAAAAAATATATTTCTCGGATATGAAAGAATAGGCTTGGGATTGGGCACTCCCTCATATATGGTAGACAGGTATGTGCTGCCCTATAGGATAGGGGCACCTAAGGTCTGCCTTAAGGTATAGCTTTTTTTATAAAAATGGTGATGTATTTCCAGCTATGTGGTGCAGATGATAGTAAATATTACACTGAGTACCAATGTAGCCAACGTGTTTCCCCTTGTGTTGCTACTCCGGGCTTTTCTATTCTACATGTAAACTCCCGAAGTCTGCTTGGTAACTTTGATTCATTCAAGCAGCTTTTCTGTTATTTGCATTTCTGAAACTTGGCTTGATGATCATACTTGTAATTATGCAAACATCCCAGGTTACCATTTCTTTTCAACCAATAGACCCCAAGGCCAGGGAGGCGGGGGTGTTGGTATGTACATTCGAAACGATCTCGAATTTAAATTGCGTCCAGCTTTGTCTGTATCAAATCCTGATGTCTAGGAGTCTGTTTTGCAGAAATTTTATGATAGGCTGGGTCTTTCGCCCCCCAAATCATGAATTTGTGGATCATTTCCAACTATTACTGAATATTGTGATAAAAAAAGAAAGTCTGTATACCTGAATGGTGATTGAAATTTGAAATTAAGTAACCAGGTCCGTTGTATGGGTGTTTCCAAATTCCATTTCTCGGCTTGTTGGCTTCATAGTAACACTAAATTCTCTGATAGGTTTGTTGTATGGGTGTTTTTATAAAACAGCTTAGCTTGTTGACTTCAATGATGTTAAATTCCCTGATTGGTTTGTTGTACCGTCAAATTCAATTTCTCGCCTTGTTGGCTTCAAGTAATGCTACATTCCCTGATTCAAAATTGACCTTTCCCATAACTTATTCTCGCTGAGACAAGGGGCATTTGAGTAATGAAAGGAGTTTACGATTTCTATTACGCTTCTTGTTTAGGAAGAAGAAAGTGGTTCTTCAACACTTCCTCTGGAAAAAGAGTACGCCCTTACCTGCTTAACGCGCTTCCCATTCCTGGTCAGTGCCAGAGACACCAGGCAGTACTCTATACTCCCCGTCCTTTCAAGAGCAGTCAACATTAACTACCGGGAGCCCTAAGTGGATATGCCGATTGGGTTGGAGACGAGTTCATGGGACTGACATGGGCCAAAGACTAAAATGATCATCTCCATAATTCCTCCTCGGGTGTCTACTATTGTACAGAAAGTTTCGCGCCGAGTGAGTTATTCGTGCATTGTTTAAGCGCGCCTGAATGATGCTTGTATTTTTTTAGGTCCATGTTGCTAAAGAATCCTCCATTCCCTGATCACTGCAGGCAGTACGCAGTGTGCCCTCAGCTACCCGAAAAACATCGATTTCAAGGCTGTCTGTAACCATGTGCATGAAGACATCTGTGATCGCTGCTAGGAGTTGTCGGTGGTTTTACATGAGATCAATTGTGCAATCGAAGACATGGCCAAGCATAACGTGTCAGATGGCGCCAAGGAAGAAATGACTTTTCTAACAGAGCAGGTGAAAAACAACATCATTGCGTGGAAAGCCCATCTCCTTCGCAGCGTTAACCAGATGAGGCTCGACTCGATGTCATCGCAGCTCTAGACAAATCTTCGTGTCTCCTCGTCCAAGACTTGGCGATGAAATGCAAGTATCGGGAAAGCCAGAGGGGCTAGTTTGGGAAACGAGTCCTGTCGTGGCACATAATTGTCGCCAAAAGACGCAGAAGGAGTGCGCGGCGTCAGCGTTAACCCTGTGTGATTCAGTGTCATCGGCAAGGCCAGCGCAAACCAAGGTTTCCGGTACTAGCACCATTTCAAATATCGAATACGACGAGAATGGTAACCTTCGTGCGTGGAAAGCGTACAGGATAGGGCAGGGGAAAACGGTCGATATTTCCACGATCACTGTCCTGAGTCATGCGCACTGTAAAATATCTTATCACATCTGCGTGATCACCTTTCCCCTACACACCGTGGTCTTCGGACGCTTTTCTCAGCGCTCTGTCGTTTCATTATAACATTCATCAATATGGACTTGCGGGTAGCCAGACCACTAGTTTACCGGATGTTCCAGTAGATTCGGTGCGTGCCAACACATCAGCTTCATCGGGCTCGACTGCAATGGCCCCTACAGTCAGCACGGCCACTGCTACCGTCTCTGCATCGGTTAAGTCCACTGCCTCTTCAACCACAGCGATCTACCTTTCAGCGGCACGAAATTACATTTTACGCATCGCTAACTCTCACGCGATAAGTCTGTCGGTTTATCATCTTAAGCGGGGACCTCTCGCATAGTTCTATCGATTAGAGGTGCATTGCACTAGGAGCGACGAGAATTTCGAGCAAAATTGCGCGCTTGTCCGAGCATTCACGATCGACTTGGGGGATAATTACAAGTGTAACCATAACTATGTGTCCATTCATAACCACGCTGGCGATATAGCGAACAGTACTAATATATAGATTTAGCCACTGGCTAAAAGCGGAGCTCCCGGTTACATATTTTTCTGTGTAAAACAAGGTTGCCATTGTACATAGCTTGTCACAGAATGCTTTTCAAGGTGCTTGGCCCCTCCCAATGGAATGATTCTAACAAAGAACAAAAGTGCAATTATTATAAGGAAAAAAGTAATTTGTTATGAGGTTTTTTTAAATTTGAATCACAATATACATGCACAATAAATATCAGGAAGGGGGGTTGAGAAATGAGGGGAAAAAGGGAAAGTTACTAACTTCCCCCCTCACACACAGAACGTCTTATGTCATACCACCCCTTCTATGACTGAAAAGTAAGAGTCATCCCCCCCCCCCCTTTCCTGGTTAAAGTGAGATGAATACCTAATGTTAATTAGGTAGTTAAAACTACTTACCGGTCCCATGAGGAGTTTTCATAAAGATTACCAGAGAATAAAGCGAACTAACATTGAAACAAGGCTTTGAGTCCCCCTCCCCAGGAGTCCCTTATTACATTAGCAGTGTATTTTTACTAAAATGTGTCACTCCAGAAAATACCAATACCTACCATGAACGAGCAGAGAAATTCAGAATTAAAATAGTTGGTGGCCAAATTTGGTGTTACTCATACAGTTATACCTTTTTTAAATTTATTCAAAATTCCACTGAATGGAGGGAGGGGGCTTAGAAGGGACACACCCACACCCCACATTGCCATACATAGTCTCTAATCAGCCCCCTCACTTATGTTCTGCCACTTCGGCGTTATGGTTCTTAACCTGCTCAGGACCATAACCAGTATTCTCCAGTAATTTGTGTTTTGAGTTTAGTTCTTGTGTAAGTGCAGAATACCAATACCTACCATGAATGAGCAGAGCCCCCTCACTTATGTTCTGCCACCCGTGTACTACAGCCATTATTTTAATATTATTTTTGCCTTATGCCATGGATATGGCCTGTCCAAGAGTGATCTCTGGCTGCTGCTTTGTCACTAAAATTGAAAGAGAATAGGTAACCAATACGTCTGATGAAACTTTAACACAGATTTTAGTAACGGAACATACTGGAGTTCCATTATCTTTGTAAAGCCATAAAAATAATGAAAACATAAAATCAAGGACGATAACATTCAATCTTTCAGATTCACCACTTTAAAAAGAATGTATTGAAAATAGGTTGATTTTTAACACTCCCTCTTACCGTGCTTCTGTTTGATTGCCCAAGTGTTGTGTGTGGTTCCAGAAAATATCCCTTCCCTCACTTCCCGGGAGTGTATTGAAAAGTGACACACCCCTCTGGAATTTCCAAAGAAATATAGCTGAGTATTTGTATGAAAAAAACACACAGGTAATTTGACCCGCAACCACTTTAGAATTTCCAAGCCCTTGAATACTTTCTGGACCCACACCCCAGGGGGTACCTTTATTTAAAAATGATGGGGAGGTCTGACATATTTTTTTGAGTTGAATATTTGAGCTGAAGCTATTTTTGGGAAACATAAGCAGCTCGCGGCGTCATGTGTATGCTGGTATTAAATTGTCTTTTTATGCTAAGAAAGTTGGGTATTTTTTGGGTGGTAAAAAATTTATGGCTCAGGTATTTTTTGAGGTATGAAATTTGGAGCTCATTTCTATATCCAAGTACCCCCCCTCCCCTCCCCCTGGGAACCACACTTTTCATGTGTTTTTCGCTACAGTCATTACTGAGGATATTCCACTGAGTGTGATGACTGTAGAGGGCCAGGGGGTGCAAGCTTATCCTCACAAGATGACTTTGAAACACATGAAGCTAGTCACAGATACAAATAATTTCACATTTTTTTATTTTTATGACAATGGTTAACTATCTGTGAATTATCCGAGGTTTTTTTTAATTTAAATATATTGCATCTAAAGACCTCAAGCTTGAAATGGCAAATGAGGGAGGGATCATGAGGGAGATCATATCTTGTTCTTAGAAAACATGCTTAATTTTGATTTTTTTCCTGTATTAAGATATAAATTTTCAATTGATTCCCCTTCAACTGTGAATGATTCATTTTGTGAGTTGTTCCCAGCATGTCTGGTTTTCTAAACTATAGTTACACTTTATTTAAAAACTTAACAAACTTAACAATTTAAAAACTTAATGATTTGGGAGCCTACAAAAATAAATTTAAATAAACTTGCGCTTAGAACTAAAAGAATACTTGAAAATGTTCGTGCCTGATCCGACAGTGAAAAAATAATCTCATAATCTAATGATTAAAATCTCCACTTGCTGGTAAACATTGTGAAGCACTCTCTATTTCAATAGCCAGAAAAAATATAAGCTTGAGTCTTGTTGGAAACCTACAAATTAAGTCAAGAGTTCTCAGCGAAATGGATAAAATACTACAAAATTCTAAGAATAACAGGTAAGTAAATTCAAGAATTACTGTACCATGTCTACATCGGAAGTTTTAAAGCGTTTGGAGATTGCATTGCAGAGTTTTTTGATGACCAAAGTAATTTCGATGACATTCAATTCATTCTGACAACATGGCTGCCTTGGCAAGCAAATACCTAATTCTCCCTAAGTACAATTATCGCTCAAAGCTATGGCAACGGAAGTAGAATCGCTTTCACACTGAAAATCACTTAAAAAAGTGCATTCCACTTGGAATCCTCAAACAAACAATCTTCCGAGGAGCCACGATCGTTTTCAATGTCAACATTCATCATTTTTCAACTAGCGTAGCGAGCCGCCGGGGCGCGAAAAAACTTGGAATGAAAATGTAAAACTTTTTAAAGTTAAAAGTTTAAAACTATGTTTCAATTTAAACGTTTTTTTTCGTGAGGACCTACCTTTTGAGAATATTTTTCCTTGTCACTTCATGGCTCGACGACAGTCTCCCAAGTTTCGACTTTCGGTTATCTCGCGCTGTCGTTCTGTCTTTCCTTGACTCTGAGAAATGTTCTGGACACTTTTTTCCGTTGTATTTAGTCTCTGCCTTTTTATCTTCAGGTTTCGACATGTTGGCTAGGGTATTACCACCATCAAGCGCGTGCGTGCTCATTTTCCCGCTCAAAACTGGTGGGTTGCCTGTGCGAGGACGGACACACACACAACCGAAACTCATTGAAAATCAAGGTCGATGGGTATACACTTTTCTGTTGTTTCCTTCTTCTCCTGCATGTAGCTATGGGGCTCCATGCGGGAGCTCCGCTTTTATCGTAGCATGTACGACGAATGCCTAAAAGCGGAACTCCAATCATACACACCCCACGTCTTACTCACAGGGAGCTCACCTTTACAGTTTAAATCTAGAAAATTCATGTTACCATTATATGGCAATGATTGTATTAGCGCGTTCTGATAGAGCAAATTTCGTATGACTGTGAAAAGTACCGCCACAAAGCTGTTCCGCGCCGCGACCGCGACCGTACCGCGACTACGCGATTTCATTGGCGATTTCATTCCATTTACAGCAGGCCGGGTTCCATACCGCTACCGCGGACCCTTTCACAGTCATACGAAATCTGCGAAGATTTTCAGCGAAATCCACAACAAAGAACACTTGACATAGTATTTGTCTCATTTTACTAACCAAATCTAACATGTGACAAAGGAAAATCAAGGCTAGAATATCAGAAATGACCTGTTTACATAAGGCAAACAGGGCCAAAAAGTCAAGCTTACTCAAAACTATACTCCGAGTTTAGCCGGAAAAAAGAAACCTTGAGGAAGCCAACTAAAGCAGCAAAACGTAAAAGTTACATGTAAAGTCAGAATTTTCTCATCAGGAATGCAATAAACAGCAGTAAAAATATAAATAGCATAATAAGCAATTTCAAGCTTTGTGCTTACCGATAACTGATAGTGAGGTCGTGTCTTTCCTCCGAAAGTCTCCGTCGTGTTGAGTTGACTTCATTCTTACTTGGCAAGCTTTTGCACAAAGCCAATTTTCCTAAATATATTATTAGGCTAAAACTATTGCCATTTTCTGTTATTGTCAATCCTGTTCAATCCAGTTCTGGCTCCCTGCTCGTATATCTCATATGAGTATTCGAAGAACACGTCGTTTGCAGCTTTTACGAAAGAAACTGTCGTTTTTCTTCAGAAGAACGCCGAAGTCTTGCTTCGCCATGGGCCGAGGATTCTGCAAACTAGCCTTTGAATCTTTTGCAACTCCCTCATAGTTTCTCCAAAATGACTAAACAACATTATGAAATATCGGCGAAGGAATCGAATCCGAAGTATTTTGACAATCATTAGAGAATTCTTGTGAGCAAATCTGGCGTGGTTCGCACCCACGAGTTTGTCTCAGTTTGACTCAGCAAAAATTTCGTCTGAATGAACTCGAGTGAGCCGACGCGGGCGCGTGTTTTCTGAGTTTTTCGGCGGGAAAATGAAGGAGGGACTTCCGGTCCGTGTCCTCTGCCAAGCACCGCGTCAAAGCACCGTGGCGCTGTGTTGGAGGACAAAATGACGCGCGCGCTCAGTGATCCAAGACGGACTGTGATTGGCTGTGTACACGGGTCGCCACTAACGCAAGTGCGCATTCGCAAATAAGAGCCCGCGATGTTTTCGTAAGCCGCTGAACGTTTTGGCTTGGATGGGTTGCTTTCTCATGTGACGTTGAATGATACGTATGGGGCTCCACTACGTGCCTTCGGCACGGGGAGTTCCGCTATAACCGTTAACATTAAAATGGCGGGATTACGAATGGTTGTTCTTATTCTTGGGTTGCAGTCACGTGACTTTTTCTAAGAATTTTACTTCCGGTGCGCGAACTGGTGGTCAGTCAAACCAAAATGGCCGCCGTCGTGCAAATATCTGATCCAACGCTCTCTGAGTATTTTTTAACGCTAGATCGTACTACACGGCAACGATATTTGCAGAAAGTAGCTCTCTGCAATGGAATTGACCCCTACACATTAAAGAAGAGTGATTTCAGAACTGAAATCGAGAGCTACCCGTCGGTAGAGTTCCCGACATCTCAAATTGTCTAGTCCTGCAGACATCGTTCTACACTTCCAAGCAGATGAAGGCATAGAAGAGTATGGAGGCTTACAACTTTTTTGTGTCTGGCTGGATCAAAGAATTAGGAGTTAAGAGCCTCGGGAACAAATCTTCTATTATAAATGCTCGGGTAAGTGCAGAACTTTCATGATTTTTCCAAGTGAATCCAAGGGACGCGAACTGCCGCTTGAGTGTAAACAAAACGACAACTGAATGGTTTTTCGCTCTTGCTTTACAGGTAAATCACCCTCAAAAATCCACGGAAACGCCACTTAAGACCTGGATCCTGGTCAAGGATGACGGAGAAGTCATCACAGCCCATTGTAATTGCATGGCAGGGTAAGGCGATATTTTTAAGGAGTTCTATTTCATTTTCCGTGATCCAACCCTCCATTTCTTTCGTGAACAAGATACAGATCTCGGACGATCTCAAGATGAGTTCAGCGATTTTGGGCACTGTTGAAAATATGTGGGACATTCTAATTGTGTAATTAACTTACGTAATAATGCTCGCGCATGTAATTATCAGTCATTCTCTTTTTCGGAATAAAATCACTGAACCAGGGAATCATCTCAACTAATTCCGAAACTGGTGCCGAAACCCGGCCTTTAGACGTAATGTCTAAAGAGCTTTCGAGGCTAAAATCGGTCAGGGGAGCCTATCGTGGTCATTGTACTCAAGACATCAAGAAAGCCGAAAGGTTATTATCGGAAGAAAGCGATGACATCGACGAACTACGCGCGTTGTTGGAGCGTCTTACAAAGCGCGCGCTCGAAATTTCCGCGATGGATAATAATATCATACTTCATCTGGAAGAACCCGAGGACATCAGCCGCGATACCGAGGAAGCTTTGTCGGTCCAGGACAAGATCGAATTGTGGAAACTGAAGATAACAAGACTCCTTGAAAGCAAACGACCATCACCGGTAGAGCAACCTCCGAAAGGTCAGTCACAAAGAATCCACGTGCATCTACCAAAACTAAGAATCAAGCAATTCAATGGCGATCCGCTGAATTGGCAGACGTTTTGGGACAGCTTTTCCGCGACGATTGATGAAAATGATGATGTTCCAGATATAGAAAAAATGACCTATTTGAAAGGAAGTCTTGAAGAAGAAGCTGCGCGCGCGATATCAGGGTTGCCATTGACAACCAGCAATTATCGAAAGGCAATCCAAATCCTGAAAGAACGTTTCGGACAGAAACAAATTCTGATCAATGCACATATGGAATCAATGCTGAATATTCCTCCACCATCCAACAAACTAAACGATCTAAGAAAATTCTACGACACATACGAAGCTAACATTCGAGGTCTAGAGGCGTTAGATGTAAATTCAGATTCATATGGCAGCTTACTCATTCCAATCCTTTTAAAAAAGCTACCAGAGGATGTTATGCAATTCATATTCAGGGCAACTCCATCGGCAGACAAGTCTCTGGATGAGCTGAGAAAAGCATTCCGAAGTGAGATTGAGAGTCGAGAAAGATGTCATGCACCACAATCTGCAGCAAATCATCGTGAGTCCGAAATATCAGAATTGGCAGACGAAGTTCTTATACCAACGGCAAGCGCACTGCTTTCTGGCCAGCGCATATCATCAAACAAACCCAAACCATGCGTGTACTGCAATAGACTCCACCGACACGATGATTGCACCGAAATCAAATCAGCACTTGAGAGGCGAACACACTTGGAACGACAAAAGCGATGCTTCAATTGTTTGGGATTTAATCACACTCAGACCCACTGCTACGCTAAAGGGAGATGCCTAAAATGTGGACGAAAACATCACACCTCCATTTGCAACGAGAATCTAGACACACCTTCACCCACTAAAGCGGGAACATCAAATCCGCAGGACGAAAACGATAGTCAGGCAGATCCAGACAACAACAAATCAGAACACTTGGAACACTAAAATCCGAAAATCATTATCAACTTGCAGCTACTTATAATCTTGTTAAAACCTATTGCTTCTTGCTGGCCCCGGAGGGTGTTGAAAATATGTGGGACATTCTAATTGTGTAATTAACTTACGTAATAATGCTCGCGCATGTAATTATCAGTCATTCTCTTTTTCGGAATAAAATCACTGAACCAGGGAATCATCTCAACTAATTCCGAAAGGCACCAAGAATCAAATTTAGCTAAAGCACATACCAAAGACTTCAATATTTTTGTTGATTTGTGTTGTTGTTGTTTTTTCTTTCACTAGGCTAGCTGAATCGTGTTCACATGTTGGTGCTGTCCTGTATGCATTGGAGACTGGTGTGAGGATGAGAGAGGCTGTCACCTGTACCATGGAAAAAAGCAAGTGGCTAATGCCCTCCTATGTCAACAAAGTAAGAAATCCAAAGTTGCATTTAGGATTACATACAAACAGATGGACATACTGTGCCTGCATTGTTGATTGAAAGCAGTGTAACTCTTCAGGCATGTAATTTTTCTTTCATTACTTTGTTTGTTACAGCCTATACCAGTAGCTCCAGTTGCAGAAATAGATTTTTCATCTGCCAAAGCCAAAAAAAAGAGACTGGATGATGCTATTTCTGGCTCGACGCCCAAATATACCGTTTGAACAGTGATTCAGCATCATGTTCAGCCAGGATCAGATGCGTGCAAGAAAACCCTCAATAAAAACTGTCCTAGAAGTGCTGCACTTATGATTAGAGAGGATTTTTACAAAAAGTTTGTCCCCAAGTCAGCTACTGATGTACTTCCCAAGCCCCTGCTTGACTATCGGTCAAGTGATTCCCTGGCGCTGTCATCTGATGAGCTGGATAAACTGTGTCAAGACTTCAGACTCCCAGAATTAACAACTTCACAGATCAAAGCAGTAGAATGAGAGCAAGACAGCAAACAAGTTCTAGAATTCGGTACAGACAGAGAGCTGGAAGAGTAACAGCATCCAAGTTACGACAAGTTCTTCATACCAGGGCAGGGAAGCCAGCCAAAAGCCTCATCAAAGCAATCTGCTACCCAGAATCTCATCGCTTCACTACAGCAGCTACAAGGTACAGATTTTATTTCAATAATCAGTCAGAAAACTATTTTTTTTATTTTGTAAGTGTAATCTGAAGTCAACATGGTCTGTATACAGAACAGAATTTCTGGAAAAAAAATTCAGCTCATCTCAAATTTTTCTCTGACAGATGCTTTAAGATAGTAACAACTAAAGGTATTCCTTTCTTAGTTATGGCTGCAAGCATGAAGCAAAGAAACGAAAGGATTATGAGGCTATGATGACCAATGAACATGAGAATTTCACTGTTGGAGATAGCGGTTTGTGTTTGAATGCAAAGTGGCCATTTATAAGGGCCTCACCAGATGGAGTAGTTGCATGCAGTTGCCATGGCACTGGAATATGTGAAATCAAGGTAATTGCATCTACATTGTTACTTTACCATTTGCATACTATGTACCAGTCAACATTAAAGCACAACACCCTCCTGCCCCAAGGCACTATCCTGTACTAAGTTTATACGTCGCATTTAATTAGACGAATTTAATTGATCAATTAAATTCGTCTGTGCGACGTATAAAATGGAGGTTCGTTTTATACGACGAATAAAATAAAACAAAGACATACTTCAGACGTTGTATACGTCCGGGATCGACGTATAGAACGTCTTGGACGAATTTAATTTTCGACCTTTTTAGGTTCGTTTTATACGTCGCATTTCAGACGAATTTAATTGCGATAATTAAATTTGTCTGAATTAAATTCGTCCGAAATACGACGTATAAACTAGGCCTAACTCTCTCATGTGACCAAAGGGAAGTTCTCAGTTTATACCTTTGTTGATAAAAATAATGTCATTTTAGTGCCCATACTGCCATCAGGAAAAGGAAAACCTTGCAGATTGTGCTGGCACCAAAGGGTTCTGTTTGGTCAAAGAGAACGACAGAGTAGTCCTCGACAGGAAGCACCAGTATCATTACCAGGTCCAAGCGCAGCTTCATATATTGGAGGCCGATTACTGTGACTTCATAGTGTGGAATCACAATGACATTTTTGTTGAGCGAATCCTTCCTGACACAAAATTTTGGGAGACTGTTATTCCCAAGGCTGAATATTTTTTTAGGAACTGTATCCTCCCAAAGTTTTTGGTAAAAGATTTTCTAAACAGGCTACATCACTCAGCTTAGCTAAATCACAATAGTCAAACAAGTGTGCAAGTCTAGGCGGCAACACTTTATTTCATTTTTAAACAAATAAAATGTACCCTTGCATAAAAAATCAATCAGATTTTAACAAGCTTTTATAAGAACTGCTATGAACCATTTTATATCAGGAAAGAATTTGTTTATAACATGATTTTAATAGCTACAGTACGGTATATATGTAAACAATCTTCCTTTAACCCTATCCAGACTGGGCTTTTTTTGACCATCTGTGACTGGGGGGGGGGGGGGGGGGGGGGTAATTCGGCCCCCCCTCTATATCTCTGGAACCACTGGGGCTATGATCATCAAACTTTCACACAATGACCATGAGCCTTAGACAAATCACCACACCTATTTTTGTCACGTGGGAGCAAAATGTGACGTCACAATGACGTCATTCTCAATGTCTTATCAATTTTTAAGTAATTTTAATGAACTTCCAAAAACTTGGTAGATAATACTCTAAAAGCCAATTAATTAACATCAAGATAATGTAAATGTAATAATTTGTGACATTACCACATAAATTTTATTAAACTTGCGTCATAATGACGACTTTTGAAAATATTGTCCGCCATCTTGGATCCGCCATCTTGGATCCGCCATCTTGGATTTCATTTAATTTCCATTTGACTCTTCAGATAAATACTCAATGAGAAAAAAGTGTTCAAAATTTACAAAATACTCATCAAAGAAGTGTTTGACATGGAAAAAGTTGAATTAAAAGGAAATTTGTGAATCCCAGAGCTAGTTTTAGACCATATGTTAAAATGAACAAAATCCCCCTACCCCTACCCCCCAAAGATTTTGTGTCAAAAATAAATTAGCCTGTACATAAATTACTAAGGAGTACAAGCTCCGATAGTCATAAATTGGGCAATGTGTCCAACATTAAGCTTGAAATATGAAAAATTCACGTTTTTTCAAGTTTTGCAAAACATGCATGTCAAAAAGTGGTTGCCATGGAAACTGGGTCGTTGACACTGACATGTCATTGACACCAAAATGTCCCCAGATAAATTTTAGGAAAAGTCACGAAGTTTCACTATCATAGCTGCAGTGGTTTTAGAGTAATCAGGATTTTACTGGAGGGGGGCTCGAAAAGCCCCCCCCCAGTCTGAATAGGGTTAAAACTACAAAGAATGCAGCCGGTATTTATTTTCTTTTTGCTGAGAAAGAGTTACATATACAGATTCACAAAGCGAATAGAATTATCCTTGTGTGATTCTAGAAAACATATGTATCCATCCAATATAGGCTCCTAGCAGTGATGGCGTGGCGGGGTACTTTTTCCAATCCCTTCCAGGGGGGATTGGGCATAGATGTTTTCTGGAATCACACATGTAAATATCATTTTTAGTTGAAACTTTTTAAAGCTGACCTTTTTAATGGATGATTCCAGCTATAACTAGGGCATTTCAATACTAAAGTAAAGTGATGGTGCAGCTTAGCTGGACTCATCCATTGGCTGGCAAATTCCATGTAAATAGATCAAAAACCTTTTTTTTAAAGATCAGATACAACATAAAAAAGTGTTGGTTAAACTTGTCTTTTGATCCAGTGGTAAGTCAGGTAAATACTATTCTAAAGGGACTACAGACTCTGACAAGTTTGTCAGTGCACAACAAATAACTGCTATCTTATCTATTAATGCTAATGTTTCTCCCTGTTTTACTATCATTGTCTCAATTGGCATTGCTCTGTAGGATGAGATACTTCCTTCTAACAAGTCAATTACCCGCTCCACATGTATTCTTACACTTGCTATTTTTCGTGTTTCTTCTACTTCTAATGGCGATAACTGGCTCTTGCCACGGGTGAATGCTGGTATCTTTAGAGTGGCATGATACAATCCGACACTGTCTCCTATGTTGAAACCTCTATCTGCTAGAACAATGTCCCCAGGCAAAAGCTTGTCCAACAGTCCACTCTCCTCTGTAATTTTCTTGTCACTCACCCTCCCTCCCAAAGTACCAAACCTTGCGGAGTTATACCTATTAAAAACTTGACTGTATTATGATGTTTGTAATTTGACCAGGTTTGTGCTCTTGCTAATAAGTTTGATGGGCGCTCGATAAACACTTCAAAGCAATCAATCACCACTGCCACTCTTGATCCAAAAGCATGACGAAACTCCATTGGCATTGTAGCTCTTAGCATCTCTCTGTCTGGCCATTCAATCAGAAATTCGAGGCTGTCATATAAAACACCAATAATTTTGTACCATATCCTGGATGCTGTCGACAACGAAACTTCAAATCTGTATGCCAAGTCCTGAAGGGGTAGGTTCAGTGAAGCATCAAGTGCTCTAGATCTGAGTTCATAAAGTTCTCCATTGAGTCTACACAGTTCATCCTGTATGCAAGTGATGTCTTGCTGGACAGTTCTGTTTGGCACCCTACATCAGAAAATCTCTCCTCCACTTCACAGTTTTCCTTTTCACTGTCTTCTTCAATCTCTTCATATCTGGCTTTTTTGTGGAGCTCAAGCAAGGCATCGGCACACTCTGACAATCTCTTTCTTTCATCTCGTGATTTCACTCGTTCATTTCGTTCTGTTGCTGTTTTTGTTTCTTTTTTTATTTTCTTGCGACCCAGTTTCAATGTAGGGGCCCAGTCAACATCTTGGTCGTCGTAAAGATCACTTGGTTTTCCTGTAAACAAAAACTTAGTAAGTATCCCATTCAACAGCCCTATTGTATTTGTTTTTACATGGTTGTGATCAACATAATATTGCATTCGATTAATAAGTAAATTAAAATAGATTTGAGGTGTTTCTTGGCGTGGCGTTTTAATCGCAAGAACCACTTAGCAACGGACGCTTTATTTCTGATGTCGAGCAGCTGTTTGGTTGCCACCACTGCCGAACTATATGCACCTAGTGTTGCCCCAAGTCGTCCTCTATGTTTTTCCTTAGAGCAGTGAAGAAAAAAAAAGCGCACGATCCCGTGGCGCGCGGGAGATACGACTTGTTTAACTCGCACACTTTCGATTTTAATTTGTATGTTTTTACTAAGAAAAACGGATGCAAAAACAGCGCGCGCACTTGAATCGAAAGTTGCGTGATCTTCGTCAGCAGCGCGCTCCGTGAATTTTGTCAACAACTGAACATTTGCCTAAGAATCAAGACTTCTGTTGCATGATTTCGTCGTGTTATAATGCTAGTTTTGGTCAATTTATTTTAAGAAAATGCTTACGAAAATTCGTAAGAATAGATCTACAAGTGGAACTTTCTCTCACTCGGATTGGATGTTTATCAGACACACTTCCAACACACCCCCGACCTGAATTTAGGTCGGTAAAAAAGGGCGGGAAGCGAGCGAGAAAAGTCCGGACTTGGCCAGTGGAAAGTCTAATATGAATTAACCGAGATATGAGCAAGAAACAACTTAAGTCTATCTACAAAGGAAGAGCAGAAATAATAAAATATGAATATCTCTTTCTCGTGAAATAAACTCGGCCATTTCGAAAGCAAAGCAACTTCTTTTCACAATGTTACGAGGAAAGTTACGATTGCATCGCGCGCGCTCGTGTTCCTGTTTATAAGCGCAAAAAGCCGGCGCCCAAATCAAGCTTAATTTTACAGATAAGCTCAAATAGACAATAGATAAAGTAGACTTTGGAGTTTACAAACCTTTCACAAAATGATCTCCACAAACACGAGCGTACTCCGACTCGGCACCTCTTGATTTCAGCGAGAGGTTTAGAAGCCACTTGTCTCGTCGTCTTTTCGTGAAATCCGTGTTTCTGTCTCCCTTTTTGCTTTCCTCTCGTGGAAATCTAAAGTATCCTTTATCTTTTTCGCGGTTTGATCGATTCGAACAACCCAAAACAACGCATGTGTGAGGCATTTTCTTTGCAAACTCTGCTGTGACTGCTCACATAAACAACACAAATTGAGGCCAGCTGACCCCCAGTTCGTCACTTGCATATTTAATGAGGCGGACGTGACGTCACTTGCAACCAAAGAATACCTGTGCGACCACTCACACTAAACTGGCGGGATCGTAAATCGCTATTTACTCAATTTTATTAATTTAGTATATACTACACGGGAACCTCCATAGATCGCGCGTTTTGATTGGTTCGCTATCTCGGGATAATGCCACAATATTCCGAGATCGAAAGCATTATCCCGAGAAAGCCGGAGTGCAAGTGGTTCGGATATTTTTACTTTCTAAAGAAACTATCTGATTCGAAATGCAACGGAAAAATCCTTCTCTATTAACTTATGTTGTCTCTTTAGTTTTTCAAGGTGAATCAGAGAGAGAATGTATTTCTTGAACTTCGAAAATGTGCTGTTCTTGTTTTTCAGTTCTTCGGAATCACAGAGATCGATGATTGGTTCACGGCACTTCTGTTTTGAGAGACGAATTACATTCACAACAACATATTAATTAAGGCAATTTTGTCGAAAACATATCTACTTTGCCGAACATTTACATGTACCTGTAGGTTAGGAAAGGACAGTAAATCGTAGAAGCCAGTCATTGAGTGCAGTTTAAGAGAGAATTTCAGTTAAGCTTACCGTCGACTTGTTGATTCGCTTGATCACGAGCCATCCGACATCAAACGTATTTAAAGTGGTCACTCTTTTTATGAACAAGGTCTTTCTCGTTGTCTCAGAGTTTGAAGAGGTTAATTTCCCAAATTTCTGTTTGAATATTCCAAACGAATCTTGAATTTCTCTGCCACCAGGTTGAAAAATATAGTCATCCATCGGTGGTGAAATGGCGACCAAAGGCAAAGTGTTTTCAGCGAAGCACTCTCTGCAGTTTGACAATCCATAATCCAAGGCACAAAATGCGAATTTATCCCTTGAATCCATCCTTGCAACCTTCTAAAAACTTAAATCGTTTATCGTAGTCGATATTAAGGTTTTAAAACACGTGTTTTCTAGCGTCTTTGCGGGGGGGGGGGGGGGGGGGACTCTAAGGTTAAAATGCTAGGGGTGACCGTCGGGAAACTCAAATTTTGACCCTAAAAAATACCTGGTCGGAAAAAATTTCCACCCGAAAAAATACCCCTCAGTCTGAAAATACCAACAATTTTAACAGATTACATTTTATTCGGGCCGTTTATTTAATATACATCAAATGTATCCTCCTGACTTTCAAAAACACTACTTTATTTGCGTGAGAACCACCTAAAAAATACCTATTTTCTTACTATACCGTTTTTTATTTTCGAACCCCTAAAAAACACCAGATCGCCGATTTCAACCCCTAAAAAATACGACGGTCACCCCTAGCATTCGAATATAGGGAGTCCCCCCAGGGGGTCTTTGCTTCTCTAAAACTATTTGTTCAGTAGCCGAATCTTGTAGAGAAGTCTGACGTAATGTCACGTGCGTGACAAACGTCACGCATACAGAAAGAGGCTACAAAATGTCGGCAAATGCCACATTAAGTGTCGTTCGGATATTGTTTGGAGTGTTCCCGTGTAGTATATACTAAAACAATTATTCTCCTCAGGCTCAGAGACCTCCGGTCTCGGGGACTATTCGCCACTATTCACTTCGCCTTCGGCGAAAAATTGTTAAATATATAAACTTTTCACAAGCATCACATAGCTAAAACATTATCTTCATAGAACAATATATACTGTCACAAAAGAAGAATAAGCAATGTTTTTTGCTGATCACCTATATTTCGATCTTGTAAAAAGATCTTCATCAGGGTGAAGAATAGACTCATTGATAAATAAAAAGTACTTTACAACTAGTAGATAAATCAACGATTACGTCTCTGACGGTTCTGGCTGAAAAAAGTCACTCTCGTTTAGTCCGTGGGGTCTTATTGTCTTCAGTTTGTACGCCCACTCTCCTTCCTTGTTTAAGAGGTCCTCTGATCTATTTACCCGATCTATCAGTTGAACACTAACATCCTGAATTCCGTTGTGTCCTTCAGAGTTGAAATGCTTGTAGATCCAATCATCTTCTTCCTGCTTGCTAGCACTCTTATTGTTATGTGTATTGATGCGACTAAGAAATCGTATTCTATCAACTACTCTCTGGGTTGTAATACTAAAAATGTTATATATCTTATAACCTGTAAGACATGCGGACTACAGACCAAATTTCGTTTGCGGTTTAACAACCATAAAAGTCTAAACTAAATCAACAACATTCTCCGAATCGCAAGATAGATTTTGCTTGACAGGGTATTGCTTTCCTGTGGCAAAGCTAGAAAAGGTGTTACATTCAACAAAGAAATTTTTGCAGAGGTCGCACCTCCTGCCGCATTTAAAACAACCGGATAGTGACTGCCCTGTTTGTTGTTTTTGCGTACTGGCTCTGTCACTGACTTTCAGGCGCGAAGGCGCAAGAAGTTCTTTCAAGTTCTTGGGCCTTCGATACGCCGGAAAAATCAATTTCTCGGGAAATATTTCCTTCATAGTAGGATTAGATTGATATAGAAATTCAAGATTACTACGGATAACTTTCCCAATGTCGGGCAAATTGGGATTATAATCTACAACGAGGGGAGTCACTTTCCTATTGCCCCTGAGTTTTGGCACTAACAATTCGCTTCTTTCTAAGGCGCTTACTTTAGCAAAACTTTCATTAACCTTTGCCTTATCATAGCCCTGATCTAAAAGGTACTTTTGATATTCAGGGTTCCGTTTCTTCAAAAATTCTTCCTGGGAACAATTACAATTATATATATATAACCGCTACCGCGGAATTTTTCACAGTCATACGAAATCTGCTCTATGCGAAATCATACTAAGTACAGAAGTATAGAAGGTACGGAGTCACGCCAACTCGAAGTTCTTGAGCCATCAGCAGGATCAAAGGAAAAGAGAAAAATGTATATTGCCTCGAATGGGACTCGAACCCACGGCTTCCGAATTCCGGTTTGGATGTGTTAGCCACTACACCACCGAGGACAACCACGCTGGCAACGCAGCAATTCTTGGTAGTGCAGAGTAAACACCCGTAGGGGTCCCAGGCTTTTTCTCTTTTCCGTAAACTGATTCACAGGGGACTTGGTAGAGACATATGTAGAGAGAGTATAGACAGGTCCAAGTCCAGCCAACTACCAATGAGAACGACGAGGATCACATAGTCGGATTCACAGGACGACATCCGCAGAGGAGAATTTATAGTAGAGTATAGAAGGTACGGAGTCACGCCAACTCGAAGTTCTTGAGCCATCAGCAGGATCAAAGGAAAAGAGAAAAATGTATATTGCCTCGAATGGGACTCGAACCCACGGCTTCCGAATTCCGGTTTGGATGTGTTAACCACTACACCACCGAGGACAACCACGCTGGCAACGCAGCAATTCTAGGTAGTGCAGAGTAAACACCCATAGGGCTCCCAGGCTTTTTCTCTTTTCCGTAAACTGATTCACAGGGGACTTGGTAGAGACATATGTAGAGAGAGTATAGATAGGTCCAAGTCCAGCCAACTACCAATGAGAACGACGAGGATCACATAGTCGGATTCACAGGACGACATCCGCAGAGGAGAATTTATAGTAGAGTATAGAAGGTACGGAGTCACGCCAACTCGAAGTTCTTGAGCCATCAGCAGGATCAAAGGAAAAGAGAAAAATGTATATTGCCTCGAATGGGACTCGAACCCACGGCTTCCGAATTCCGGTTTGGATGTTAAGCCGGTTTAGATATATATATATATATATATATATATATATATATAGTTTTTTTTCTGTACCTTACTGTTGTCCCGCCTTGTCAGGTCTGTCTACCTGCTGTACGCAACCGTTATCGTGATGTGTCTTCCAATCTATACATGAGAAATAACACTCCTTGACACCACGTTAAGAGTGTTATTATTCCCTTCCCTTCTGGCCATAAAACGAGTGAGTGAAGTGTTGCTTTTGTCTGAAACCTAGCAGTTGGTGACCCTGGTAAAGGATCTGAAGAAAGAAGTTGGGGATCTGAAGGGCTCAAATCACGCCAGAAAGTTCCTCAACTTTTATGACGAGTTGAAATCATTCTGTCGCGCGCTCGACTTCAATGACACTATCAACAGAGAACGAAGCAGCAATGTAGGAGACGGTATTGGAAGGCTTGGGAGAGGAACTGCTTCCTAACATCGGCCTTCAACATCTTTTCTGGTATGAAAACCACAATTTGTGCGAAATGAACTCCAAGTCAAAACTGTCTACTTTGGCCATCAACATGCTTCGCGAGATCTGCGATGCGTTCGAAATCGTGTCAGCGAAACGGAAATCACCCTACCTAAGCAGGCTGAAAGAGATTTTGCAACAATGTAGTTGCTGCAACATGTGACACTGTTATTGAGAGTCTTAGCCCTAGGGCATACATCGAATGGAAATATGGCGGCGCATTTGAATAACCATTGTTCTTGTCTTACTAGGCTCGTATTCGGGTAGAACCACAAAAGCGTTTCGCATGAATGAGAGACTGGTAAGTTCTAATGTCATAATGTTAACGTTAAATGTCAAAATGTGATGTTCTGATGTCATAATGTCAACTCCCGATGTCATAATGTTATTTCCACACCCAAAGTAGTTTTTGATAGGAAAACCGCTCCATAGTCACAAAGTAATGCGGGTATTTTATCACGCTGTCCTTGCGCTACCTATGGATGTACAAATTGTGACAGGAACGAATCACAAGATGTTACCGAGGAGGAAGCTTCAATTTGGGTAACAGCTTTGCATGCCGTCGAATACCCAGAGGCACTTAGGAGATGTTGGATCACAGACGAGTTACGTGAAAAACAATCTAGAGATGAAGCTCTCCAAAAGATGTTGCAATGGATAGATGAATAGAGAAGACCAAAATTGCAAGAAATCTCTTCTTGTAGTCCAGAGGTTAAAGCGTATTGGGCATAGTGGAACTCTCTTGTTGATTAGAACGGTTTGTTACAAAGAAAGCTCGAGGAAGGAGTTTCCAAAACATTATTCCCAAAGCACTACGAAGTCAAGTGTTGAATCAGCTACACAACGTCCCAACGGCTCGAAGATTGGTGTAAAGGTGCAATGCCTGTGCCAAATGAAAAAGGCCTCATAGAAAGGTCCAATGCAGAAATACGTAGTCGAAGCTTCCATGGAAAGGCTGGCTGTAGATGCCCTTGGACCACTCCCTACGAGTGAATCTGGTAATATTTCCTGATTATCGGCTTTACACAATAGATGAAGGTATTTGCAATCTAGAATCAGGAAGCTATGTGGCTGAAAAGCTAGTGCGAGAGATCGTAGCAAGTTTTTGGTTTCAAGGGGAGCTACATTCCATCAAAGGGTCAAACTTCTCATTGAAATTTTCACCAAAATATACAGAAGACAAGGACTACGGAATGCCGACCACAGTCAGGCGGCATGATAGAACGGTTCAAACGAAAAATTATAAGAAATTGATCTGTTTGTGGAAGGCTGTCAGAGGACGTGGGATTTCTATATTCCTTTCCTAGTAATAGCATACCGTTCGTCCACGCATACGTCGACAGGGGTTTCTCAATCAGGAATGATGTTTCGAAGAGATCTCAGCTTGCCGGTAGATATTATGTTGGTAGCGACGAGCTAAAATACAGCCACAGCGGGCATAAATGCGCACCAAAGCGGTATGTTCGCAAGAGTTGAGTCGCTGTCAGCGGTTGCATATTTCTGTGATAGTAGCAAGATGGCGGCGCGTTTGAACACGGAGCAGTGCAAGGAATGATGTTTGCTCAATATTAATGATGAGTTCAACCGTCATACCCCTGCCCAAGATGAGGAACTTTGCAAGAAAAAGCTTCAGGGGAGTAGTATAGTAGGGACCGAAATAGCAGTTTTTTTGCGGTTTATTGTTGACACGTCTTCTTTTGTTCTTTATTGCGGGGGCATTAATGAGCGTCCCCACGCGGAATTAACAAGCTTGCGGCTTATTGTTGACACAGGTGTTCTTTTGTTCTTTATTGCGGAGGAAGACATTAAGATTGTTTACGCAGGTGTTCCCTTTTGTCTCGGCCATGTGCTGCGGTTTCTATTGTTCTTAGAGTCTATATAAGCAGACCTCCCGTGGCCCCACTCATTCACGCCCAACCATCCAGACCGATCACAGCTGTAGAAAAGAAAAGCAAGATGGAAGAACAGTTACAAGTCAACGAGTTTGAAGAACAGTGGCTTTTTTGCGCAAGCTCTTCCTTTTCAAGACGTTTCAAGTCAGGATATTTCGTTAATGGTAGACCACCTGATGGAGTTTTGGGAACCTACCGAAGCAGATGCTCTTAAACCTGACCTTGAGCGAGAACTATCAGAAGCTGTCAAAAGAATCACCCAGCAATGCCAAGAAAAGCCAGAAGCTTGGATGGAATGGGAGAAAGAAGTTCTTTCTCTCGGTACGACCGCTGAAAACCCTGTGGATGTTGCTGATACAGTCCAGGTCCAGTCTCTTCAGTCTGTCTGTGAGAATAAAGCACAAACGGGAGGAGGAGGAGGAAAGCGAAAAGCCCCCGATATCTCACCCGAACCCAAGAAAACCAAATTCGAGTGTGAGGCCTGTGGAAAGTCGTTCACAAGACCCGATGACTTGAAGCGGCATCGAAAGACGCACAACAACGAGAAACAGTTCCCCTGCCCTAATTGTGACAAGGCGTTTCACCGAAAATCCGATCTAAATCGGCACATCAGGAAAAAAAACATGAATCCCGAGCAAAGGAACGAGTCTACAAATGCGACACCTGCGGAGCCAAGTTCAACAACAAAGCCCCGTTCAACGAACACATGAAGACCCTTAATAAGAAACGGCCTGCAAAAGACCAACCACATGAAGGTAAATATTATACAATGTGTTACGCGTATAATTATTATTGTGATTGTTGGATCCGTGTCGATTATTTGCTATTTCTTTATAATAATTTAATTGTCATTCAAGTTTAAATAGCTCGTGCATTAGCTTTGTTATCGTACACTCCTTTGGAAAGTCAATTCTGTGTATTTTAGCTACATTCCTTTTCTTATTTGCATTTTGGACGCACATTTACAATTCAATAGTCAATCAGTTCTTGAAGAAAGCAGAAGCTTGTTTTGGAGCCGTGAAGGCAGTGTTTAATTCTGGGCCTTTTAGGCAGTCGTACATTTGTACAGTTGGTTTTAGTCTATTTGTGTGTTTGGAGTCATACGTAACGTAAGTACAATCCATATTATTTAGTTTAACGTCACTTTTGCCTTGTCAATTTTTGATTTATAACTTAGTTTTCACTAGTCTTGTTTGTTGCATTTCGCTCTATAGTTTAAACCACATACAGTACAGGACAGTAAAGTCACCGTCAATTTACCACCGTCAGTTCACCGTCAATTTAATTCAAGTCTACTCGTACTCATCAAGTCACAGCTAAGTGTTAATAAATGTTTTTCGTAATATATGTCTCCATGTAACTTACCGTGTCATCCAACCAAATGCACGCCGAATGGGCAATTGCAGTGATTTCTTTTGTTTTCTACACGTGTTCGTGGTTTCTTTTGTTTTCTACACGTGTTCGTGGTTTCTTTTGTCTTCAACACGAGGTCGTGGTTTCTTTTGTTTTCAACACGTGTTCGTGGTTTTCTTTTGTTTTCCACACGTGTTCGTGATTTCTTTTGTTTTCAGCACGTGTTCGCGGTTTCTTTTGTTTTTTTAACACGGGATTTCTATGTTATAGTAAAAGAGACAGCTAGTTCCGCATAATTATCGTTGCGGTTTCCAACACGAGTCTGTAAATAACTCCATTGCTATTTCAGAACCCAAACCCAAGAGGGTTAAGCCCAATCCTCCGTCAGCCAATGCTCGACCCAGTACAACTTGGGAGGAAGACCCTGTGTCTATCCCCGATGGACTCAGTGCTGAATACCACCGTAACTGGAACCAAATCCGGACGCGCTTTTCCCAAACCACCGATTGTCGGACTGGTACAATTTTAGATTTTAACGACGAGGGTCGTTAAAGGCCCATAAGCACCCAAGTCGCTTTGCAGGCTCACAGAGAATAAAACGCAGTTGAAAACTCTATGCAAAATTTCAGTTTGAACTTTTGAAATGCGAAGAACAATAGGACCCCCTTGGGACCTACTGTATCAGCCAATCACAGCTGTTGAATGACAATAGATCCAATTGAAAACAAAGCGCAAAGGTTCCCGGTCGCGTATGGGCCTTTAAATCCACAAGATCTCCTCACCTACCTCGACCGGATTTTCCACGACCAAACCACTGTTTTCAAACTTAACCTCTCATTTGGCTACCTCCTACGCAACAACGAAACAGGCGAGCTCCAGTACCACTACACATCCAGAAATAATACTCAACTCTTCCCAGAGCCCTTTCTAATCGCCAACGCCGCTGACCTCGACCAAGTGCGTGACGCTCTGCGCAACATCGACATCCTCGAATGGGTCCGCCAACAACATCCCAACTCTAAATGGGTGGTCGATAAAGTGTGCAACGTCACCTTCTCCATAAGTAAACTCCATGGACACCCCATCGGTCGGGGCAAGAACCTCCCTCAATACATCGTGGAGAACCGCGGGCTCGTGCCCCTTGACCAAGATAAAAACAACAACAAAAGCTATGACGACAAACTATGCTTCTTCAGAGCCCTGGCCCTCCATAATGGCTGTACGGTCCATTATCTCGAAAGGGATACCCAGCATTATTATGAAAGGTAAGTTGATCTACTGTTTCGGACTTGAACCCACTATTAGTATTAGTGTTTGGTGTAGATACATGGCGTAATATATTTGTTTTCTTTAGGTACCGCGCCACCCTACCTCCATCCCGTAAAAAGTTCGCCGGGATCAAACTGGAGGAGCTCGACGAACTCGAACAACTGTTCGAAGTCAACATCTTCGTCTACTCCTTAGAACCCATCGATACGGAGGACGACACCACCACCCCTGAAATTGTAGCTCAGTTGGTCCAACGATGCCACCGTCAACACGCCTCAACCCTCTATCTCAACTTGCACAAGGCCCACTTCTCCTACATCAAGAATATGTCCAAATATTCAAAGACATACGCTTGCTCCCGCTGCCGAAAACTGTGGAAGAATGTCTACAAACTGCATCGTCACGAAGTCAAGTGTGATAGGAAGGTCCGCTACGAGTTCCCGGGCAGTGTATACAAAACCCCGCGCACCATCTTCGAGCTGATCGAAGAATATACCGACATTTGTATTCCTGAAGACCTACGCTACTTCCCATACCAGGCCACATTCGACTTCGAATCCTACTTCAAGCGTGACGATCATCCCTCGAACACAGAAAAACTCGAATGGCAAGCCCGACACATCCCCCTCAGCGTCAGTGTTTGCTCGAACGTGCCAGGTTACAAAGACCCGAAATGCTTTGTGAGCGATGGAGACTCACCCAATTGGTCCAATCCATGATTGAGTACTTCAAAGAAATCAAGAGAGTTACAAGAAAATGAAGGAAAAGTTTGACGATATCTTAGACATGCTCGACGATTTAATTCAAGAACAGGACTCCCAAGGGTCGAGCGATATCGAAGATCTCATGGAGTCGGATGAGGAGGAGGAAGAAGAAGAGACTGAGGAAGATCGCGCCTTTATTAATAACGAGGTGGAAGAACAAGACCCTTCCTTCTACCGAGCCGTAAACCAAGAGCTCGGAGACCTTGTTCGACCACCACCAAAGGAAGAAGAAGAACCCGACAATTTTATAAAAAAATTAAAGAAGAGTCTGGAGGCCTATTTGAAGGAACTTCCAATTCTCGGATTCAACTCGGGCAAATACGATCTGAATGTGGTCAAGGAATTCCTCTTTCCCGTCCTCGTTAGGAGTAAACAGTTGACTTTACCATCAAGCGGAACAATAATTTTATGGCTTTAAAAACGGAACACTTTAAGTTCCTGGATATAACAAATTTCCTCGCCCCAGGCTTCTCGTACGACAAGTTCCTAAAGCGAGTGCGAACAAACCAAAGGATTCTTCCATTATGAATGGATGGACTCGCTCTACAAACTCACTCGCACCAGTCTTCCTTCTCATGAAGCGTTCTACTCATCCCTCAAGGGCGCCAACATTTCCGTCGACGAGTACCAGTACTGTCAAAAAATCTGGGAAGACAACACCTTGGAAACCTTTAAAGATTTTCTAATTTGGTATAATAATCTGGACGTACAACCTTTCTGTAAAGCTGTAAAGAAAATGTGTACCTTCTGGAAACACCGACACATCGACATGCTGGAACAGAGCATTTCTATCCCTGGAGTCACCTTAAACTACCTCTTCAAGACCCTCCCTGATGACGTCAACTTCTCCTTGATTGATGAGAAAAACAAAGACCTGTATAAACTTTACAAGAGCAACATGGTGGGAAGTTCTTCCATCATCTTTCACCGGTTCCACGAAGCTGGCGTGACCAAGATTAGACAGAGAGCAATGGAAGCTCAAGGCAAAGACCTCAAACTCTGTCAAAAGATCGTTGGATACGATGCCAACGCCTTCTACTTGTGGGCTATTTTGCAGCCTATGGCCACCGGTCAGTTTACCCGCCGACGAGAGGAGACTGGGGTCAAAAAGGAGGGAGGTGTCAAAATGGGTGTCAAAATGGCTACCGAGTGGCTCGAGTGGGAAGCCGAACAGCGCAACATCAAGATCCGCCATCAAGCTAATAACATCGAGAAACGTATTGGACCCAGAAAGCTCCCCGTCGATGGCTACCATGGAGACTCCAAGACCATCTTCCAGTTTCATGGTGAGTTCTTACATTCCATTGTTCCCTTGTCACACAACCCCGATAACTTAATGATTTCATTGTTCCAACAGGATGCTGGTGGCACCCCTGTTATCTCACCAAGAGATGAATGAGCGACGGCAAAAGCTCATGTCTGAACTGTATGCAGGGACCCAATCAAATACCCAGTACCTCCGCGACCAGGGTTATACGGTGGTGGAAATCTACGAGTGTGAATGGCGACAGCAGAAGCGATAGAACCCCGCTATTCGTCAATTTCTTGAGTCCAAACTCTACCGGAAGCTGGACAAGCAGAGAACCCTGATCGAGGCTCAATTTCTGAACGAAGAATGTGACATCCGGGTACCCGACTATTTAAAAGACCACTTCTCAGAAATGACACCCATCTTCAAAAATACTGAAATCTCCCGTGACGACATCGGCGAGTACATGAAGGCGTTTGCCGAGGAACACCAGATGATGCCTCGCCCTTACAGCCCTAACAGCCCTTACAGCCCTAACAGCCCTAACAGCCCTTACAACCCTAACAGCCCTAACAGCCCTTACAACCCTAACAGCCCTTACAACCCTAACTGTCCTAGCAGCCCTTACAGCCCATTTTTTTTACAGGGCATTTTTTCTTAATTGAGGGCAAAATACTTTGCACATGTTTGAATTACGAGCAGTCAACACGCGCGCTGAATTTTGCCCTTTTATATCATAAACAAGTAATCACATGGGTTCCTCGTAAAATAAGGGATTAATTTCACTTATGTTTTCATTTTTTTTCAAATTGCCCTCGCCGCAAACGGCTCGGGCAATTTTGGAAAACAAATGAAAACACTCGTGAAATTAATCCCTAATTTTACTCGGCCCCATGCGATTACCTATACAACAGCCCTAACAGTCCTTACAGCCCTGGCTGGCCTGACAACCCTAACAGCCAATAAACCTAACAGCCCTAACAAACCTAACAGTCCTAAACGGCTGTTAGGGCTGTTAGGTCTGTAAGTGGTGTTAGGGTTGTTGGGTGTTTATTATAATTTGTGCCCCGTCATTTAATAGGTGGGAGTAAGGAATGTTTTCTCGCTGCTGTTTGGGCTGCTAGGTCTGTTAGGCCTAACATCAGCCCTAACAACTATCTTGATTGCCAACTTTTTTGATTGTGCGTGCTGCATGTGTTAGCCCCAACACCAAGTTATCTTCTTTTTTTTTTCTCATGTGAAACAGGTACCAGTTTTGTCCCTACCCCAAAGTTGTCCCTAGTCCAAGATATCTCACCAATCTTGTCCCCAGGGCAAAATGTATTAGTCTAAATATAATAAATGTATTTTTGATACTACAATATTAACTACTACCGTATTTTATTCCTGATAATAGTTGGGAGCTCCGCTTTTAGGCAGTGCCTAAATCTATATATTACCATGTCCAAGTTTGCCCAGACTGTCATGAAAAAGTTGTCGAATTGATGTGCTGCAACGACGCCTGCATCAGTAATGGAACAACAGTCGAGCCGGAGGGGTTCTTTTCATTACCATTACAGCGTCAAATCCAACGATTGATCAAAGGTAAGAACGGTCAGCAAGGTCTACTTCATGAAAGGGTAGTGCCTTTGGTGTTGCTTAACTTTCCCGTTATACCATTTTTAAGTCGTGGATACGCGAAGCGTAGAAACGAATTATTCTAAATTGCAGTCAGTTTGCCTGAGTCCGACGGCGCCTAATCCTTGATCGTATTTCTATATTTAATTGGCAAAAGGAGAAAAAAGAAACCCAAACGCCTCATATGATTTACTTATAATCTAAGTCCTAGCTGTACAACGTAGGATTGGGACGTTTTATTAAACCGAGTCGAGCGTGCATGCGCTCCTGTGATCTGCCCCTGTAGGGGCTGTGGGAACCCCCCTCACTTCGGGCGCCTTTTGCCTGTTGCACTTCCAGTTCAGCTAGAAATTCGTGCTTGCCTCAGGAAAGTTGTTTTTCCCTCCCACCCGCCGCTAGAGTGGGGCTAGGTAAGTATAATTCCACTGAGTCACTTCTCAGTGTGACAGGTACTCCTGGGCAAGACTGTGGCCTGGTTGCCATGGTTTCTCGGGAGCGCTTGCTCCAGTAAATGGCGTGGAATTCACTCGTCATGTTATGAATTCATCTATCAAATTCTATAAATGTCTGTACTTCCAAATTTCAAAGAATCCAGGTCCAGAGGTTCTATTGAGCCAACATTTTTTTTAAATCAATTAATTAATTATTTTTAATTTCGGTCTATTGAACACACAAGAATACGTTTGACGTCATTCCGGAAAATACGTATGACTGGAATTATTAAAGGAGTCTATAGTGTTCAAAGTGGACCCCATCCCCTTAAAACAATCCTGGGTATGCCCCTGCAATCGGCGAATAGTGACCCTGAGACAAAGTCGAGGTGACTATTCGCCAATAATCACGGTGTCTGAGGCGACTAATTGTTTTAGACAAAAACTTGCCCCTGGTGTTTATTCAGTTTGCCAAGCACTGATACAAGGCGTGTTTCATTGGGGTCCAGCGTTTGATTTTTATCAGGGGTTTAACGGCACACCCCAATTAAACACTGTCAAAGGGACGTAGTATGTATCCCTCCCCAACCACTTTTCCAGAAATGATAATCCTAAACCATGCATAGGCTAGGCGTTGAAAATTGTCAATAAAGTTATTATTATCATTATTTTTATTATTAAAAAAACGTTTTGGTATTATTTCTTAGAACACTGGAACAAAATAGAGTTGTACAAACCAGAAATGGAACTCAATTCAGACGATCTAAGGGATATCCAGGATGGCAGAGTGTACAAGGAGTTCCATGAAGAAAACAGTGCTTGTGGTACAAGAATATTTTCCCTTGTAGCAAGTAGCGATGGTGCCCCTATGATTAAATCCAGAAAGTATAGTGTTTGGCCTCTTATGTGTTTTTTAGTAGAATTACCACCACAAGAGAGGTACAAGTGTTACGAAGCTAGTTTTAGGATTTCTTTGTAGTCTCACAATGAGAACATTTCAGAGTTAGTTTTGTAGTCTCGCCTAAGAGAATGTTGTAGGGAACTCCCCTTACGTCACCCTTGTAGGTAAACATGTTTGTAAAGGATTCAACTCAGAGGAAGTTCTCACGGCAATCAAACTGTCCTAGTTCAGCACATTTTTAAGAGATTTTATCCAAATGTAAACCGTAGTTTTCCCACGCTTTCTTCGCATGCGTAAATCAGATTAAATAGTCGTGCTTCTTTAGTTTTACCTAATAAGGTCCTGTTGACGAAGAGTTCCTTTGTCAACTGGGCGTAAACACTTGAAACCGTGAGAACCATCCTGGGTTGAATCCTATAAAAAGGGCTACCATTATTGTAAAAGTAGTGGTAGTTGAGCCAAAGTTGAAATTAAAGTAAAAGTCATAATCAAGAAAGATCCCGATTACTGGTACCTCCTCGTTACACTGGTGGAGAACTCAAGGTTAGTGTGGCTAGTGTCGGTATTGACGGCTTGTTCTGAATTCTGAGATAGCCAGCCAAATTTTTTTCGTATAAAAGAAATATAAATTACTAATATAAATCAATCCTTAATTTTCAATGTATGTATTCGTAAAGTTTTCAAGCTGCCGGTAACTAGGAGTAAGGCTAAAGCCCTGGCTAGCCAGGCAGCCAGGGAAGAAGTTGGCGAGAGTTCTAAAACTAGTAGTAAAGAAATTGCAGCCCCAAAGCGAGTAAGTTCGGGAATTTTAAAAAGAATTAGGGCGTTGACTCCTTCGCGGCAGTCAACCCGAATAGCAGATAACAGCGAATTTTTTACTCCCTCTTTAAGTAATCCAACAGTAATTGCTGAAGAAAATCCTCCGCCTAGACCTCCTTTACCTGAGAATTACGAACAGCTTTCAGTCAGCACTGAAGTAGAATTTTCAGATTTCTCGCAAGACGATAGTTTCTCAGATAGTCATAGCGAAGCAGAAGAACTTTCTGATCAAAATTGTTGTTCTCGCGCAGAAACGCCGGAACAAATCGAAACTGAAAATCATCCTTCAAATATGCAATCAATTGAACAAGCTGTTGCGTTTCCTGATTCTGCGAGTATGTCTTCTCCCGGTGTTGTTTCGGCTATCAGAGAAATGAAAGATCATTTTGACGACGAATTCGAAAGTCTCAGGGCAATAAATGAAGAAAAAGAAAGAATGATCGCTCAGATACAAATTCTTACCTAGACGCCGTTAGCCTAAAGGGAATGTTTACTACACCTATTTTCAAGGGTGAGCAGAAGGAAGATGTTTCTGAATTTATCACCAGTTTTCTCCAAATGTCTATCTTTTGTAATTGGACGGAAGAAAAACAAGCTCAAGGCTTGCCTTTGTGCCTAAAAGGAAATGCCTTGGCTTGGTTTAATTCACTCAAGGATAAGGAAAGTTTAACAATTCACGAAATCATAGAAAAATTGAAAGAACAATTTGCGTCGAGTGCCTCTCACTGGCGCCTAAGACAAATGCTAAGCAAAAGAAAGCAAAAGCCAAACGAGCCACTTTCCGAGTACGTTACGGACATCCGTCAGCAATGCATAAGGTTGAATTTACCAAAATCTGAATGGCTGCATTACTTTGTCGATGGTTTGAAAGATGAAATTAAGGAATACGTTGTATTAAGGGAACCTGATACTTTTGAAAAGGCAGAAAATTACGCAATGCTAAAAGACAGCATAGCTCAGCGTTCAGCTGCCCCTGTCATTGATACTAAGCAAATTACACAAGAAATTATGGGGCAACTAAAAGGGTTGATGTTTTCTCAGGGTAATTCACAGCCAATAGCTGCTGCAATTCGCGAGGAAAGACCTACTTATGGTCAAGCCAGTCAAAGACAGGCTAACTTTCAATACGAAAACCAAAACATGGACATGCAAGAAATGATCAGACAAGAAGTTAAAAAGCAAATGGGAGGTCAGCTTAATCCCCGGGCCCAAGCTTTTCGGCCACAATCTCGAGGAACTTTCTACAGGGGACAAAGAAGTGTACAAGGACGCCCCTTTTGTAACTATTGTGGTATTTACGGGCACACCTATTATAACTGCAGACGAAAAAACCAAGGAAATCGCAGTCAATATCAAAGGGACCCCAGACTCCCTCCCCAGAGTTTTCAAGCCATTCGTTCTGAAAATCAAAATCGGCCTTATCCCACCCAGGGAAACTAAGGAAGGCCCCTGTCTCGAATGCAAACTCTAGAATCAGCGTGATGGGGGCCACTAATCAAAACGATAAATGCGAACAAGCCATAAAACAATCAGCAAAGTTTTCAGCCACAAGGGAACGTATAACAACTGCAAATTCAGTCAATACTTCTAAAATTTCAAACAGCGAACCAAAACATGTGTCAAAGCAAATTACTAAAGAGAATCAAATATAT
The DNA here is from genome assembly GCA_033964015.1 of Scolanthus callimorphus. Classification (NCBI taxonomy): domain Eukaryota; kingdom Metazoa; phylum Cnidaria; class Anthozoa; order Actiniaria; family Edwardsiidae; genus Scolanthus; species Scolanthus callimorphus. The sequence continues at coordinate 8,066,473 of CM066911.1, forward strand.
TTTGTTGTCTACGAAAACGAAATTCCTGCGCAAGATATTGTTGAAGAAACAAATGACGTCATAATAGAGGAAATCGAGTTTTTGGGAAATACACTTGAGGGGACGCCTTCGACCGTAAGTACCAAAAATATCGAAATCTTTGAAGAAAAAACAATCAGTTGTTCGAGAAATATTCAAGATTCAATACCGGTATTAAAACAAAATGAACATAAATACAATGAACATGAAAATGAAATTAATGAGAAAGAAGAAAAATCTGAAATTCAAACAGGTTCAGAACAAATTTCAGCGAATATGAAACAAATTGACACAACAAGAGAAATTGAGTACAATGATGCATTCATAAGTCAAAATAGTAAGAATCGCGATCAGACAGAAAATGAAAAACAAGAAACCTTCAGTATAAATACTACAAAAATGTACGAAAACAAAGATGAGCCTGAATTAAACAAATATGAAGTGATAACTACTGATTCAAAATATGCAGTTACGTTTCCAATTGACTTAAAAGCCTTATCAATCCAAGGAAAAATCGGCGAAAACAGCGATACAAGTTTTCTTATTGATAGTGGAGCAGCTATTTCCGCGATTAGTCAAACTGTTTTTCACACATTAGATCGACAGCAATTTCATACTCTAGAGACAGATTTGCCTTCAGTCAAAACAGTAAATGGACAATCTTTAGATATTGTGGCAAAGATAGTTTTGCATTTCAAACTACGAGACAATCATTTCTCTTTCCTTTTTATGTAATAAACGATTTGTCATATGGCGCAATTCTGGGTAAAGATTTTCTTGCAGAATACCAAGCAAATATCAATTTCTGTAACTCCACGATTTCGTTAAACGTGATGCAAAGAGAATTCGCTTTCCACAACGAACAGAATCTGGATTTTTGTGAAAGCAATGCATTTGTCGTTTTTTCAGAAGATTGTTTTTCATTACCGGGTCATTCTGAAACAATTTTACCCGCAAAAGTTGATGGGATTCCCCCGACGAATTCAGTTGGTTTAGTTACTTGTAGAAATGAACTTCCAGAAAAACTTAGCATTGTAGGTGCCTCTGAGCTCGTGACTATCAATGATGAGAAAATTGTTCCTCTAAGGTTAATAAACCCGAATTCAAAGAGTGTAAACATCTATCCAGGGACAAAACTAGCTTCTTTAACCATATTGAAAGACGATGAGTTTCAAACTTTTGAACTTGGAAAAACAACAGAGAAAGTCGGAAAGGATGACGATTCGGATAACAATGTAACGGATTCATCAAAACTACCAGACATTTCAAATTGTGCTTTTACTGGGGAAAACAAAGAAAATTTGAAACACTTGCTAAGTCAGTACAAAGATTGTTTTGCCTCGACTATTAAGGATCTTGGTAGAAGCTCGATTATACAGCACAAAATCGATACTGGGGATAATAATCCTATCAAGCAAAGACCGTATAGAACTAATCCTGACAGTCGTGCAGAAATCGAAAAACAGTTAAAAGACATGCTTGAGCATAATGTTATTGAGCCTTCGGTTTCTCCTTGGGCCTCTCCCGTTGTTTTGGCAAAAAAGGCGGATGGCACAATGAGATTTTGTGTTGACTTCCGGAAACTTAACTCCGTTTCTAAGAAGGACTCTTACCCGATCCCCGTGATATCGGATGTACTTGACAGTCTATCTGGAAGTCAATATTTCACAAGTCTCGACATGAAAAGTGGCTATTGGCAGATAGAAGTAGAACAATCTTCTCGTGAAAAGACAGCTTTTGTAACCAACAACGGACTTTATCAGTTTCAAGTTTTGCCGTTCGGATTGTGTAGTTCACCAGCCACATTTCAAAGACTCATGGAACATATCCTCAGAGGATTGGAATATAAAAGTGCATTAATTTACATTGATGATATTATTATATTCTCTAAGACTCCGGAAGATCATCTCAGACATCTTGAGGAAGTTTTTGTTAGAATGCGGGATGCAAATCTGAAATTGAATCCAAAGAAGTGTGTGTTTGCCAAACAGGAATTGAAATATCTTGGCCATATTGTGACTCCAGATGGAATTAAACCGTGTTCAAGTAAGATTAAAGCAGTCACAGAATTTCCCGTTCCTACTAATGTCAAAGAATTGAGAGGTTTCTTAGGCCTATGTAACTACTACAGGAAATTTATAAAGAATTTTCACGTCATTGCAGAGCCTATGAACAACTTGACAAGAAAACATGTGAGATTCAAATGGACCCATGATTGCCAACAAGCATTTGAAAAACTCAAGAATGCGCTTGTTTCGGCCCCAATCTTAGTATTTCCAGATTTTTCTAAAGCGTTCCATTTGATAACCGATGCTTCTTCAACTGGTGTAGGAATGACTCTGTCGCAATTTAGTGATGATGGAAAAGAAGCTGTTATCGCTTATAATGGCCGTGCACTGAACAAATGTGAAGCAAATTACACAACTACCGAAAGAGAATGCATTGCGGTAATTGAAGGAATAAAGAAATATTCAGCGTACCTAAGCGGACGGAAATTTACAGTTCATACCGATCACAACGCTTTAAAATGGCTTATGTCTATAAAAGATCCTGTAGGACGTCTAGCACGTTGGTCAATGCTAATTCAGCAATATGATTTTGATATCGTCTACCGAAATGCTAAACAAAATTCGGCCGCTGACTCTCTAAGCCGACGCGCCTATGAAAAGTGTGAACTTTATTCCATATCAAAAGCCCCAGAAGCTGATAAAATTTATGAGCAACAAAGGAAAGACCGAAAACTTTCAGACATTATTGTTTACTTAGAAACCGGCGAATTACCTAGTGATAATAAACTAGCTAGAGAATTGTTATTATCTGCAGATTGTTTCTACATAGGAGAGGACAAACTCCTTTACCACTTAGATCGAAAAAATAAACAACAAAATAAGGAAATTATTTCACAATTAGTAGTTCCGGAGTCCTTCAGATATGAATTGCTTTCGAACGTCCATGATCATATTGTAGGAGCTCATTTTGGGATAAACAAGACATTTGGTAAATTGCGCCGTCATTATTGGTGGCCTGGAATTTTTAAAGACACAGAGCATTGGTGCAAATCGTGCGTAGACTGCTCTATGCGTAAAAGCCCTAAAACTCATTTGAAAGAACCGATGTGTCTTTCAGAACCTGTAACCACACCTTGGCAAAAATGTGCAATGGACATAATTGGTCCCCTGCCTAAGACTAAAAAGGGCAATATGTTTATACTCGTCATATCAGATTACTTGACAAAATTCCCAGAAGCCTTTGCAATGCCTAATATGGAAGCTTCAACAATAGCAGACATTTTTGTGCGGGAAATAGTATTCCGTTACACTGCTCCAAGAGAATTATTAACAGACCGAGGGAAAAATTTCATGAGCAATTTGATTAAAGAAATTTGTCGAATATTTGAAATTCGTAAAGTTAATACCTCAAGTTATCATCCACAGACAGACGGTCTGGTTGAAAATTCAATGGTACACTGATACAAAGTTTATCTATGTATGTTAATAGTTCTCATACGGACTGGGATGAATATATCCCTGCAGTTTTACATGCCTATAGAACAAGCCCACACGAGAGCTGTAATGAGAGCCCGCATTATCTACTTTTTGGTTATGAGCCTAATCTGGTGATAGACAGTAAATACCTAACTCTAGATAGTTCAGAACTATCCACGTCTGTAGAAGAACATAGGAAACGAGTTGTCGAAAATGTCGAGCAAGCTCGTAAAATTGCTATAGAAAATACTCAACGAGCACATCAAAAAGCAAAATTCTACTATGACAAGAAAAGTAAACACCGTGAATTTCAAGTAGGAGAGAAAGTTTGGGTATATACTCCTGCTACAAAGAAAAGATTGGCAAAGAAATTGTTGCACATGTGGCATGGACCATTTAGAATCGTTGAAAAATTCAATCAAGTAAACTACTACGTTCGTGATGTGAACAACAGAAAAGCGAAATTTGCAGTGCATGTAAATCGGATGAAAAAATGTTTTGACACAGACGAGAGACCGATTTTACCACCAGAAAATACTACTGAAGGTTTTGGTCTAGATTTTTCAGATATCCCTGATGATAGTTTTGAAAAAGCGAAAGAAAAAACGTCAACAACAGTGCCGACACAGGAACGTGAAAAAACCAAAACACAAAAAGAGAAGTTTAAACAAGCTGGAGCAGTTCCAAAAACAAAAAAGATGAATTCTAAAATTCAGAAAAGCAAATCAAATGTTAGCTCCAATGGAACAAATGGTAACAAAAAGCCTAGTACTTCAGAGACAGTAAAGGGACACAGTACTTCTGTCTTACCAAATTTTAGCACTCAAAATAATGACGATGATTCCATTTTTCAAGCCATAAAACTGTTGAACAAGAGAAAGCGCGGTAGACGAATCGAATACTTAGTCTTATGGGCTGACCGTTCACAAACATGGGAACCGGCTAAAAATATTTTACACAAAAGATTGATTCAAAACTTTCAGAAAAACAATTGAGTCATCTAGCAATTTTTCCACAGTTGTCTAGAAATGACAACCTTGAATTGTTTTGTTTCTAAAACTACCAATATTAGCTTTTGAATTTTCTTCCTAAAAGAGTGTAGTTAATTTTCCTAATATATCAATTGTCTAAAAACAACATTGATCTCACCTTGTTTAGTTGAATTAGGTCAAGTAAATTACATTGAAGGATCTCAAGACAAGGAAAACTCAAATCGATTATCATGTTCGTCATGTTGTACGCTCATGCCGCCATGTTCCTAGACATGTTTGCATATATAGTAAAAATAGAAAATTACGGCGGAGATTTTTAGAAGAAAGTAATTGTTTTTGAAATATAGTCCTGTTTTGTCTGACATCAATAAATTCCTCTTCTGTTTACTTACAGGCAAAGAGTGACAACACTGAATATCATGATAGTCAAACCAAGCTACTTCTTGTTTTTGTCTACCTTCTTAATTTGTTTTCAATTTGGCATAAATCAACAATTTGGTTCCTTAACAGAAAAGATTACTTTTTACCCGTCGTCTCTTTTGATAAGTCACAGTGCCCGTCCTTTGACTTTTTTTGAAGACACTCGGATTCTTCATGTGACTACTCATTTACCACTAGTAGAGACTGGAGAGGTTAAACGGATGTCAAACCATTCATGTTCGGTAATCAAAGCAACCTTTTTCGAACGATTACTTTCGTCTGTCAGGAATACACAGAAATCAGTTAAAAGATTGCTTTCGTTAACAGGACTTTCATCACTTATCGAATGTTCTACCTATCTCGCTCGTCTGTATAATTACGAAACTGGCTTACGATCCACAATGACGTGTCCAACAGTCTATCGGAATTCGGTTAAAATTTGCAAACATTGGGCATATAAAAACTGTAAAACAATTACCCCCGAACAAAAACATTGGCTAAGAGAAAAACATAGAAGAGAAAAACGAACTGCCTGGGCTTGTTACAGCGGTATGATGGGTGTCCCAAGATTGATTTATGAGGCAATTTCCAATAAGAAATGTGAAGCGAATCATGTTCAAAATCTTAAGAAAACCTTAAGGGAGATGACATCAGCAATGACGATAACTCAGCATCTTGTTCATGTCGTTAACGGAAAGATAACATATATGTTTAAAATACAAGACAGTATGAATTCAAAACTTCATGAACTAGGACATGATATGAAGCTGATCGATAAAACTTTTAAAGTTTGGGAACAAGAAATAAAAAAGTTTTCTAACAAAGTTCATTGTGATCAACAATTGCTAATGGAGTTTCTTTCTAAGTTTTTGACAGAGCTAACTAGAACCTTTTCAATATTACTACGATTTTTCGAGATTCAGGACATTATGAATCTTCTTACAAAGCTTAATCAAAAAAACTTAATAAGCAAATCAGATTTACCAAGTTTTATAACCTCGCAACTCCTCCCTAAGCTCGATAGTGATGAATCACTTAAAGTAACTATGGAGGCATTTAAACAAGGTCTTCCTGTTTTGGGTCAGCCAATGACTGACGTGGAATATGAGAAAGATAGTGTCAATATAATATACTTGCTGTTATCCCAGAGATCAAAAATCAAAACTCGCTATGCACAATAGAACGCTTGACACCTATAAAATTTAACATTTCCAATTCTTGTTATACAGGACCAGTACAAAAGAAAAATTTAGCCGTTATTTCATGTTCATACTCGAAATATATTGTGACTATCGATGACCTTGATAAATGCTTTCAGAATCAAAATGGATATTTATGTCCAACCAATATATTACAAACAGAACAAAATTTTTCTTGGCTTGGCTATCCTTGGAATTCAGAGATTAAGTTGTCATTCCCTCGTTACCACCTTCCCTCAAGTTCGTGTGATGGCTTACATCCATTGATTCCTCTTGGCGGACGATTCTACTTAAGTACTTCACGTGGAATATTGAAGACCAACACCGGACGTTTAACTATCACGCCTCTGTCCATCTACCAGTTTCCCTGTAATATCACGTTTCAAGGAATGAAGTCTGGTCTGACCAAATGTCCTAAATCTATGGCAATATCACTGCCTATTTTTACCAAAAACACTATACAATATACTCCATGGAACTTTATGGACAAGGATACACTGAACTTACACCACGATTCCCTAAAAATACCCCAGCCCGTAGAAATAAACAAGACTATCATAGAAAACCTTGATAAATTTTATACGTTTTACGATGAAAAACTCTCCAATGTACTCAAGCGCACAAGAAAAGATATAAACAAAATAAAGGAAGAAACACTCACGTACTCTGATCAAGTGCTACTATATACAGTGTCAGCTCTCACAATGCTGAACTTTATTATTGTTATATCAGTAATCTGTTTTAGAAAAGTCAAGGACAGCACCAACACCCCGCAAATCTTTGTCACGCACACGGGCAGACAGCAAAAGGGAATCAAAGAAAGCAATGGAGGAAGAAAGACTGGAAGTGTCAATCGCACTATACGATGTTCCCTTCGTGAGAAAAATAAAGGAGGAAACGATGGCCAATCTCGCGTCCGTGAGCGGAGCGTTTGCCGCGTTCACAGAGGACAGAGAACAGCGTCCTGAACTTACACAGTTCACGTTGTATAATTTTAGGAACTGGCATACCTTAGACTTACTCCTGGAACTTGTCGACGACACGATTAACAATGATCAACCAGAGATCGAACTATCGTTCGAACTTCATAACATCACTTTTTTAGTGGAATTAGCAGGAAGATTATACATCAAAGAAACATTCCTTAGACAACTTCTGTTAGATCCAGCTTTAAATTATATAGAGGATATAATGGGAAATGGAAACATGTGGAGATCGATGTACCTATATTTAGAATTGCTGTTTAAATTACGGCATCATGGGTACATAGGTCTTGCGCACCGCCTTTGCTTACAGCCATTTCAATTTTCAGATTTAATGTCTTGTACGACATTCACGCACTTCTTTCAAAAGGTACTAACGTCCCTAGTAAATGCAAACGACAACTGAATATATTCCATTTTCAGTGTTTTCTGAGTGTTTCTTCTAACACGTGTCGTTCTGAAATAGTTTTGTAGTCATTTTCTAGTGTTTTTGTAGCTTTGTAGTACACACGTGTCAAGACTCTAAAAAAGCACGAAACTCTATAAGTTGTAAACATCAACATTTTTTTAATTTTTAATTATTCACTTTTAATAACTTCTACACATCAGGAGATGTGCCATTTTAAGACGGGGGGAGTGTTACGAAGCTAGTTTTAGGATTTCTTTGTAGTCTCACAATGAGAACATTTCAGAGTTAGTTTTGTAGTCTCGCCTAAGAGAATGTTGTAGGGAACTCCCCTTACGTCACCCTTGTAGGTAAACATGTTTGTAAAGGATTCAACTCAGAGGAAGTTCTCACGGCAATCAAACTGTCCTAGTTCAGCACATTTTTAAGAGATTTTATCCAAATGTAAACCGTAGTTTTCCCACGCTTTCTTCGCATGCGTAAATCAGATTAAATAGTCGTGCTTCTTTAGTTTTACCTAATAAGGTCCTGTTGACGAAGAGTTCCTTTGTCAACTGGGCGTAAACACTTGAAACCGTGAGAACCATCCTGGGTTGAATCCTATAAAAAGGGCTACCATTATTGTAAAAGTAGTGGTAGTTGAGCCAAAGTTGAAATTAAAGTAAAAGTCATAATCAAGAAAGATCCCGATTACTGGTACCTCCTCGTTACACAAGTATAAGAATATCCTGTTAGCAGGTCTTTGGTATGGCAAAAAGAAACCTACAGTATCTTTGTTTCTTAAAAGTTTTGTGGATGAGTTAAATGATGTGGATGAGTTAAATGATTTGGCAATTAATGGCTTTGAATTTGCGGACCCAGCTGACCAAACATGGCCTGCTTTATGTCGCATGCAATCAGTTGTACCAGATCTTCCTGATAAAGCAATGCTTTTTAATGTGAAACAATATAATGGTAGATTTTGCTGCACTACAAACATCCAGGCAGTTATGCTAAAGAGTTCAAAAGTCGACTTTACGAGTTTAAAGATTCGGATAACGTGTCTAAAAGGACGCTGAAGAAAGCAAGAGATATGCAAAATTGGCTGAGAGAAATGGTGGTGAAATTTTTGGATTCAAGGGAGAAAATGTGTTTGGAGATTTAGTTTTAACACCAGATAACTTGCCCCTTGATTGGATGCATTGTGTCTGTGAAGGGGTTCTAAAGAGGCAGTTATTTTGTAGGTGGTTTGATACCAGTTACAAAGATGAGCTTACTTGTCATCCGAGACGATTTAGATGATATTTTATTGTCAGTAAAAGTACCTCACGACTTTACAAGAAAGCCACGCAGTTTTTCTGATAGGAATCACTGGAAGGCATCCGAGGTTCAGTTGTTTGTTTTATTTGCTGGTCTACCTCTTCTCCGGCATGCTTTTCTTTCAAATACGTTTACTCCTGATCATTCTATCATTTTGCTCTTCTTGTAACTGCATTGCGGCATCTGCATTTTGTTTCTGTTAAAAGAGAAAATGTGGAGTTTGCACAGGTTGTGCTAGACAACTTTGTAAGGCTTTTGCCTATTTTGTATGGCAGAAAAGAAAGCACCTACAACAGTCATGCTCTCATTCACTTACCAGACCAAGTTTTGGACAGCTTTCCTTGTCATTTACATCAGCATTTGTATTTGAATCTTTCATTGCTCACCTGAAGAGGCTTTTTACTGGTTCTCTGGGAATACCAAAACAAATGGTGGATTAACTGGGTGTTAGTCAGGGTTACAGGAATTATGTATTGGATACTTGTATGGACAGACCAGACACTAGAGGTTTTGCAGACCATCTTTTGAAAAATAAACACAAAAACACAAGGAGCGTTGATGGGGGAATATTATTGCATGAGCCAATAACATATTCCAAGCTACGTTCATATGCCAGAGTACTCGAGACAGCTTTTGGTAGTGTTCAGGCAGATTACCAGGTGTCATACAGAATGACAAAAGGTAACGTAATTTATCATAGCTTACTTTATACACGGAATTTTCATAATATTGTGGCGTATGGAAAAGTAGTGTGCTATATTCTTAATGACAACACAGCATATGCCTTACTTCTCAAATATAGACTAACAGGTGTAAATGTGTGTGATATGTTAGTAGATGCTCAAGATCTTGTGCTTACTTTATACACGGAATGGCAAGTCTTGCAGCTTCATTGTACAGTACAATTTTCATAATATTGTGGCGTATGGAAAAATAGTGTGCTATATTCTTTATGACAACACAGCATATGCCTTACTTCTCAAATATAGACTAACAGGTGTAAATGTGTGTGATATGTTAGGAGATGCTCAAGATCTTGTCCTTAAGGAAATTAATAGAGTTTTTCTGTATCCTCTGTTTTTAGGTGTGAAAAACAAGGGTCTATTATGTAAATAGCCTAGGCACAACATTCCTTTCTTGCGCGTGGTGCTCACTCATTCATGACAACTGACTGCGAAACTCTTGGTCTTGACGTTCCTATTTTTTTTCTAAGTTTCATCAGGGAACCGCACCTGGCTTCATTAGACTAATTTTAAAATATGGACGACGACCCCGACTAAATCTACCAGCGCCTTTTTGCAGGTATGTAAAATGTTTTGTAGCAAATATGCAGATTTGTTCGACTTTCGTTTGATTTTATTTATATACTTTTCTGAGAAATGACTTGAACAATAAACCCAGTATCGAGCCATATTTAATTACACGATGAGCAGAGGTGCAGTTAAAATGTCTGTCAAAATCCGAGCATTCTACTTTACGAGCACGCACTGCATACAACGCAAGTAATCAAGCTAGCGGATCGGATAGTTGAACTATCTAATGCCCCTTGCTTAGGAAAAGTTAGACGCAGAGTTAAACACTTGTTATATATCTTGTTAAATATATTGTTTTTTAGAATTTGTTTTGAAGACGTTACTTTTTGATTTACGACATTTCATCTGGATTAAAATACTTAGAAAAATATAATATATATTAGAAAAATATTTTATAATTAGTCATTTTATCGCCAAATGTTCCCACAGTTTAAGATTTCCATTTGCCATTGGTGCCAAACGAAGTGGAAAGTCCTAATTGAGTAAACTTAAAAAGATTTCTTGCTACCTTCTCAGCTGCTGTACTTATAACTGTCAAATGCATTTTCCAGGTAAAAGAACGCGGCAAACGAAAAAGAAAACTACCCGGCGTGATGCAATCACAGAAGCTGAGATTACCCTATACAAAAGAGTAGTTGTAAAATCAGGAAATGATTGGAAGAAGATTCTCTTTTCTTTGTAAAGCACAAGGACCTGCTCAGTGACCAGTTGGCCACAAAGTACGAGAAGGCACTACAGAACAGCAACAGCAAGGAAGCTAATAAGTCTGTGAGAAACAGACTTGGGAACATTGGAAGAAAAACAAAGAGCTCGACTGAGGTCACAGAAAGGGAGGAGACATGTTGTGAAAGCGAAGGAGGCTCAAACAGCCGAACAAGTTATTCAGACCATGCAGCAGTCAAAGAGTGCTGAAAGAGAAGACCCGCTTTATAAAGGGCCGGATGATTCAGACGTGGTGCAACCAGGACCGAGTGGCGATATTTCGTCGTCAGAGGCTGACCCCTTGTGAATCCAGTGGTGGTCCCAGTGGCGACAATGAAGAGGAAGTGGAAGACGTTCCGGTTGTAGTCAATCCACCTTCCAAGAAAAAAATCAAGAAGGGAAAGGCCAATGTTTCCTTAGAGGATCTTAACTCTCGCGCTGATTCCCTGTTGAGCGCCAAGAGCCAGGGACTATCACTGTCCGAGTCGGATAGCGATTGAACTAATGAACTCTACTCAGCGATGCCTTGTTTTGCACGGTTCCTGTTAGCTTGACTTTGTGTAGTGGCTTATACGTGAAGCCTTCGATGAAATAAATCATTTGCTTAGTTGCTACCGTAGAACCTGATTTATTCAAATCTAGAGATTATTATTATATTTTTACAGAGATTTAAAATGTGAGAACAAGCTACAAATCCGGGAGGACTTAAAATAGTAGGGATAACCGTCGGGAAGCCCGAACATCCACCCTCAAAAATACCCGATCAGAATAAATTCCACCCTAAAAAGTGCCTGATCAGAAAAAAATCCACCCTAAATGAATATCTGTCAGAAAAAATATTCCACCTTAAAATACTCCTCGCTCCTAAAATACCTTTTTTAGCGTACCGTTTAAGTTTAAAGAATCCCTATAAATACCGGATTTTCTTCAGCGTACGGTTTTCGTTCAGAAACCCCTAAAAACTATCCATGGCCGATTTTAACACCCGAATATAGGGAGTACCCTCCCCTCCACCGGACACAAATGCCGAGGAACATGTATATGGGTTCAGGGATCAACGCCAGAAATATGGCCGGGATTAGGGCTCAGAGGAGCAGGTCCAGGGATCAAGAGTCATTCAGGCGAGAATGTATAGCATTTCGCTATATAAATGACCATATTATTATTATTATTATTCAACGGAAAAAAGGCTCTAAACCGAGTTTCAAAACAAATCAGTAACACGTAGGATCAGGAGCCGATGCACCCTGCCCATAATGCACTGCTTTGCCGCCACCTTTGATACTATGAGAATCAGAGAAAAGAGTCATTATTTTTGTCACATTCTGCCTAACAAACATGATAAAGACTTATTAAAAAGTATGAATCCTTTGCGCAAGTCATAGTTTATATTGCACTGAATGATAACACAAAGCAATGCATTATGGGCAGATTATGGGCACGGTAACAAATTGGAAAAAAAATAAGGGATCGCTGTAATCCGAGCCTGAATAACGGGGTATAGAAAATTTTGTTCACGGGGAGGGGATCTGAATCCCGCTTCACCACCTCGATCCTGGACTGATACCAGATAGAGGAAGATCTGGCAGTATAAGTCATCGTTGTTGGGTGTTACACATCATATTCCGGAGAAACAGAATGTAATCACAGATACGGGTAGTTTTGAATAAATAAACAAGTCAAGTACACGTGACAGTTTCACACATTTGAATATGGCAAATTAAGCTAATTCGGATTATCCCAAATCAAAATCACTTTTATATATACTATTTAAAAATAGTATATAACACAAGTGTAGGATTACAGGGCTGCAAATCTACTATTTATGCGTCTAATTAATGTGCGGCGCCTATTTGTTAGGGCGACTACAGTATACGTAACAACACAAGCAAACTGCCTTTGTGCTCGAAATCTCCCTGCCCTTCCAGGAACGCTACGATATACCCGAACATCTCCTATGCGGTTTTCAACGTGCACCCTCGCTCTTCCCAGTTCTATGTTTGCTCGATAGCGCGCGAGACCCAAGCGCCTTCCTCTAGGACGCCTGAACGGCGTAACGAGTGGTTCAATGCCAGGATATCCGCCGTCTGCTAAGAGGTAAGCCTCCGGTGGTAGAGGGAGTTCCCGCCTGTATCCCATGGTTGGGAGACGCCTAAAAGTTTCTGCATCAGTTGCATGGCCTAGAAATCCTCCTCTCACTAATCTGAAGAACCCGTCGTTGTCTACAACTACGTGAAAGTTAAGGAAATGGAAGCCGCGATCACGCCTGTAGAACATACGTTGCGCCTCACCCTGGGGCCGGTTTATTTGAACTGCGAAAGCATCAATTTCCCCGATAGCATTTGGAAACTGTTCGAAGCGATTTCTCTCCCACGATTCCAGGTCAGTCCATTGCACGTACCGATGAAAGTAATGCTCGTATAGAACAGGGATGATTGTGTATATTGTATCACTGACGGTACTGACCGACACGCCAAATTGTTGGCTGAGCGCCGTCAGTGTCGGGTAATTTCGTAGCCATAGGAAACAGAGCAAAATTCTATCATGCAAACATAGGGCATATGGTCGCGTGTTCCTTCTACGTCTTCTAGGGTTTAATGGGTCTCGTACACGCGCCTCGACATCGGGTCCAATTCTTCGTACAATCCGTGATAAACTTCCAGGGGTCTCCCCTGTTAACAGCCAAAAGTTGCCGGTGCGAACAACCAAACTATTCCAGACACTTTGATGATGTTGAATTCGCCAAGCACGGCCGTCGTAGTTTCGACTTATAATATTGTGCACTGGCACATGATATTGTGCCAGGAGACGAATGACACCTTGAATCGCTGACACAAACGTATTTATCGGTGGAGCAGGAGGAAGGAGAAGACTTCTGCGGACGATGTTGAAATACCCGAGAAGAAACCCGAGTATTGAAAAAATAAATGTAGGAACTGGTGGAATCATATTTGTACAGTTGCAAATTGCAGTAATGAATTGAACGCTTGGCTAACCCCATTCAAAATATATTAATGTGCCCAGTCACTGAATCACAGAGGCCTCTGAAAAACAGAGGATACAGAAAAACTCTATTAGGAAGAAGTTGATAGGGCAACATTTCGTAGAGGCTGAAGATACAGATAGCCCTGTAGTAATACAATGCACTGCTATAAGGAGCCAGTGTTTGTATTTGCCAAATGATGAACACAAGGGATTTTGACAAGTTTAGACACAGGCTTACCATCCTCCAGTGGTTATGTTTTATCCTCAAGCGGTTATGTTTTGACTTGTAGCAGCTCGGCAAGCCGCTCGGCGATCTCTCGTGTTTACCCCATAAATATATCGCTCTCAGAATTTGCTCAGGTAAATCATCTGTCATAGAATAAAGGTCAGATAAACTCTAATTGTGTTGTCTTTGATGTCTCTGATGTGGAAAGACATCGAAATAGTAGGGAATTATGGCACTTTTAGGTGTTTTTGTTGGGAGAAGGGGGGGGGGGGGGGGGGGGGGGGGGGGGGAGAGAGAGAGAGAGAAAGAGAGAGACAAGGCCAGCAACTAAACTCCGATCACGCCTCTTCGTTCGCTTCGGATTTCGAGCAAAAAGAAAATATCGTAAAACACTCACCGCATATCGAGAAAGGAACTATTGAACTCCATCTGTGCCAAGTTTCAGGGCTGTGATCGATTTCTAGATGCAAGACAATTTAACATTTATCGCCCTAGGGGCGATCACCCAACCATCAAGGAATCGCTGGAGACCGTTGGAATGCAAAATATGCCGAGTTACGTGACATACCTTAAACCCCCCCCCCCCCCCCCCCCCCCCCCCCCCCCCCCCCCCGCGCTTCCCCTACTATTTCGATGTCTTTCCACATCAGAGACATCAAAGACAACACAATTAGAGTTTATCTGACCTTTATTCTATGACAGATGATTTACCGGAGCAAATTCTGAGAGCTATATATTTATGGGGTAAACACGAGAGATCGCCGAGCGGCTTGCCGAGCTGCTACAAGTCAAAAACATAACCGCTTGAGGATAAAACATAACCACTGGAGGATGGTAAGCCTGTGGTTTAGATACAACATATGAGCACGACTGAGAAATTGAGTTAATTCCAAATAAATTTTTTTGCCAACATTTCAGTGTTTTTTTTTTAATTCTCCTCATCAGTGGTGGATCCAGTTTTAGAAAAGTGGATGCGTTTTATTCAGTTTAATAGTGGTTAAACTGAATAAGACGAGATACTCAAAGAGCAAATCGATTCAATCCTATTCCCCAGTGAGCCCAGAGATCCGCCCAATGTAAACATGGGTTGAACCTGGAATTTTGATTTTCCGATTTTGTTCTGGACAATTTGCAGTTATAATCATATTACCTGCGCTCGTCATGTATCACTAGTTTCTATTTCAGCTAAAAATTCAATTACATTTGCCATTATTGATTTGCCAGATAATTAGTCATGATTATTATTGGTGTTGTCATTTGGCTCTGATTACATTTTTAAACTGCACCGGGGGGTTGAAGACCACTGAACATTTTTCCAGGGGGGTTGTATTGGACTCTGGAAATTCCAGAGGAGGGTGTGTGTCTGGAAACCGGAAATTCCAAGAGGACGGTGTAAAAAAGGTAACTTTTACAGGGACATTTCATCCAAAAATATATTTTCCAGGGGTATTTTGGCAGAAAAAAATGGAAATTCCAGGGGAGGGGGTTCTTTATGAGGTTGGAAATTCCATGCAGGCGAATTCTAAGAAAACACTCCCCAACCCAACACCATGCAGTGACGTAGCTAGCGTAGGGGCAGAGGGGGCAGCCCCCCTCCCCCCCAAGCAAAGTAAAAAATTTTAGTACATACATTGTTAGTGTCAACATGTTGGGAAAAAGCTGCTTGCCCCCCCCCCCCCCACCAAGCAAAAACAAAGGATGACCAAAGCTCCCCCCCGACAAACAGCATTAAATCATTCATTCTTTGGAGTAATCAAACACTTGATAGTGTAGACTTTTTCCAAGTGGACCTCATAGGATACTCAAAGCGAGCGAAGCGAGTAAAGCGAGTGAGCCAACCAAGCAGGAATTTTTTTTTAAAGGTCTTTGAGAAAGTCTATTGATAGTGGTTCTGTTCAGCTGAGGTCAAACACCTCGTAGTCTTTGTCAGCCAACTTCTAAGTGTTTGAAATCCTCATGAAACACGCTCTTTAGTGTTTGATTATGTCAGAAATTCAACAGTAAGGAATGCACCCCAGGGGGTACTTCAAGGTTAAAATGATAGGGATAACCGTAGGAAAGCCTGAATTCCTACCCTTAAAAAATAACTGTCAGAAAAAACCTCCACCCTAAAAAATACTCCGCAGTCCTAAAATACCTTCTTTGGCATTACCATTTTGGTTTAAAAAAATCTAAATACCGGATTTTCTTCAGCATATCGTTTTCGCCCAAAGAACCCCTAAAAAATACCAGGTTGCCGATTTTAACCCCTCAAAAATACAACAGTCATCTACCATACTCTCCATCTATATCTTTCAAAATTATTATAACAATAAAAAATATCTGGTTTCCAGAGCTGATAAATGCTATGGCTAGTAGTGCTGTAGGTATTTCTTTTTCTCTATCTTTGTGGTTGTTGTTATAAGATCTTGATCTGGTCTTATAAGATGTTATACGAGTCTTATAAGATCTTATAAGAAGTATCACAAGAAGATCTCAACCAGCTAAAATCAAGAAAAATGATCTATAATTATAAGATCTTATGTGAAAACGTCCAAGATTGTGTAAGATCTTACATCTTGAACTTATAAGAAAAATCTTGTAAGACTGATTGTAAGATCTTGTAAGATTTTAATAAGATTTTGAATCTTACAAAAGATCTTAATAAGATCTTGACAAGAAAACTGATCTTATAAGATTCTTATAAGATATTGCAAGATCTTGTAAGATCTTACTAAGATTTTTGCCTGGGGGTGTCATTCTAAAAGTTTAGATCGAACAACGGGTCTACTGGTCCCTAATAATAGGCAAGGATGTGATTTTACGTTGCTATAGCAACTCCGATCACAACAGAGTAATCATGTGAAAGCCCAGACCGGTACAAGTTTGTGTACTTGAACAGCAGGCAAACAAAGTTTTGGGGTCGAGGGCGGAAAAAAATCGTAGGTAACCTCCTTCAGGTGTAGGAGAAGCTTTTGCCTTGACTATTTCTTTGGGTATGTCCGCCGAAATACCAAAACCCACAGTAGGCTAGAAATGCCTTCAAATCGGCGCTTTAAAATTTCAAGCCCGCGCACGCACAGCAGTTTTCTAGTTCAAAATTGCCCGAAAATCCAAGATGGCGGCGCGATTGATCGCGGAACGCGATGAAAACAAGTACATCTAACATGCATTTTGGACACTTATGTTTTCAATTGCACACACCACTATTAGTTGTGCACACTCAATAACCTAATCCACGCACCCAAAAAAAACATCACTTCGCACCCAACTTATTTTAAACTCCACACATCACTAACATTGTTTTACACACTCAATAGTCTAGATGCACGCACAACACAATCTTCACTTCGCACTCAACTAATTAAAATTTCGCACACCAAACTTGTGTTTTCCACACACGTTTTCAATTTCACACACCACTAAGTCGTGCACACTCAATAATCTCAATTCACGCAAGACACAATCTTCACTTCGCATTCAACTAATTTAAACTCGCACACCAGACTTGTGTTTTGCCCAAACATGTTTTCAACGCCCCAAGAAGTATAGTAGGGGCCGAATTAGGGTTTTTTTTCGGAGCCTCGGAGCTTTTCTCCAGGTGAGCCCGCGTGTGAGCATGAGGGTGAGCCTGGTGGTGAGCAGGATGAGTCAGACTTTTTTAGAAGGGTGAGCACGCGGGTGAGCAAGAGATCACTTCCGGTGAGGATGGTGAGGAGCCGTGACCTCACAGTCTATTTTTAGTATCCATGGGTTCTATAGAGCTGAAGAAAAGTAAGTAAAAAAAGGTACTTTTGTTCTAGTGTATTTAGAAACCATCGAGTAATATTTTTCCACGGTTCAATGGGTTCTTATCTATTGACAAGTCTTTTGTGTAAGGGATTAGTGTTTGTTGACTCCAGCTCATTATTATTCGAATATTAAGGTTTACTTTATTAAAGGATCCCCCTCATGATCATGCATTGCGCGCCCGTGTTTATGTTTCCATCCGGGCTACTTGAGTACCGGGAGTCACATGTAGCTATCAAAAGCACGCTTTCTTTTGGTTCAACGGAGGGAGACAAGATTTCGAGGAAGTATTTGGACATTCGAGAGGATAACACGATGGCAGACTCTGATAGTAGCAGCAGTTCACTAGATATAGAAGGTACCAGTGCTCAAGTGTTTAATTTTCACGGTTCACCTATCATGCGGAGGGAAAATCGAGAAGATCCCCCCGCCGTGGAGATGCAAGAGGAAAATGGAAGAGAACCACCTCGTAGCGTAGTACGTTGTTGAATTGTTATTTCCTTCGAGCAGCCATTCGCCACGAAAATAACTTTTGTTTTCCTTTTTCTTTCAGAGGTGTAACTGTAAGAATACGTGTAGAAGAGGTCGCACCGCAAATCGGGTCGGTTGTCCTTGCCCAAACGTGGGGAAGCCATGCGCTGAGTTGTGCCCTTGTGGCACGAAAAACAAAGCGTGCAAAAACCTCGAGGCGGCGAACAACTCTGTAATAATGACAGATCCAAGCGCCTTTCAAAGAATCGAAGGCTTTAGAAGAAGCACGGAAAGAAATAGAGGTAAGTTGGCCAAGTAAGCGGTTGAAATGATCGACTAAACTTCGTTGAGTGAGAGCTTCGCCTTCGAGTTCTTCGCATTTGGTGTTTAGTAAAGTTCTTTTGTTTCTCCTAGACATTCGTTGGGGCGCTAACACGAGATCAGATGAGCCGGATCATGATAAAAATACTAACACTTAGACTATGCTCAAAATCTCCTAGAAGATATAGAAAATCCCAACCCGATCACCTGACAACACCGCCGCGAGCGAGAATTCTCTGGTGTATTTGCAGTTTGTGCCAGCCCATGCCAAACGAAGAGAAGAACAAATGATGCAAGAAAGTGCGCTGTGTCACCTCCTACACGGCATTCCACCACAATTGTATAGATCGAGGGACTTTGAGATTACTCATACTTTCGCGCTGCGACATTCGGGCAGACGTACCAGACTTCTCAATGAACAGTTATCGTAAGGCGGCTTATAGGTCTTACATTCTTTGGAAGTACGGCAAGCTGGGCAAAGGGAACCGAAGGGTAGTTCCTGCTTGTGTCGTTGCAGCTATCCGTCGAGCATATCATTCGCTAGACAACGTATATATGGGATTCAGAGCCTCATAAAGAAAAATGGTATAAATATCGAGATACAATACAAGCTGTAATCGACATTTTTGACTTGTATATATTAAGACGTGGACCAAAAATGAACGTCAGATATATCAAGCTTTACATGTATATCTTATTGGCTTTCCTGTACATATTCACGACATGGAGCAAAAAGGAACTTCGGAGATACTGATATCAAAACATATATTTCAAGTTATATTTTTAAAGATTTGCAAACAAATGTAAACATATTCAAGACTTTATGGATATTTATCAAATATTTTATTTCTGTTTTTTTTTTTCAAGACATGAACCAAAAAGGATTTTTATAGATAACACGTTGTGGTTCTTCTAAACAAATTGCGATTAGACTGTTTGAGATTTATCACAGTCTCTTCTTCATAATAAATACGTGAATGACTAGAGATGGCAAAAGGTATGAAAAGTCCAATTATGTTATTGCCCAAAATATTCTGCATCGAAACATTTTGAATGATAAAAGCATCACATACAGAGGTTAAGACATTGTATAGGTTATCACTTTTTGTTGAATCTGGACAGTCTTGCTTCTACCAGGGCACCTGTTTGTGGGGCAGCCCTCATAGCAATTGTAGGGGCTATGTTTACTGGGTTTCTAGGGGCAACAGAAACATGTCGGTTGATGGACACTTCATCGTCCATACGCCTTTTCTCAATGTTAGCACAGAGCACAGGCCAGAAGTCATATGTCTTGTCTTCTTTCACAGGCACTATACGCCAGTTTTTGGAACGTTTAGAATAAACCTTCTTGTGGCGCCCAGGAATTACTTTCCGAAAAAGATGGAAATTGTGGTCTAATGCAGCCACTTGGGTCCTTGCTGTAAAGGCATCATAGCTGAAAAAAGCCATATTGATACATGCATTTGTTTGACACTAAAGGATAATGGGCAATTCAAGAATATATGTGGCCAGGGGGAAGGCGGCACTAGTTGTTGACCTCCCCCTCCCCCCCCATGCATCAAGAATTTCCAAAATGACTTATCCCCGTGCATATAGAATTCCTGAGAGGTTAACCTAGCTTTCTGCTTCAAGAATCCCCCAAAACCCCCCTCTCAATCAGAATTTCCAAATGCCGCCCGTCACCGGGGTACATATATTTTCTGGAATCGCCCAATTGTAATGATTTTAGTTCACAATTTTATCCAATTTTAGTTTTTGTATTCCTGAAAAAAAGTGTTTCTTGTAAATATACCATAAAATTCTGAAAATAAGTCACATCTTTATACCCCTCCTCTCAATATTAACCCCCTTCTTAGTCATATACTTGTAAACGTTTGACAGCTTTCCTGCAAATTTGACTTTGTATTTTTTAATAACACAGTATGCTTTGTACAGTTGCAAAAAAAACCTCTGATAACAAGCCCCCCATATAACTATAAGCCCTCTCCTAGTTCTCTTGAAAATTATATGCCTTGGGGCATATTGTCGACATTTTATGGCATGAATATACAGTCAACTTGAACTTCGCTGTGCCCTATTTTTTTGTGCCTGACCAACTTGTTCAAACAAAACAAAGTGATTTTCGCTTACAAAAAAATAAGAAAGAAAGGGCGAATGTAGTTGTTGATATAATAGACGTTTTAATCACAAAAGCTGCTACCCACTTTGCTATTTACAAAGTCTTTCAATTTACTCCTACTTCTCAATGACTGCTCTATTGGTTAGGGAGTAGGTATAATTTACAAACTACTTTTTACCTGAAACCAGTTCTTTTAGGCACATACTTCAGCATCATTGAATTAAAGCTTTCATGGCGGCTGGTGTGTCTGACAAGTGGAAATAAACAAGATAATTTTATGTAAGACATTCATAATATATAATTCCGTAATAATCCATAGAATCACCAAGTAGGGAATTTCCTCTTTCAACCTCCAAGTAAAAATGCAGTGAATGTAGGGGAATAAAATGTGCATTGACACCTCACAGCCCTCCATCCACTTAGCCCATGTAATTTCCAATTCAAATACCTATAGTGGGGTACAGAATGACACAAGAGCAAAGACCTTGTTCCTTTATCTGTTTCATTCTAGAAATGAGTTCTTAGCCCCTGTGTTATTCACAACTGTATATATCAGACAATTTTTAGTCCTGATTGTAGCATACTGTAGTTCTCACAGTTGCTATTTTTATAACATTTTGACATGGATTACTCAATAACAATGCTTGGTTATCACCTGAAGTTGGCATAATGTTGAAGGGATTTTAGCCATAGCTGATCAAGAATAATATCCTGCACAGCCCTGAAAGGTTTGGAGCCTTGCACCAGGTCTTTTCATTGTCCAGTTCAGCAAGAGGGCCATGTGAGCACATGCCATCTGCCCATACATGTTCCCCACATACATGGTGGATAACTCCAATCCAGGCATCCTAAATAACAAATAAAATAAATTAGAGGGACAGAATTGAAAAAAAAATATATAATAATTAAACACAAGATTCCGGTATGAAAGGGATAATTCCTCCCACCCCGGGGCCCGAGAACAATAAGTTATCAATCAGCTGTCAACGAGTGAACATCTCACTTCATCTCTCTGTACTGCGAAATTCAAAATTTAGAATTCAAAACGCATTCAAAAGTACAAATAAATATCCTAGCTCTTTAAACTTATGTGCTTTTTCATTTATTGCAAAAAAAATTTATTCGAGCCTATTTCGGACCGAACAAAAGCGATGTTTTATTCTCAGCGGAGAGGGAGACTAATTAGTATTCAAAAGAGCGAATAATAATCGTTTTTATCCGAACCAAATCGTTTTTATCCGAACCAAATCAAGTTCGAATAAAATCTTTTTGAAAGAAATGAGAAGGAATACAAATTTAAACATGTAGGAAATCATTTGTTGGCGTTTTTGCTCGCATTTTCAATTCTAAATTTTTAATTTCGCGGTACAGAGAGACGAAGTAAGATGTTCACTCTTTGACAGCTGATTGATAACTGATTGTTCTCGAGCCGGGGGTGGGAGGAGTTATCTCTTTTATACAGGAACCTCGTGTTTAAGACATAGTTCCAGACAAGGTTCCAGAGGTATGAAAAAATTGGGGCTTTTAGAGTATAAGTACAGCCCTTAAAACCTTTCAGAACAAGTTTTATTTTTCATCTGTCCACTGCAAAAACACAGACAAAAAAGGATTGTTTTCATATTGGTTTGTGATAATTATAATTATATAATTATCATTGATTAATATAATTATATAATTATCACTTCTGTGGAGGGGATAATTTCTGGAATTGCTCAATGTACCTTTGAAAATTTTCTAAAAATAGCTCAATCCTCAAAAGCCAATTCTTACCTTCAAGGTCTCCCCATTGCCTTTTGCATTTTCAGCACAGTGCCAGAAATGATTTCGAATTGGCTCGACCCATTGGCTTATGCATTCATTTCCTTTAATTTTGGCTGCCTGGGTATCAAAGAAGAAACAGGATTAGAGCAAAAATAGAATTGGCAAAAAAATGACCTCCAATAAATATATGACCCAAACAATTGTTTCCCACAAAATTGGTCCCACAGCCCCACAATAATATATCAGTTTGCATTTCAATATTTGCTTTAAATCTGCACTGGCCTCTTCCATAGACACCAAAGCTCATAGAAAGGACCACAACAGATAACACAAATAAATCATGTGATAAACCATTCATGGTTAGAAGTGCTAATTGTGTTGCCCAAAAAGATGGAAGCCCTTAAGGTATGAGTATACCTTTGCACGAGAGATGTCATTTTTTTCGCGAAAAAAATCACTGTCGCGTCATTATTTACACTACAAGGGCCATTTATATCGTTTTAAAGCTTATGGAACAGCCTTACTTACTAAGTGGATATTTCTATGCAACGTTACTTTGATGGATTGTTTTCGTCGTTTTGTGCTTCACAGGAAAAGTACCAATTTTGGCTTTTTAAGAGCTCCTGTCACTTCCAGTAATGTTAAAAGCTCCAGATTTGCGCAAAATGTATTCCTTAGAGTGCGATCTGAAAAAAAGGTGTGCGGGATTATTGATATTTTACGTATTTGCGGAAATATCACGTAAAACAGGTTGAAAATCGATATTTTTGGCAATGCTAACACAAAAATTAGTATAAAATTTGTTTGAAAGGAAAATCAAAAATCCCGCACACATTTTTTTAAATCGCCTTCTAAAGAATAGATTTTGCTTAAATTTGGAGCTGAGTAATTTAATTGGAAGAAGCTGGAACTTTTAAAGAAAGTCGGTACATTTTTCTTTGGGGCTAAAAAAAGATATGTTCATGTACAATATAATAAGAACAAATTGTTCATCAGATAGACCAACCTTTAGCTTTACAATGATATATGAACGACGGCTGTGGTGTAAATTGTGACGCGATGCGAATTTTTTTCCCGCGATACCCCTCAAAGGTATACTCATACCTTAAATGGGCCCATGGAGTTGTTACCCTCCCTAAATACTGTAGGCGCAAAACATTGAAGCCCACCCCATAATTTACTGGCCCCTCTTGGTAATTAATGACCTCTTCAGCACAAGGTCACAATATGTCATGGGTGTAACAATAATTATCCAAGGAGCAAATCATTTGGTGCTATATTCATTGCTTCAGTAAATTAAAATATGCAGGCAGTATGCAATCGCTGTAATATTTTAAAAAGAGATAATAAAGTTCAGTCGAGTTAAAATAAACTGTCACTAACTTACTGTTGTCAGCTTTGCAGTTAGTTTACATGATTTGTGCAACACATCAAGGCTATGGAAAAGCTGCTCTAGCTCATTAGGATGGAGATCTAAGCAACAAAAGATTATAATTATTTCATTCTACTCAAGCGGAAGTACTTATTTTTTTTTCTTTTCTACAAAAAACATTACACAGTTGAATCCAGGTTTAGGGAGGAGGGGGGGGGGGCATATATTATCTTTTATTTTATTTATAGATAACAAAGACAGCATATATGTGCAGTGCCTCATTGGGCAGAACCCCTGTAGTGTGGAATTATTGACTATGTCATGGTTGTTTTAACAAACACTTAGGTCTCTTATGAGCTTTATCACGGTACTTGAAGCATCTGTAGTCAGTTCTCCAAGCAGCAGCTTCACCATTATTCTCTCTATCAATCGCTTTACCCCATGCGTTCCATTTAGTTGAGCAACCACCCGTCTCCCTTTTGTCAACAATTTCAAGATCGAGTATGATCCCCAGGTGGTGCTCCATTATTGTGTAAGTGCAGTATTTTGAACTAAACCCTGGCGAATCCATCCTACCATCTCCAGACAGCACCAACCTCTCCTCCTTGTACACATCAGCAACTGCCTCTTTGGTTTCTCCCAAAATTCACTCACTGGAGGAACTATGTAATGGGCTTGAATCTTTCTGCAGTGCTACTTGAGATACATCCGATATTTGCAAACTTGAATAGTAATTCTGTTTTTTCAAAGTTGTTTCCAGTTATTAGAATGCCTGAACTAAGCACCATAGGAACAGTGTGTATTGGATGGCCCCTTTTGTACCCCAGTGTAGAAGAGGAACACCAGACACCTCCATGACCATTGGGACAACAGTATGAGATTGTCACAACACTGCCTTCTTGCTTTTTGTTGGTCACTTCCCGTTTGAGCATAGAGCCACTAACAGGGCAGGTTCCTTTAAAAACCCTACAATCTGCGGAAGTTCAACAATCACCCGCTCTGTTTTAGCAGCCGCACATATTCAGTAAGTTCTTTTCCTGTTTTTGTAAGTTCTGTAAGTGTATTCACGAGTTCATCTTCTAGGCACTCAATGTGCTCTTTGAAAGTTATAGGGCCAAACGGTTGACATCCTTCCTGTTGCTGTTGATTCTGTTGTTGTTGCTGCTGTTGGTTCTGTTGTTGTCGTTGCTGCTGTTGTTGTTGTTGTTGATTATGTTCTTGTTGTTCCGATTGTTGGAGGAGATGGAAGGCACTGGAAGGTTTTCTCTGTGGCTCCTGTATTGTATCGCCAGTAACATCAACACTATCACAAACGGAAATATCACACATGGTTTCTTTCGAACTCGCATCGTTCTTTGAATCAAATGTAGCAATGACAGTCATTTCACAAAATAGCTTATAAAATGCATGTCTGCAGAAACAATCTTGTCAATGAGAAAGCCTAAATCCGAGACAGCACAGGATTACGTAAAAACTATTACGTAAATAAGATTACGTAAAAACATGCACGCTTTTCGAAAATGAAAGAAGCTCAAGTGAAGCTCGTAAACACTAAAGCATATTACAGCATGCTGTATACAAGTTAAGCTAGATGGACAGAAAGAATATTGGTTGTCTAGATAAGAATAAATCAAACACAATATAGAAAAAAACAAGCTTACTCGCTTTCGTCTTGCTCGACAATCGGCGAGAACGATGCATTGAACTGCAAACGTCCATCAAATTTTTTCGTTTCCAGGGGTCGACCAGAGCTGTCTTCTTGGAAGAACTGAATTAAAACATATGAGATATTACAATTTCTAAACGACTGTTTTAGTCGACCGCAATTTCAAACTCATTCATTGTTATATTCTCATCTTGAAGGCTTCTCCTTCGATGTTCGGCGGGTTCTATCTCCGAGTCTGTATCTTTTGGCACCCTATGCAGCAAGATCTCCGCAAAATTGCTATGTGAGAGACCTTGCAAGCCCATGCTTGTTTTCTTGGCCTTCCATACATCCTACGTGGACTTTTTCAGCTCGATGAGTACAACTTTCTCCCGTCGCTTTGGGCGGCCTCGAACTGGTAGGTTCGAGTCACCCATCCATACAAACGGAAAATCAAACCAGTTCTACTCCAAAGCTAAAATATCGCCGAACCATAACACTTTGATAAATATTCTACGAAACGTGGCTTTTACGGGCCCTATTTTGGCCGATGGCAGATATATTCACTATAGTGAATTGCCTCAGATATCATTAAATTGCCTCAGATATCATTAAATTCTATGACATAAAATAGAAATCTTCCCTTCGTACTCACTAATTTAAACTCGCACACTCATGTTTTAAACTGCACACACCACGAAGTCGTGTATACTCAATAGGGTAAATTCACGCACCACACAATCTTCACGTTGCACTCAACTTATTTCAATTCGCACACCAAACCTGTATTTTGCGGTATACAGTACCGCCCAAAGTATATCAATGGTTAAGGCTGAATTTCGGAGACAAGCCGGAACCGGATATTGCGACCGGAGCTATTAACACTTTGTCCAGAGCTGCACAGTCTAAATACCCGGAAAGTGCGCGAGAAACTCCTGACGCACGTATACGTCGATGACATTGACATTGGCAGTTCAGAAAGGACCCCAAATCTGGACCCGGACGTGACGTCAACGATCCTTTGTTCTCGAATAATTACCGAAAAAGCCCCGAGTTTATTCACCCCGCTTTCGAACTTCGACTACTATCCACCAATCACTGCGTTTTTCCGAACAAATATCGATCACCACGAAAGCAAGAAGCTGACACGATCCATAGCCACAATGGCCGACTCAAAGGGAGCTATGGTTCAGGAGTTTGTGCCGTGTTTTCTTGGCGATTTGGTCGCATGATCTCTTCGTGACGGCGATTAGCAAACAGGTAGGTGTTTGAAATCTTTATTTTTAATGGTTATTGCGATTTTTTGGGCGAATATATGTATTTTCCTGGAATCTAGAGACAATTTTAAGCCTGCTCGGGAAATCTCAGAGTGGTACGCATCGTATGTAAGTGGTACGCTTCTTTCGGATTTCGCCGCCAATTTGGTTGAATCCTTGTGTGTCCCTACAGTTCGGTGTGCCGCGTGGTACAGATTTATAGTCGAGCTTGATAAGTTATCATAGTTATAAGAATTTAGTCCAAAATCGATAACTGAGCTGAGTCTATGTAAGCTTATTTTTCAGATGTGCGACCAGAATGTTTGAAGGTTAAGTTATTCAGAAAAAGTACAGCTTCTTAGTAATACATAGTCAAAATTATTTGATATTACTCACCATACTACCACATTGAAAATTTTAAGTTTTACACTAATTGCTGATTTTCTTCTGAAATTTGTAGTTTAATATGGAACAACATGTAGGTCTACTCCATGAGAAGTGCCGCATTTGTGGAGCAAAAATTAAAGATGACAATAGAAGGTGTGAAACCATTGACTTGAATGATGATATAAAAGAAATATGGGGCGTTAACTCGTACTGGACACCCCTAATGTGCATCCCCTGTATGTCTGTGTGAAATGCAGGCTCATCTGCAAGAGAAAACCAGCAAACCCACAACAGAAATGTGTGGAGTGGCTCCCTCACACCCCTGAGCAATGTAATGTTTTACTGCATCAGCGGTCCCCCAGCAAAGAGGAAGACCAAAAAGAAAAAAAACGGAAACACCAAGCAATCTTACCCTACTAGTAACTCCGACACTGACTCATGTCCAGAAGATGAATGTAGTAAACAAGACGAGGTAAACACATATAGCATTGACGTGGTTGACCTAACAAATTGTGTCACTAGGATGAGAACTGTAGACAAAAATAGTTTATTGGCAGAGTAACAAAGCAAAGCTCCACTTATTTATGCCTTGACTCATCTGATAAAGAAATTGAGACAGTGATTAAGAATTTAACAAAGGAACAGCAACAGACGATACTTCAAGGTATGCACAAAGAACGTGTCTTGGATTGGCTAAGATCAGAAAATCTTGACATACTCCAATCATTGATTACACGTGACACTGGGGAAATCCAAAGTGATTTTGGAAGCATTAGCAAAAGTTATAAAGAAGTTCAAGCTTAGACAATTTAGACCCTACAAATTGGCTAAAAGAACCCAATCCAGTTGTTCGAGCTGTAGTGGATGGATTAAGCACTCCACAGAAAAGGTGACAGACCTACAGAAATGCTTGGCTGTGGAACATCTCTACTCCCTGCTTGGCATTCCACTGGTAGCCCCATTCAGTTTTCTAACTAATATCAATTTGCTGGCTGTAACAAACTCGAAGATGGCTGTTAATATATTTGCAAATGCCTACCCGGAGGAACTTACTGGACTTTAAAGTCGTGGATGGAAAACTTGACCAGTGTACCAACATCATTTCCAAAGGGAGATTGTTTAGTCGCAATCGACAACGACCAAGTTATACCAAAGAAGTGGAAACTTAGTGTTGACAGCAAGTCTATAGTCAGTGTCATAACAAGTGTATGTCAAGCTGAAGTCAGTGCAGGATCTTTACAGAAACGATCAGATCTTGCTCCAAGGTAAAATATTGTGTCTTATTTTGCAAAAGATTTTAAATCTTCCTCCCCTCAATTGATTTTTCCTGATTTCCCTTTTATTTGCATATCATATATCTCCAATAAATAATATTTCAATGATACCAGTTAATTTTCGTGTTTGTCGAAGTAGCAATATTTGTTATATGATCATCCGGGTGCATATAGTCCTTAGAATGACTGTTTGATGTGACTGACGTTTCGACAACCTGAGCGGAAGTAATCTTCAGAATCAAGTGAAGCGGGGGGTGCTTGTCATACTTTTTAGGACAGTCAATTTTCAACCAACCTACTATGACTCGCCTGACAATTTTTTTTCTAGAGATATCTATCTCCCTTGGTTGATTGAAAATGAGTTATCATATCATATCTTAGAATTCCAACCTAAAATACTTTACATTTTATAGTATTTCAGAAACATCTTAAAATTTCCTTTTTCTCTTCTCAAATAAAACTCACCTTTCATATAGAATTTGTGAAAAAAAAAGTTGGTCTTTGGTGTTGTATTGACATCACAGCCAAATTGTGTGTGATTTGTAGAAACTGGGAGGCCACTATGGGTAATACATCCACAGAACGATTCAGGAGTCTGACTGAACAACATGTGGAATATTCAACGGATGCTGAAGACATCATTCGAAAGGAGGTAAATAATTTGTAGAATTATTTTATTTCATGGAAGTCAGCCTCAAATCCTGGGGGATACTAGGATGCTAGGATACTGCCGTATACTGTACCTGTGGCAAAGTGACACCATTGACATGATAACGTCATTTGCATTTTACATCAGTATTCATCAATTGGTTTCTTCAGAATTGTCTGTTTAGTTTGACTACATGAAATCTGATTTATTGTACCCCTATTGTGATCCCTTAATTTGATGTACACTTATTGACATGCTGTTGTGACACACAATGTAGCAGTAGATGCATCACAAGCTTGTAGTGCATAGTATGTCTGTTTATACTTATCCTTTTTATCTTTTGAAATCTTTTTTTAAAGAATAAAATAGTGATCCAATCATGTCTGTAACAAGTTGTAGCCGAGCAAGATGACTGCTTTTGTGATGGGTCTGGTGGTTCTTCATTGCAAGACGATATTGACAAGAAAGTCAAAGAAATGGAATTAAAGGCAAAGAACAGAATCTGCCCAAACTGCAAAACTGCCATGCCAAAGACCAAGAGAAAGTGTGCCAAGTAAATCTAAAAGCTGCAGAGCAGGAGCTTACTGGCAATGATGTTCTTGGGACTGCACTAGTTGAACCTAGCCGCCCATACAAGTACAGATTCAAAGAAGATGAAGTTCTTATTACTCTGACAGAGAAAAATGGGGAAGGAAAATTATCCCAAGAAACAAGAAGAGTGGCACAGGAGAGAGGAGATGCATGGGAGCATGTCGTCAGTGGTCATGATGAAAAGTCAATCCCTATCACTGTTTCAGATCCTACATTTGAAAATCCTGCCTCATACAATGCAGTTCGCGAGGTTCTTAGGCATGTAGGAAATGTTGCAAAGGTGAGGCGGTGTGGTCATAGTGGTACAGACGCAAGAGAGTGGATGGTTGTAACCATGGATGGGCTGCCATATGGCATTGCTGCGAATGTCATTGACAAGACATTCATATGCTTGACATGCAGTGAAAAAGGACCAGCAGTACAGTCCTTCTATGGCAAAGATTGGGATGTTCACGCAAAAAAGTACCACCCTACAGAAGATCCTTGTAAAGTTGCAGAATTTGACTGGGTCATATTGAGAATAGGCCCTTTGCACATGGAGATGAACATGGTGCGGACATTCTACAATCTCAATTGGGATGTCTTCATTTGCAGCCTGGCCAAAGAGATGGGATTTACATCTGAAAAGGCATTAACGTATGCAAAGAAGGCATCCAATCACCACCATGCTATGCCAATGATAGAAATAATCCAGCAGGGATCCACGCTGGATGGAGCTTCTCATTCCATATGTACGCCAGATGATCGAGGAAAAGAAGCCTCTCTCTGTCAATGACTTTGTGCACAAGTGGGCAATCGAACAAAAGAATGCCAACTACATATACATGTTTGAGCAGGTAATGCAGTGGTAACCACTTTAAGAGCAGTGACTGTCCTGCCTTATTGCATTTTTAAACCGCACTAGGGCGGTTGAGGAACTCCCTTAACAAAAACACCTCCCCAGGAATTTCCTCTTGTGAATCAGACCCTCATACCCCTGGGAAATCTAATCTGGGATAGAATGGTCCTGGAAAGTTGGCTTCTTACCCCTCCCCCTTGGAACTTCCAAGCGACAGACAAACCTTCTCCCATGGAATTTCCAGAGTCCAATGTACCCTTCCCTGGAAAATTTTCTGTAAGTCCTCCCCCCCCCCCCCCAATGCAGTTCAAAAAGTGCATTACTGTATAATCACAAAACCCTTAAAATTTGAAAATTGATGAGGTTATCCCATAACATAAACTTCTGTGTTCCTAAAGGTCTGGACTTATATTGGTCTATCATATAGGAATCAGAAGAAACAACACCCAATTGGTGACCAGTGCTTTGGCTGCATTTGCGCCTCTGTTTAGCATTAGTCCCTTCACTTCAAAATACCAGATGATTGAGCTCCGTGACATGTAAGTACTATCTGTATTAAAACTGTAGATGTTTTTTTCTGGTCATGGTGTAAAATGCTCTGCCCCTTAAAAGGCACCCTGCACATGTACATAAGCTTATCTGCACAGTATACAGTAAGTGCTGACACATGGATTTCTATACATGTAGGTGTGAACGCTCCCTATACCCCCCAGACCTACACAAGTTCTTGACGAGCTTTGAATCTGTTACTACCTCTGGCCACCCATCAAAGGGAGAGGGCATGGATGCCCAACTCGAAGAAGTGAATAAGGCATCTAAAACATGGGAGCATGGTGTAATGTCTGCAAAGGAATGGCTTCGAATCTTCAGGAATCATGACAGGCTAATCAAGGTAGGTTTTTGCACATTATGTACTGTAAAGAAATCCTGTATAAAGGAACATTTCCCAATCCATGCAAATTGGCAAATGATTTTGTAGAGTAGTATAACAGAACATCAATTATCACTTGCTAGTAATTATTACCTGCCCAATTTACCTGCCCAGTTTGCCTGGTCCTACATTTTGGGATATGTAAGCTTAATTAGATAACTCAAGCGGATAATGCCAGGCTAGGATCACTGGGATTTTGTATACAGGTACAAATTTTGAAATTTCTGTAAATGAATTTTTTTTGTGACTTAATCTTCTTATATTGTCATTTGCCTTTTGCTTTATTGCTATACAGATACGAGAGCAGACCTTCCAGTGGCATGGCCTTGATGACCCGAAGAACTCTGAAACCATGGCCAAACGTCAAGATCTTTCAAAGGAAGTCATGGCATGGCGAGTGAAGCTCCGAAAAGAAAAGTAAGGACTATTCATACCAAATGGTAAAGCCATTTTGGCAATTCCTGTTCCCTTCTCCTCTCACATGGAATTTTTTTTATAGGCTTCTCTATCTTGGTTTTCAGTTTTATGAATTTTTTTAATATCACCCTAGGTACCTGGATCAGCCCAGTTGTCCAGATAAACAACATGTCTCCCTCGAGAACAAAGCTCTAGACAAAGAACTAATAAATGTGACAGCTATAGGTGAAGAAAACCGACGTCTCGTTTATAGAGAGATAGTTTGTGGGACTAAACAGAGGAAGGAATTGCCACTGAAGGTTGTTTACACAACACAGGCAGAACGGGAGAAGGCAGGAGAAATAGAGAACCTTAGCAAAACAGATATAATGAAGAAGATAGATAAAATGATCAGAAAAATACATGATGAAATGGTACAGGAAGTTTACAATCAGAAGTTAGAAAAACTGAGAAAACAAAGAGCCACTAAGAAAGACCTGATTGCATTCTTTTGTGAGGTTAGCGAGGTATTTAATGAGCTTGAAATTGAGTGTAATAAGGAAGGGTATGTTGAAGAGGATGTTTAATCACCGGTAGCAACGGTGTAATTTTTCTCTATCCTGAATAACAGAATAACCTTGTATCATGTGTATTTTAGAATAACAATTTACATTTAAAGCTCAATAACCCACCCTGAACCACAAGGAGCTGACCGTTACAGTTTAAATCAAGAAAAATAATAATAATGTATCCATTTTTCATCAAATAATTTGAAAGGAAATCTATTTTCTTTGCCCTGCATTCCGTTCTTTTCTGATTGGCTAATTATGCTTTGCCTAGACCTGCTCATTACCATGAAATGGCTTCTGTCTGTGAGTCTGGGCAAGGCAATAATTAGCCAACCAGAACGCAGGGCAAAGAAAATAGATTTCCTTTTGCTTTATTCAGCGAAAAATGGTTAAATTTTATTATTTTTCTTGATTTAAACTTTAAATGTGAGCTTCTTGTGCCTGAACCATTGTATTCATATACAGTATGTATGCGAATCTCACAAAGGGTTGGATTTTCAGCTAAAGGCTGGTGCACACAAGCAACAAACTGCTTTGACATCATGAAGAATGTTATGTCACCATGATAATGTCACCAGTATCTGACCAGTACAGGGTATATTTCATATTCATGGGGCTGACCATTTGTTTTTGTTGGAGGGAAGGGGTGTTTTGATCTGAGCAATAACTTTATATGGCGAGAAAAAAAAAGGTTTTAAGTTATCTATTTTTTTTTTGGGGGGGGGCTTCAGGCTAAGAAATGTATCTGAAAAATCCCCCTCTTACCTTTAAAGTTAAATGGTTGGCCCGTAAAAATACAGCAATAGCTTGTAGTCATGAAAGCGAATCATTTTTAATATTTCCATAACATCTGTCAATGTGTGGTTCCAAAGAAATATCCATACCCCCTCCACAGAAGGGTGTTGAATAGTGACCCCTCCACTCCTCTGGAATTAAAAAATACAGTATTTGTATGGAAAAGATCAGGTAAATTGACCCCCACCCCTCCGGATAATTTCTGGAACCACACAATATGCAATAGCAGAAATGTAAAACATCTTTATAATAAATAATCTGAGTTCTTTGTCATATTTGTGTGATTGACACGATTACTCAGTTTGTATTTTTTGCTGAATTTCGGTTATTCTATGATTGTTCAGCAAACTATAACTGAAACATTTTGGCTATAAAGAAAAATGTGTACAATGTCCTCCCCCCCCCGCTTCCTGTCTTTTGATGGCAGTTTATGTTTATGTTTCATCTTCTTTGCCTTGAGTCTCCTCGATGAGAACAACGGGTGTTGGTCTGTTTTCCAAAATTCTTTAACACTCTGGGGTGCGTTTATTTCCATATTTAAGCATTTTCTTGACTTCGGGTGGCCGCCAATTGCACGTGCAATAATACTGTCTTCACTTGTCTTGTCTGTGCTCAAATGACTTGGAGATGGAGTCGCTTGTAAGGGTTCCACTTGAATGGCATTACTTCCAGCTTGCTTAACGGTGTTTTCAGTCGGGGTATTCTTATATGATCCTCCCACGGGACGTAAAGTTCCCTTTAAATATCCTTCCAACAATGGGCCAGTTCCGTAATGTTTTCTTTTATTAGTATCGTTGTTTGATACCAGAACTAGCACATCAGCCTTAGTCATGATGTTTATTTTTGCTGCATTTTTAAACAGGGTATCAGATCTTTTGTAAAGTACCTTGGATCTTTTCCTTTGGGCAGTGACATATTCCAAGCGTTCGGCAGAGCGAGTCTTGTTCTCGCTTCTTTTCCTAGAGCGAAATAGATTATTTACACGTGAGTATGAGACACGACCGCGTGTGTTATTTCAGATTAGAGCAAACATTCTTACGTTTTGTTCGAGGTTCCCTGGTATTTATCACTCGGGGTTTTGCTGGTGTTCATTTCTTCCTGGAAAATCAATCTGCTAGAATATAGGTCAAGTTGTAGTTTTTTCCCTCTGTTCTAGATCTTTGAGCCTCGAGTATTGAGATTTGAGGTTATCAAATGACCTACCAAATCTGGAACCCCCTGCTGGAAAGTAAACAAGCTGAAACGCGCGAACTTCTGACCAATGGGATTGCGCCCTTTATATTTCTATGACCAAATATGAGTGCAATGTAAACAGTGACCGTGGAAATACGATGCCCCTTCGCGGCAATTCCTACACGTGTGACAAAAGCTTTTGGACTGTAGCTTGTGCTGTCGGTTTCAATTTTGATTCATCTTGACTTCCATTTCTGTCCTTTCGATACAACGATGGCTAAAAGAGGTAAATCAATCATTCATAATTTGTCTTGGAGCTTTTCGGTCATTGATGTTGAGCTGGTCGAGGTTTTTTTTTCTGAATTGTTAGGTGCTGAAACGAACGCTTCGCTATTTCACGTGGAGCTTACAAACTGTGTGATAAAAAGGTAGGTACCGGTATTGTCAGAATTACCGCGGATAAAAGGCTGATTATAACAAATAAATAGTCTGTGAATGTCCTGCTTTTCAGTTACCATAAATTTGGAATCAAACTACCTGTTGGGGCAACAATCAAGACAGAGAGAGAAAAGGGGGCGAGGATGAATATGCCATTCTCGTCAAAGTTCGTGGCATCGACGACCTGGACTCCAGTTTGCTGGATATTAAAATGCGCAGTAAATCGAAAGGCACGTCGTATAAAGTACGAGATGTGGCTGGGCGGACGATGGGGCGCGTTCAGTACTTCTTAAACAAAACAATAGTGCAGCTAATGGACGAAGGCAAGATTGTTGAGTTGACGGGGTAAGTGACTAATTGCCGCCCCCCCCCCTCCATCTTTCCCCCCCCCCCCCCCCCGCACACACACGCACCTTGGGGCAAGAGAAGAGAAGACTCATGTCAGAGAAGAGAGAAGAGAAGAGAGAAGAGAAGACTCATGTCAGACCCCACCCCCCCCCCCCCTCCCCCAATGAGAGTGATAGATTAGTAGTTATTTTAACTCAGTCCAGATCAAAATCAGTCCAATTTAGTGCTGCAGAACCCCAACCCCCACCTCTACACCCACACTCTAAAAAAATCCTGGACCCACTACTGAACAGCAGTAGGGTTGTAGCCATTGATACGTCAAATTTGGCCATGGCCAAAATAAAGTGTGACCCTATTGGAGACTATAAATAACCATACCCTTGCTTTATACTTCTGTTTTTTTTTTTCACTTGTACAGTGTTGTTACTGTAGCAGGAGGCCACCTATGCACCAAGCGTGGATTAAAAATCATCAAACAGGTGGTGGTGGGGTCATCCCTTGCTCTTGGCTCTGCAGTGTGCTATCCAAAGATGTAGATAGAGTAGTAGATACACTCAGAGCCAGGCTTCCAGATGATGAAGGAGGAGACAATATTGAAGTGAAGGTAACATGAAAATGTAATATTGTTACTGTATAGACCATTTGGAGGTTTATTCCACCATTTGATAAGGGTGAATTGGCAAAAAGCTGTCACATTCACCAGAAAGAGCTCCTCAAATGTAGTAAGTATGCAGATTTGTAGCACCATAGGATGGAAATTAGTGAAGATATGGCTTTCCAAAAGATTTCTGTGAAACCGCTCCTATCAAATTGCGGAATTATCTGCCAACACTGGTTTATTGAAATTGTGCAGAACGTGCTATCTTGGACCCACACAGCAATTGCCATTAACAGTAGCTGTTGTGAAGACCTTCACAAAGCATAATACCATAATACAAAGCTCAATCATGGGGATCTTCCTTTTCTGTGGTTTGCATCACATTTTTAATGACATATTCCATTTTCAAAAAAAAAATTTCCAATAATATTATTCATTCTCCTAAAAAGAGGTCCTGTGCTTCAACATTTGATGGGCAGCTGTATCAGAGCCCCTATTAAAAATATGTTCTGTACTAGGCTATGGAACAAAATTGGTGAATGGCATATTTTCACATTTGGTTAACTGTCAACCTTCCTACTTTATTTGCTGTGTTGCAGGTGGTGAATAAAGCCAAGAGGGCCAAGGATGCATCATGACCATATGAGGATCATTCTACATAGACCATTGGCCTTGCCTTTATTCATCTAAATGTCTCACAGAATAATTACAGAATAAAAATAGAAATACATTAGTGAGTTTTGTCATTACTTAAGTTTCAAGTTTATTATTATTTCAAAGCCTTAATGTGAGGTTCAAGAAAATATCCACATCCCACAGAAGGGTGTTGAAAAGTGACCAAAATTACAGTATTTGTATGGAAGAAATCAGGAGAAGTTGACCTCCCAATCCAGTTACCAATCCTTCCGTGGGTGGGGGATGGATATGGATATTTTCTGGAACCGCACAATTATCTTATCTTTGTTTTGGAGGCGGTCTTGAGAAAAAGAAGCAAAAATTGCAACAAGGAATTTTAGTTGTATGTTTTGTGTCAAGATAACTACAACCATTGCTGTATTTTAGTTGTGTGTTTTGTGTCAAGTTAACTACAACCCTTGTTGTACTTTAGTTGTGTGTTTTGTGACACAAAACAACTAGTCTTGATGTAGGCATATTTCACAATTGGGATCACACTATTCAGCTTTGAGTGCTGGTTGAATTTTCGTTGGCTATTAGCTTTAGAATTTGAGTCTGCGCTCAAAAATTGAAAGAAGCGTTTGTGATCGAAGATAGAGGGAGTAATATAATCCGGCAGGTGTAAAGTACAGGTCACAGGTCGCAGGCCACAGGTCGCAGGTCGCAGGTCACAGGTGGCAGGTCGCAGGTCACAGGTGGCAGGTCACAGGTCGCAGGTCACAGGTCACAGGTCGCAGGTCGCAGGTCGCAGGTCGCAGGTCGCAGGTCACAGGTATTTTTAAGAAGGTATGACTTTTATAAAAAATCGTTTGTAAGATTTTTTGAAACATTGAACATTGAACTGAGTGCGTTGAAGAACAACATGTTATGTTGTTAACATTACAGATTATACTAAAAGACAATGCCATCTTGACTTCATTTGGTAAGTCAATTTCGTATTCGTTTGTAAATATTTTTTGAAACACTGAACTGAGTGCGTTGTTGAAGAAAAACATGTTATATTTTGGTAAGTGAACTGGTACTGTAAAAACCCGCGTATAAGAACCTTGAATTTTAGCCTAAAATAAATTAGGAAACATGGGTTTTTACACATGGATAAATCTAGCCTTACAGGTTCTTCAAATTCAGGTTCTTAATATATGCGGGTTTTTACTGTATTCGTTTGTACTGAACTGAGTTAGTTATACATTTACATTCGATGGACGTTGCGACGACAGCAGAAATTTTGAAGTCCTTGATATTTGTGTATCCATGTTTATCTGGAATAAACATAGTTCTTCCCTTTATTGATGTAGTCTTATTTTTATTTATGTATAATTACAATCCTCATTAAATGCACCGCGTGTCTAATTATCCTGCACTTTTAAGTGCAGCCCTAGTGAGCCACTCTTTTGTTGTTGTTTTCAGTCGATACCAGAACATGAATTACTACCGAAACAGGTAGATCGTTTATCGGGCTCGACAAAAAGCGCTCGTCTCCAGATAAAAACGTTGGCGAGTCTGATTGCATTCCTTCGCACGAAATCAATCATGCGTTCAGTCGCTGCCACAGAAAATCGTTCAAATTTGGGAAATAACACACTGATTTGTATTTCTTACCTAATAAAATTAGTAGAAAACACGAGCAGACGCCTTTTCTTGTGTTTTAAGTTGAAAATTTTCCAAATTAAAATATTTGAGTTGCACGCATCGCTGACCTCAGTAAAGGAATTAAAACTAAATCGTGAATGTTTTTGTCTGGAAACGAGTGTTTTTTCTCGAGCCAAATAAACGTTCTACCTGTTTCGGTAGTACGTGTAGACATCTTGAAATAGTCTTCTTTAAACAAAGTTTTATTACTCTTTTACCGATTTCAATCAGAAATATTGCAATACATTCCCTAAATCAGCCGATGGAAATGGATGCTTTCTTCTCGGTATGTTGCTAGGCTGACATCATGTAGATATTTAACCATTATCCTGCGACATTGCGCAGAATATCGTCTGATACTTAGCCGACGAGGGACGAAGTCCCGAGTTGGCTAAAATCAGACGATATTCTGCAAAATCGAGCAGGATAATGGTTTTATTATTCAGCACATCGATAGCACAAAAACCCCCGAAAAACATGACTTTTGTGTATTATTTACGAGCTCAAAACATCATATTTCCCTCAGAGACGGATATCGCAGGATAGCTGTCATGAGGGGGACATTGGGGTTGGTGGTTCCGCGGTTTTAGCAGTTTTTATTTGCGTTTTTCGGTTTTCTTAAATTTTCAATGCGGTTTCACGGTTTTAAAAAAGCCTGCGGAGCACGGTTTTGACATTTGTCAATCACGATTTTTCGGATTTTGTCACTTTTTAATGCGGTTTTACGGTTTTAAAATTTCTACAGAGCACAGATTTTTCTGCTATGACCGCCTTCTACTCCCGTCACTTTTTCTAAAAGAAATCTAATTTGTGAATTGCGGTTTCGGTTTTGATACGATTTTGTGTGTGGTTTTGCGATTTTTATGTAATTTTTGGGCGGTTTTGCGGTTTCTGTACATCCCCAATGTCCCCCTCTGTCATGTACAGAAGACAACTATTGGCGTTCCAATGACC
Organism: Scolanthus callimorphus; assembly: GCA_033964015.1. NCBI lineage: Eukaryota > Metazoa > Cnidaria > Anthozoa > Actiniaria > Edwardsiidae > Scolanthus > Scolanthus callimorphus. Next base: position 8,105,459 of record CM066911.1, read on the forward strand.
ATATTTGGGCAGTGCATCGATGTGCTGAATAATAATTGTAGATATTAGTACGTAAAAATGAATGACAACCAATTGCCAAAAGTACGTGGCGATACAGCATTGCGAATTTTATGGGTAATTAGCAAAACGATCTTCGAGCAAAAGTACAAAGAGAAGTTCATTTGTATTTTTATATGAGTACTAAAAATATGACCTGTGATCCGAAGCCCTGTCGAGATAAGTCTCGTGGGCTCCCTGCAGTCGCCCACAATCAATAATGCGCATTATTGTAATAAACATCGCATTTGAAAGAGAACGGGATGTAGAGAGGGGTGTTATTTTTTATAAAAGTCAATCTACCTTCTTAAAAATACCTGTGACCTGTGACCTGCGACCTGTGACCTGTGACCTGTGACCTGTGACCTGCGACCTGCGACCTGTGACCTGCGACCTGCGACCTGTACTTTACACCTGCCGAATATAATCTACTAGAATTTATATAACCAAGAAATATCTACCCAATGCATAAAAATCCAATTACAAAATTCAGTAACATCACTTGTGTTTTTCTTTCGCGGTGTGAGTGAATACATGCCATTCGTTAAGAATTTAGTGTCTGAATAAATTGAGCAAAACTCGAGCTTTAGTTTATTTGTACTAGTTAACCTGTACTTTTAGGATTTTGTTGTTGATTGTTAGGATATTGAACAGCAGTCCAACAGATGAAGTCCGCAATACAGCGCTGTTTGAAAACGCGAGTCATGAGTGAAAGTTCGATCGCAACGTAAGCGAACCAGACGTTTAAGCCTTCGATTCCTAAGCGTATTGCCACCTTTTGAAGCGAAACACTGCTCTTGGTGATGTTTTGTACTGGTGTATGAGCTCAAAGTCTCTGGCACGCAATAAAATTGCCCCAAAGTAGAGAAATCTTGCGAGCATGGAGTTCCACGTCCGCCATCTTGAAAATTACTTGGACTTGTTTTGACACGTGATTCAATGTTTTGATCAACACTCGAGAACAAAGGATCGTTGACGTCACGTCCGGGTCCAGATTTGGGGTCCTTTCTGAACTGATTGGAGAAGCAAAGCAGAGAAAGTCACCAAGGAGATTTACGCCATATTTGCATCCGGGAAATTTGAAGTGAAAGCGTGGCATTCTAACTCGAAGAAAGTTGATCAGTCCCAAGAAGAATCTACAGCCTTCCTAGGTCATAAATACCTTCACACTCAAGAAACAGGAAACAGTTACCAATGTCAACAAGCTGACCAAAAAGGAGTGTCTCAAGTCCTTTGCGCAATTTTGGGATCCAGTCGGCCTAGTTCTTCGGGATTTTGGGATCCAGTCGGCCTAGTTCTTCCAGTCACCATAGAGATGCGCGTCGATTTATAAGAAATCTGGAGTATCGGATAGTCATGAGACGAAATCCTGTCTGAAGAACTACAGAAGAAATGGACGAGTAATATATAGGAACTCAGCACACTTCTATCATCTGCATTCAAGAGACAACTCAAACCCGAACTGGTCGAGTTACCAGAGATTCACGGATTTTAACTTCGTCGAGAAGTTACCAGCGTGGTTCAAGCCCAACTGGACTGAAAAGGTCCTCAAGTTTCAGAGAGCTAATGGAAAAGATAACTTCCCTTCGTTTGAAGATCTCAATCCAAGTAAGAGGGCGTGTCGAAGGTGCTGTTAGTGATTTGCATGCAGCTGATGCGCGGTATCATACAAGCTGCATGTCAAGGTTTATGTCTTCAAGATCTATCTCTGCCGCCAAGAATTCTTCACGAGTCGTAGAAGATGTTGACGAAGCATTCGTAGATCTAACTAAAGAGCTGGAGAATGTGTGTGGAATTCAGGTGAGCTATATGCTCAATACCAGCTAAATGGTTGAAAAGAGCTTTCCCGAAGATCCCTACTTGCGCAAATTCAAGACCACTTCAAGGATGACATCGCAATTCTTTCTTCTCCTGGATTGTCAAGCATCATTTTATTTAGAAGTAACGCAAAAGCCTTGATGCATCTTTCCTCTAACGCAGAAGATGATCAAGAAGCTTTCCTGATTGAAAAGCTCGCAAAGATCATCCGAAGAGAAGTTAAGGACATAGCAGATGACCGCACTCACTATGACATAAGAATCACGAAAGAAGACATGTGTAAGTCAGTCAGTCAAACATTGATGGATCTTTTAGCAGCGCTAAATGATAACTTGAAAAACACTCTCCCAGCACTTCTTATAGGCAATATAATCACAAGTGCTTTTTCCAATAAGGCCACCAATCTCCAGATAGCCCTTGGTAATTTGGTTAGAGACTCCAAGTCTTTGATAAATCAAATGTACCAGTTTGGAGTAACGTGTTCCTATGATGAAATCCTACGTTTCAAGAAATCAGCAGCTCTGGCAGCCACCAAGGACATAAAGCTAAGCGGAATCCACCAAGGAAGTATGGGTCTAATGCAAGCTGTTGCAGACAATTTCGACGCTAACATATCATCTCAAAATGGCAAGCAGACCACCCACTCCCTCGCTATGCTGATCACCCAGCCAAAGAATGCCTCAACCGATAATCAGCATCCACGAGAATCGATACCAAGAATTTCGAAGGCAGATATGTCCAAACCGAAAGACTTTGAGATTCAAGTACACCGTTACCAGGGGCCTAAAACAGTAGCAATGCCTGAAAGCTGCTCTAGTAAGAGTGTCCTTCCACTGAAGATTATTTGTAGTGCAGTCATTTCAGAAAGGAGAGCTAAAGAACTCGACGTGTCATTCTTGAACCAAGTAATCAACAATGAATCATGCCCGGAATACAACGGATATAATACTATGGTGACCAGACAGCAAGGAGTATCAATGGAGCCAGCTACCAAGGCTGTTTATCTCCCCCTTATTGACATGAAGCCATCGGACCCAGACACCATAATGACCGCCCTCCACGAGGCTGAAAGGTTAACCAACGAACGCGGCCAGACTAAAGCCATTTTCACCAGTGATCAGCAGCTGTATAAAGTTGTAGTTGATGTGAAATGGGCATATGCAAATGAATTTTCTGATGTGATTGTATGTTTTGGAGGGATGTATATGCTGATGAGTTTCGTAGGAGCAGTAGGTACCCTGATGCAAGGATCTGGACTCGCTGATGTTCTTGAAGTAATATTTAAAAGCCGACTATGAGGACTTGACGGGATTTCAAAGTCCGCGCAATTAGTTCCAGTCCGAGGCGAAGCCGAGGACTGGAACTAATTGCGTGGGCTTTGAAATCCCGTCAAAGTCCGAATAGGAGGCTTTTGAATTACTTCAAATACTCAATAATTATTCATGACCTAATTAGCCAACACAGAGGGAAAACGATCAATGTTGAAACATCTCCATTTATTTATTTTTAATTCCTTGGTCATTTGAAATACTCAGCCTGTGACATAATCTTCAATCACCAACCCCTCTGTACCCTACCAAACAGGATTTATCAATATGATCATATTTTTTTACTTGTGAAACTTGAATTACGTCACTAGTCATGCGCACAAATGAAAAGGTGAAGATTGTTTCCACAAAGCCTGTCCCACATGAAAGTTGGCGGCGCACATGCATATTGTCTGGAACAAGATTCTTTCTTTTCTGCATTTCCAAGAGAGGAGACATGTGTCTTCTCACGGAACGTTTCTACAGTCTGCCTTTGTACGGCGTAGACTGAATAGTACAAAAAAATTCGACGGGGAGAGGACCTTGAAATTATGAACTTGGATTGCGTCACTAGTCATGCGCAGAAGTGAAAAGATTAAGAGTGTTCCAAAAACCCTGTCCCACATGGAGGTTGGCGGCGCACATTCATATAGTCTGGAACAAGATCCTTTGTATTTTACTTCTCCGAAAGAGAAGACGTGGTACAAAATGAGAGCTCTGGTTGGCTGATTAGGTCATGAATAATTAATGAGTATTTGAATCCACATTCGCTGGAGTTTCAAAAATGCGCACCGGCAAGAAATTTCCTCAAACCGTGAGGGTGATGCGGCTAGTCGTCGAAGAGCTGCTAAGACGCATGATGGGTGATGAAAGTATCAACACCATGGAAGAGCTATTGGGACGTCTAGATAATGCAGCTGCTGCTAGCAAGACTTCCAAGATGTTGGTCGATTGTTTTATCAAACCCGTTCTCTTGATAATGCTCTATGTGCGCGGTGAACGAGAAGGTGACTGGCCCCTTCATCTGGTAGCTGTGAAGCAAATGCTTCCCTACTTCTTCGCCGCTAGTCACGTCAACTACGCCCGATATGGTCTATACTATTTACGTTCGATGGAAAGCTTAGGCAACGAGGAGCTTTCGAAGTTTATGAAGGGACAACATACGATGCACCACGTGCCAGGACTGTGGAACGGCATTTGGAGTGATATGTTTTTAGAAACAACTTTCATGCGCTACGGGCATGGACCCGTCGGCATAATTGGAATCACCTTGAAGCCGGAAACACTTAAAACGTGGGCCCTTGGATTGCACATCTGCTGTCGCTTGGAGCAGGACATCGTTGACCTTACCGGAAATGACCAGGTAGAAAGCCAGAAGACGCACAAAGAGGAAACCAAGGCTCGTCTCATATCAGTTGGTGCTGATCGAGAAAGCATTCGAAATAAGCTTGTCCTGTGTATCGATCAGTTAGATCATGCATCACATCCAGGGGACATTGTAAACATTGTGAGCGGGCAAGTAGCAGATAACAATGTCAATGTCCAGGATGCTGTATCAATAGGAACTGAGTCTATGAAAGAGTTTGAGAAAGGCTGGCCTGAAGGCTTCCGAAATACAATCCCGAAGACCATTTCAGACAGCAAAAGCACGTCAAGATTGGGAAAGAGAAGGTGTATGATAGTACAATAATCTACAGTCGCGTCATTGGCATAAAGGCGAGTACAAGAGAAATCGAGAAGGTATTAAGTCATGAACTTGCTCCCCTGCTTACTTCAATGTTCCAGGACTCTGGAGCAATGAGGATCTGTAAAGCTAAATCAGAGCTGAAAAAACGACTTGCAAAGGAATCCTCGACACGACACAATGCCTCTAATGTCGCGTCATGAGTACTGGACGGTTCGGCTATCCTCTGGGTAATCCATTGGCCCGCTAAGGGTGTGATCAAGGACTTTGTAGAGAATTTCAAGAAATTTTTAGCAAGAAAGCTTCTTGATAGTAATGTCTACCTGGTCTTTGATCGATACCGAGAGTACAGCACAAAGGGTTCAAAGAGGGATGCAAGAGAATGCGAGGCAAGCAGGGTTTACCAGCTCTCGGAAACTACACTCTTACCCTCACAGGAAGCGGTTCTCACTGTATCCGCTAACAAGAAGCAGCTAATGTCGATCATTTGTCACAATATTATAAGCGATGTGACATTCCACGCCCACACAGCTACAAACAAGCTAGTGATCACAGGAGACGATGTCCCAACAGAAATACACCGAGGTGTTGTCATTTCCAGGAGAGACATTGCTACTTCCCACGAAGAAGCTGACAATATCATAGCTCAACAAGCTATCATGTGTGCAAAGAAGCATCCCGGCACAACGATGGTCGTTGCCGACGATACAGACGTGTTTGCCTTATTACTCTTCCATTACTTGAACGAAAACCTATCGTGTCCAATGCTCATGAGCTCACCGATTCAGCAAAGATCGCAAATCCACATCAAGGCTTCCGTGCGAGAGTACCACGATATCATACCGTGTATTCTGGGAGCGCATGCTTTGTCTGGTTGTGACACTGTTCCAACTTACTTTTGAATTGGCAAAGGAACGGTGGTGAAAAACTTGATCGCAGCTCCCGATTCATTAACACTACTGGGTTGTCTCGGCACGCCACTTTCGGAAGTAGTCAACCAGGCCACCAAATTCATTGGCGCATGCTATAGCAGCAAGGTTGCAGCGGAAACGACAGTGTCAGATATAAGGTACAAGATCTGGGCAGCTAAGTTCGGAAATACTGCAACCTCAGTTCCTAAGATTCAAGCACTTCCTCCATCAACTGAAGCGTTTACAGAAAATGTGAAGAGGGCACACTTGCAGACATGCATCTGGAAAGCTGCAGTGTCACTGCATCCCCCAAGCATCGACCCAGTTGATTTTGGATACGTCAAGCACGTGCCATCGAAATCTCTCGTCCCTACTACAGTACCAGCTGGAGTACCACTTGCGCCAGATGAGATCTTGTCTTTGATCAAGTGTAATTGTGAAGGCGATAAGCGATGTGGAACTCAAAGGTGCAACTTCAGTCGTGCTAGATTGCCATGCACGCTGTTCTGTAAATGCAACGCTGGCAACGAATGTTTCAAAGAGTAAACGACATTATGCGGGAACCACACGAGTATAATTGATATATACAACATAGACACGAATATTGTAAAGTACTTAAAGATATTCTAACTTTTGTACTTATATTAAATTCAATGTGCATTGAAAATGAAAGAATTTTCGGGTGTCTACAAAAAACGCCAATCATTTTGCAGAAAGCATGCGCAGAAGGCATGATTCCTGTCCCACATGGAACTAGCCGGACTAAAACAACATCTAGTCTCTCAGGGGAAGCTTTTTTAGGTACTGCTCTACGAGAGAAGACCATGCTTGGACTTTACTAGAGTGGTCCCCTTCAGCTTTTAGTCTGTAGAGGATATTTGAAACAATGTGCATTGAAAATGAAAATGTTTTCGGATGCACAAAAAACGCCAATCGTTTTGTAGCAAGCACGCGTAGAAGACAGGATTCCTGTCCTACATGGAACTAGCCGGACTAAAACAACATATAGTCTCTCAGGTGAAGCTTTTTTTAGGTACTGCCCTACGAGAGAAGACCATACTTGGACTTCACTAGAGTGGTCCCCTTCAGCCAGTAGGGGTTATTTGAAACAAATATCCAACTGTTCAAAGACTGAGGGCTGCACTGCAAGGTGTCCTATACAGAATACTAATTGGTCAAATTAGTATTCTGTATCAGACACCTAGCCATGTGGTATCGGGGGTTACAAGTAGTGTCACTTGATCCGAATCCAGTGCAGAGATTGGTTGAGCATCCTATGAATAATGGATGAATATTATAATGATCATTTAAAGTAGTTTTACGGCATATTTTGTAAAATTGCGACGTGGGTACCCTGTGGTTTTTGGCTAATTTTTTTTAAATCTCGCTATAACTTTTGATGCCCAAGGGTTGCAAAGTGTCATCAATCGGATTATTGTTAGCGACCATCTCCTTAGTAGGAATCCACAATAAAACATTGTATAGACGCTTTAGCAAGGTATACCAGGCTGGCTGCCGGACTACTTCTAGTGTCCGCTGTTTTACAAATCTTGTAAATTTGGCAGTGAAACTTCAAGGTATGTTTCATGAAAGTTGCTATGCAAATTAGTTACAACCACTAGTGGTTGTATCAGAATTACAACACGCTACGGTAGTCCAGTAATATTGCATTTTGACCCGGAACAAATTGCAACAGTAGCTTTCCCTTCAAAACCCTTTTAGATTTGATGTACTAATGAACATACTAAAAGTCGTCCAAAATCCGAGCACGGCAACATCCTGAAAATTAGGAAAACTTGATGGGATAATTTTCTTTTGTTGGCGGCCATCTTGCCCTTTGTTATTAATGAGTTTTGCCGCACTTTTGAGATTCGCTTTTGAGATTTTGAGATTTTCGCTTTTGAGATTCGCTATACTGTACAGTATTCCCAGCTAAGTGTTTAATTTTTTAGTGGTTTAAAATGGACTAATTCGTGTTATATATACTTTGTTAGGTATGTTTTTTTTGCAAGCTACGCTTTGACTAAGAGAAATTTCCAATGTCATAATTCCAATACAGTGCCTGACTAGGAATCTTGAAACACGTTTCTATAAACAACTCAATAATTCTTAATAATGGATTCGGTTGGCAAACATCAATAGACTTTATACAAGGGGTCATTTCTATGTTAAGGAAAGCGTTAGAATATATACCTGTAACGCGTTACAGTCTAGAACTAGTTTCATCAGCGTAGAGCTATAAGTGCCGTAAACCTCATTAATAACAAAAGCCAATATGGCGAAGAAAGCTGTTTCCGATTGCTTTGAATAAATCCCTTTTTTCGAGATGTTGCCGTATCGGGATTTTGGACGACTTTTGATATGTTATTAAGTGAGTATAATAGAGTCTAAATCCTTTGAGATTTGTACTGTTGCAATTTGTTCCGGGTTAGCCTTATTATTCACGTAGGGACTGACCAGACACAGTCAAAATAAGATCGACGATTTATGAAGATTCTTGAAGAAGGAATTCACAAAAACCCACAGGGCAATTGGGAGACGACAAACGAAATCGCGAATATTGCGTGAAACGGCTGCTTAGCCTCAATACGAAGCTACACATGAATCCGAAGTTGCGAGAACACTACACCGAATTCGTCGAGAAGTTCATCGCACGCGGGCACGCGAGCCGTGTTCCCGAAGTAGAATTACAAGCACCGCAAGGGAAGTCATGGTTTCTTCCACATTTTAAAGTTTACCATCTTAAAAAAGCCTGATCAGATAAAGGTCGTTTTCGACTGCAGTGCTGTTTACAAAGGATAATCCCTTAAGCAAGCATCTCCTACAGGGACCTGACCGGATGAATGCCTTAGTGGGCGTCTTAACAATATTCCGACCGAAAACATATTGATATCACCATACGCTGGTTTAGTTCATACCTTAGTGGCCGAGGGCAGTGCTGCGTGATAGACGGTAATCTTTCTAGCACCATGACCTTAAAATGTGGCATTCCGCAGGGCACAATACTGGGTCCCTTATTATTTCTTATTTACATTAATGACTTACCTGCCTGCTTAGAATTTGCCGATCCCCAAATGTATGCCGACGACACTAACCTTACTGTCGCCGGGGATAACGGCCAGGAAATCGAGTGCAATTTCAACAAAGACCTCGAAAATATAAGCCAATGGCTCCACGCCAACAGATTAAGTTTGAATGCAACCAAATCTGAGTTATTAATTGTTGGATCCAGACAGAGGTCTTCCCGTGTGCTTTGCCCATCACTCACCATTGGTGGTGCTAACATTCCAAGAGTAAAATCAGCAAAGTCACTGGGTGTTTATATTGATGAAGTTCTCAATTGGTCAAAGCATGTGGAGGAGACCTCTAAAAAACTGTCGAGTGCAATAGGAGCTATGAAAAGGGTACGACAGTTTGTCCCTCCCTCAACTCTTCAAACAATGTACCACTCATTCATACAGCCATATTTCGACTATTGCAGTGTAGTATGGGAAGGGATTGGGGCTGAGTTATCATCAAAATTGCAAAAGCTACAAAATCGTGCAGCTAGAATCGTAACATTTTCGAACTACGACTCTCGCTCGGAGCCCCTGTTAAATGAGTTGGGTTGGGACAAATTGTCTATTCGTAGGCTAAAGCTGCTAGCCACTGAAATGTTCAAAATCAATAACGGCCTAGCCCCCGAATATCTTTTGAGCAAATTTTCCAATAATGCATCCCCCTATGACACTAGAGGTTCTTCCTCTAGATTTCAGTTACCTCTCCCGAAAACTAACTACGGGAAAAAATGTTTCAAATATAGAGGAGCCCAAATTTGGAACAAATTGCCCGAAAAAACCCGAACATGTAGCTCTTTAGCTACATTTAAATCCGAATTGGGAAAATTACCTCCCAGCTTCTTTGACAGTTTATAATATATCCACTATTCTCTAGATTTTTATCAAATTTTATTATATATTATATTCAATTTATATCACTTTTTATGTAAATGATAGTTTACACACGGCTTTTATGAAAACCAGCTATGCTGATGAAACTACCGTGTCTAAATAAAACATCTATCTATCTATCTATCTATCCGAAAGGAAGAAGTAGCAGTTTCATGTGATATTGAGGAGATTCATAGCTTCTCGGTTAATCCCGAGCACCGCGACTATCTAAGATTCTTATGGTTCCAAGAAAGTAACATCAGTCAGCCGATAATAGAATATCGCATGAACGTTCACCTTTTCGGGGCTGTGTCATTGCCTGGCGTAGCAAATTTCGGATTGATGGCTACAGCAAAAGAGGGGACGCCAGAATTCAGCGAGAATGCAAGCGAGTTCCTACAGAAGGAATTCTACGTCGACGACGGGTTAAAGTCGTTTCCCAGCGCCGAGGAAGCGGTTGTCACAATCAAAAGTGCTCAACCCATGTGCGCGTCGATCCAATCTCTGCCTCCTTAAATTCGCTAGTAATAGCAAGCAAGTTCTAGAATCACTTCCAGCTGAAAGGACTTGAAAGATTTAGATCTACGCAATGATGCATTGCCAGTGCAACGTTCACTAGGTAGCTACTGGTGTATCGAGACAGATACCTTTGGATTTAGAATTGAACTCAAGGACAAACCTTGCACACGACAAGGCATGTTATCCACGGTATGTTCTGTGTATGATCCGCTCGGAATAGTAGCGCCCTTGATTCTCATCGGAAGACAAATACTCCAAGACCTTTGTCGCGACAATCATGGATGACCCTGATGACATTCTGTCCCTGATGACATTCTTAGACGATGGGAGAAATTGAGATCCGATCAGCTCCTTCTAGATCAAGTCAAGATACCCAGATGTGTCAAGCCAACTGGCTTCTGGAAGCCCACCAAGGTCGAAATTCACAGCTTCTCCGATGCGAGCGACGTGGGAATCGGACAAGTGTCCTACCTCCGTCTTACAAATGCTCAAGGACCAATGCACGTTTGTTTTCTGATGGCAAAAGCACGAGTTGCTCCGCTAAAAGCGATGTCCACCCAGATGATGGAGCTTACAGCTGCGGTGGTATCAGTAAACGTGACGTTCATGCTCAGCAAGGAACTGTTACGAAGACATCGAACAGATAGATCATACAGATTCCACTGTAGTACTCGGATATATACACAACGCAGCAAGGAGATTCCACACCTATGTTGGGAATATCAGACCTTCGACAATGGCGTTTCGTCCCTGGAGAGCTAGACCCTACTGACGTAGCGTCACGTGGCCTTTCAGCGATGGAACTGCTAAAGGATCACAGATGGTTTAAGAGCCGCTGCCTGTAAATATCAAGCATCGTCCGACAGATCCAAAAAATCCACCCCTACAGGGTCATGGATGGCCTGTCCAGGAGCGATCTCTGGCTGCTGCTTTGTCACTGAAATTGGAAGAAAATAGGTTGATTTTTTATCACTCCCTCTGTTTGAGTGCCAGGAGGCACACAGATTGCCTCTGTCAGCATAAAAATGGCAATGGAAGCATTAGTTTTAGACACATTTATACTTATGCTATGATAACAACTTTTTATTTAGTATTTTAGGAATTAGTTAGATTAAATATACCATATGCTTAGGAATGTTTTATGTGGATAAGTATCCAGCAGGCACTAATTCAAGGATATATGGGGTGTTAACAGTTGTGTGTGGTTTCAGAAAAGATAGGACGCCCTTGTGACTGTAACCCCGAAAATTCAACAAACAATCTCTGACATCGGTATTTGGATCATGTGCACTGACGCAAAACCCTTCTTGGTCAGACCTAGCGCATGCGCATACAAATGTTTCTAGACTCTCCTTTCGGCGACCACAGGAAGCAACGGAGCCGCGAAGGAGAGTTCAGGGATTGGACTAAATCCAATATGGCCGTTAAGGAACATAATGTTCATACTGTACACATTCTATTTCGAAGGGAATTTAAAAGGCAATATATTCTCACTGGTCCCGCTATGCCCTATAAGAAATATGACAGGCATGACAGCCCGAATTTAACGCGAACAAAGAAAGGAAGGATCAGGGTGCGGACGCGCGGGCTTCCTATGGTTGTATATGAATTTGCGAATTTTATTGGAAATCCAGGCGTGGACAAGAAAACCCTCATTTTCTGTTAGTTGCATGCCGAGGCCACTGATAGCCAAACTACAGTCTTGATTTAGCACTCTAATCACCTAGTGAAATTGATTTCACGTGCCGGCGTAGCGGAGCAAAATCCGTATCTACAGAACAGCGCCGCCCCAAGTGACCCTAACCGGCGTTGCGAACGGAACAACTCCGCGGTCAAATAACAGTGTCGAAATTGCGCTCTACCCGGGGGGATCCTCTTTTAGGTACGGTGTGCCGCGGTGGTCTCCAAAACCTGACCCTGTCAGAGACCAAAAGTCATCACCTTTCTCATACCATACCCTACCATAGACCTACAGTTAGAATTGTATACCCTACCGCAGAACTAAAGTTGGTCTCCAGGATGGACCAGATGGTCGCGATCAAAGCGGAATTTCGTTAATCATGTAAGGTGTTATTAACAAACTTTATTATATGGCAACGATAGTACGCGCGCTTTGTTTCGAGGTCAAGAAAATCCCGGCATGACCTCTCAGCAATCCCGTAATGACCTCGCAGTTCACGACTCGCAAAAATTCGAATCTCCTTCAAATAAAAGTAAAAAAAAAGATTTTCAGCGAAATTCACAACAAAGAATACTTGACACAGTATTTGTCTCTTGTAATACAAATCTTAAAATCGTAACAAGAGGAAAATAAAGGCCTGAATATCAGAAATGACCTGTTTACAAAAGGCAAAGCAGAGCCAAAAGTTACTCTAAGCTATGAATTCGGGTATATCCGGAGAAAATGAAAACTACAGGGAGCCTAATAGCAGCAAAAGGTAAAAGCTACATATAAAGTCAAAATTTATTTTCTTAAAAGAATTCAAGAAACTTGGAAGCTAAAAATAATAACAGAAAGCGAGTTCAAACTTTGTGCTTACCGATAACTGATGTCGTTGATATTTCTTTCTCCATCTCGTTGAGTAGAATTCATTTTTACTTGACATCCGCTTTTGCACAAAACCCATTCCTCAATATACAGTCGGCTAAATAACAATAACATTGCAATTTTCTGTTATTATCAATGCTGTTGAATCCAGTTCTGGCTCCCTGTTTAGTGTAGATCTGAAAATGCGCTTTCGAAGAACACGTTTTGCAGCTTTACAGCTTTTGCGAAACTAAAGATGTTTTTCTTGAAAGCGTTACAAGCTCAAGTTTAAGTTCAAAATAGTTCAAGTGAAGCATGTTCTCGAAAATATCTGTAAAAGAATTGATTCCGAAGTATTTTGACATCCATACTAGTAAGACATTGATCACTTTTGAGCAAATGTGACATGGTTTTGAAACACGGGTTTCTTGTCGAGCGAGTCGACGCGGGCGCGTGTTTTTTGAGTTACTTCGGCGGGAAAATGTACGAGGCGACTTCCGGTTCGTAAAAAGTTTGAGAAAAGTGCCATATAATAAACAACTTACTAACCTCTGCCGTTCGGTCATTACGGGAAATATCAAACCTCAGCCTTTATTTCCCGTAATGACCTCACCATCGGTTAGTAAGTAGTAAGTCACAAATTTGATATAAATTATTTGTAGGGTATTAATACTGAGATACATACCCGGCTATTAGGGACCAAACAAGCGAAAAACGATACGCTACCGTAGACCTCAGGAGCCCAAAAACCATACCCTTTATGGCGGCTCATAGCCGTTTACTATATATGACGCTTAACGCTGTGAGGGAACACGTACATACATGGTTATGTTATTTGGCAGGATGTGTCATTTTCCTTGTATGCCGATGTGTCATTTTCCTTGTATGCCGATTCAAACTAGAAGCACAGTTCAGGGAAAGTCGGGAGAGGAAACAATCTTAAAGGATTCCTCCGATAAGGTCTGTGATGAAACAACTAATCTACATTCCGTTGGTGACGAAGCTCAACCGGTGATGGTGGATCTTGTATCGGAAGACTCAACTATAGACAACTCTCACTCGATTAGTAGCTGCTGCAAGGGTTGCCATGAGCTTAAATCAGAGATAAAAGGAATGAAAGAGGAAATCAAAAGGCTGGCAGCAGAGAAATCAGATTTAAACCTTCCCGCCGAAACGCGATCAACCATGGCGAGCGAATATATGCAAATCATAGAGAGTTTGCGAGAGAACAACGCTAGCCTAATTAGATCTGTTGAATCGCTCAGCAAACAACTTTTACGTCAAGGTGAGCAGGTAACGAATAAAGATGATATCCCTCCGTCAAACATCGAGGAATCGGCTCATCCGTGTAGTCCTGCCCCAGTCCAGGCGAGTCAGCCAGGGGATTCAGTGACTGGTGCTGAGCCAAGTTCAATGGACCAGAAAAAGCAACGCAAGAAGCATAAAAAGGCTAAACGACCTAACCAGCCGAATACACCTGATGGTCCCACTATTGAGTCTAATACGGCGTCTGGTCCCACTATTGAGTCTAATACGGCGTCTGCTACAGAGACCGAGGGACGACCGAAGAAAAAGATCGTCGTAATCGCGGGTGACTCTCTCCTAAAGAATGTAATTGGAGCAAAGATGAGTGCAAACGATACTTCAAATCACTTCGTAGTTAAACCTTTTCCTGGTGCAAATCTTACTGACATGGAAGATTATGTAAACCCCTCACGAGGAAAACTCCTAGTAGGTTTATCTTGCACGTTGGGACGAACGACACCCGAAGCCTCTCGCCAAAGATTATCGCCGAATCTACAATCAACCTAGTCACCCAGATCCGCGAGGACTCGCCGGGGACACTGGTGGGGGTTTCGGGGATGATAACGAGAACGGACAACGCTGAGTCTACAGCCAAGGTCAGGCAAGCCAATAACATTCTTAAGGATTTGTGCGTTTTTAACAAGATTCCTTTTTTGAATAACAACAACATTGATCACTCTCACCTATATGAAAGGGCTTCATTTAAATAAGCGAGGTAGTCAAGTGTTTCATCAGAATTTAGCCGATTTTGCAAAGAATATGGATTGATATTCAACAGATCAGCCCAGCGTAATTCCTGATATGCGCGGCTTTAAAGTTGCTTCACTCAATGTGAGAAATCTTGTTAAGCATATCGATGAATTGCGAATCTTGTTGTCCGATAATCAGATCGATGTTTTAGCTTTGAATGAGACATGGCTTGATTCATCTATTAGCGCTAAAGATATTTTTATTTCTGGTTATGATATCATCCGTAGAGACAGAGGTTTCTGTGGAGCTGATGGGAAAACGTACGGGGGCGTATGTTTTTACGTTCGATCCAATGTTATTTTTTCAACCCGTCTAGACCTGTCAATCGATCAACTAGAAAATTTATGTATCGAAATTCGGAAACCAAACTCCAAGCCATATCTCATTGTGTCGTGGTATAGGCCGCCGGACGAATCTGTTGATAAATTCGATCTACTAGAATTATTACTGAGTAAACTCGATGCCGAAAACATCGATTACCATTTGGCCGGCGATATTAATTGCAACGTAGGGGCCGATAATCCTGATCACAAAACCAGGCTTCTAGCAGGCATTTCTGACCTCTACGGTTTAGAGCAGTTGGTATGCGAGCCAACAAGAATTACCGAAACGTCTTCTACCACGATAGATCTCATTTTTACAAACGCTTCTGACAAAATTGTTTGCTCCGGTGTCTCTCATATCGGCATTAGCGATCATAGCTTAATCTATTTTATTCGTAAACTTTCAGCTGGCACCTCTTTTAGAGGTCATTCTACGATTACATATAGAAATTTCAAGCACTTTGACCCTAATTGTTTTCGAGCTGATATAGCTTCACAGAATTGGGAGTGTATGAATGCGCTCAATGATCCGAATCGAATGTGGCATGCTTGGAAGACCACTTTTAATAATGTTGTCGACAAGCACGCTCCTTTGCGCACGAGGCGAGCCAGGCACACAAATTCGCCTTGGATTACGCCAGAGCTAAAACAACGCATGCGCGATAGGGATATTCTTAAAATCAAAGCAATTCAATCTAAAAACCCTTCTGATTGGTCCACTTTCAAAAGAGCTCGCAATTCTGTGAACGAAGAAATAAGGCGTGCCAAGGAGACTCATTACAAGTCTGCTTTCCATGAACATGAGAAAAATATAAAAAAGACTTGGGGTATTATCAACGAGCTAACCTCAAGAAAACAATGTCCTACTAATATTCAGGAGATAACTTGTAATGGCTCTCCGATATATGATTCCAAAGAAATAAGTGAAAGTTTTAATGACCACTTTGCAAGTATAGGCCCAAAGCTAGCTGGGGAAATCGCTTGTTCTCAGGATATTTCTCACTTGGATTATCTTCCAACTCAAGAGTCACAAGAGAGTTATCCTAACTTTCAATTTAGCGAAACAAATCCAGCAACTGTAACTAATCTACTTTCAAAACTTTGCAAATCTAAAGCTACAGGTCTTGATAAAATCTCCGCCCGACTTCTTCGTTTGTGTCCCGATTTGATAGGAGAATCTCTTTGTGCTATTTTCAATTGCTCTATTGCAACGAGTATCTTTCCAGATGATTGGAAATGTGCAAAGGTCATCCCCCTTTTCAAAAAGGGAGAACGTAGAGATTTAAATAACTACCGCCCGATTTCGATCATTCCTGTTATCGCCAAAGTATTTGAGAGGATTATCTATGATCAAGTACACAATTTCTTGATAGATAATAACATTCTCTCTAGTAATCAATCAGGTTTTCGTAATCTTCATTCCACGGTCACTGCCCTGTTGGAAGCAACAAACAATTGGGCCTATAATATTGACCGTGGGAATATCAATGCAGTTGTTTTCCTAGATCTCAAAAAGGCATTTGATACTGTAGACCATGAGATTCTCCTATCAAAGCTTGATTCGTACGGATTTGGGAGAACTGCAAGTATCTGGTTTAAGTCGTATTTAAGAGAACGCAATCAAAAATGCTTTGTTAATGGGCATCTCTCTAGTAACCGTTCCCTTCTTTGTGGAATTCCGCAGGGTACAATCTTAGGCCCATTACTATTTCTTATTTTCATAAACGACTTGCCAAATTGCCTTGTAAACTCCCAACCCCGTATGTATGCTGACGATACCCATCTAACTTTTGCAAGCAATAATGTTGATGATCTTGATCTCTACCTCAACGAAGACCTTGCGAACGTTAATAGATGGCTTATCGCTAACAAGCTTACTTTAAACCAATCAAAAACCGAATATATGCTCATTGGGTCACGGCAACGCTTATCCACCCTTCAAAGGGCCCCAAATCTGTCAATAGATGAAATTCCAATCAAGCAGGTTTCTCAGACAAAATCACTTGGTGTACACATCGACCAGAATCTAACCTGGAATGTGCACATTAAGGAATTGACCAAGAAAATTGCTTCGGGGATCGGTGCTTTAAAGAGGGTGAGACCGTATGTGCCAGTTGCAACTTTACACTCAATTTATAACTCCCTAGTACAACCTCATTTCGATTATTGCAGCGTTGTCTGGGATAGTTGCAATATAACCCTTTCTACTAAACTACAAAAGTTGCAAAATCGAGCTGCAAGGGTTCTAACGTTTTCTAGCTATGACGCTAATGCCGATTGCTTGCTAGAGAGGTTAGGTTGGAAAAAACTCGAGTTGCAACGTAAATTCCACACTGCGGTCATGGTTTTTAAATCGCGAAATAGCCTTGCACCTGACTACATGCGCTCTATGTTCGTTGACCGCGACAGCGTAGCCTCTTACACTCTGAGAGACACTGAGGGCAAACTGGCTATCCCTAAGCCCCGCACCAATTATCTAAAAAATAGCTTTGGCTATAAGGGTGCGGTACTCTGGAATAGCCTTCCAGTCGATTTGCGAACAGCAAGTACTATTCAAAGTTTTCGAACGGGCTGTTCTGACTTCTTAGTTTGAACATTTTAATAATTATCTAGTTGCACGGCTCTCGTGGAAATCAGGTGCTTTTATAAATAGATTACTATATAACAGATTATTATTATTATTATACTTATTATGTAAATATTCACAATTTAGTATTCAATATCATTAGCTTAGTTTTTAAAAATCCTGTCGAGACAACCGTGGTTAAATAAAGTATTACTACTACTACTACTACTACTTCGGTGACGTTGCTTTTCGGAACGGAAAGGGATGAGCCCTTAACAAATGTCTACTCTGAAAACGTCCTTTTTAATAGTCCTTTTTAACGTTGGTTTTTAACAGTCTCGCATATAGCTTTTAAATTGGGCTCCCTGTGGTTTTCCGTAAGAGCCGTGTTTCGGCACTTTCACGATCTCCAAATTTTTGGGACATTTTAGGCGTTATAAAAGATTACGTCCAAGATATCACCTTTAAATTAAATCAGTCGAAAAAGCTTTTGTTGGCATTTGTTTAGGGTTGTTCTTGAAAACATGATGCGGGTACTCTGTGGTTCGAAATAAATATGGTCAGCGGTGTGTAATGTAGAAGTCGAAGATGGCGACTGACATATTATGTGGACTCTTCTTGCGCTAGTTTCCTGGAAAAAAAGAAAAGGTATGCACATCCAAATAGAATTTCAAGCAGCATTATTGGTGCTCTTGAGTTATACACACTTTGAAAGGGTGGTTTTCTCCTCAGCGCCATATATCTTGTAAATCTAACACATTTCGATGGGAGAAGAGGCTACTTGCATTTCTTATCCAGTCTTTCTGCAGTCTTCTTATGTTTTTAAACTTCGCAAAAGTAGCGATGTGTGAGAATATATCTGATTATCTTCTACGTCTATCTCGTAGAATTCGCTGGAATTCGTTTTCTTCTATCAAAATTGGATCAAATGTTGAGTGTAGGTTGGCAACTACGCAAACTTAGACATGTAACTCCTAGCAAATTCTAGAGGTTGTTGGGGCTCAAAGAGTGGCTAACATTTTCAAATAAGCTTCTTAAAAGTTAAGAAATTCTAAAGTGTGACAGTTGAAATTTTATATCAATAGTTTAATTAACCACACTTGTCTCTTATTGTTTTCCTGTTGTAGCGGAGCTCCTTTGCGGCCGAAGGCCGCAGAGCGGAGCACCATACCTAAGGAAAAAGCGTCCAAACGATCGCAAATAATAGCGCATGTATGAAATCCCACAGGGTACCCAAAGCATCACAGGTCGCAAAGGGATGCGAGTGAATTTTCGACGTCGAGATTTCCCGCCATTTTTCCGTGCGTACCGTGAAGCCTGACGTCACAGATTGGCATGACGTCTCAACATGGCGCCGTCAAGTGAGTGACACCCGAATGACTGGGGAGGGGTGGGTGGTCGATGCTTTGGTGATGGCTGCGCGTTCGCGATCACTCGCCGGTGACGTCACAACATGGAGCCGAGCGACGCGACAGGGGGAGGGGTAGGTAGTCAGGGGGGCGCTGCTGGCTCGATACTGACGTCACACTATAGGAAACCAAGAAAGAAACCGAGAAAGATTTATAATCTTACTTCGATTCGTGGCCAATGCACAAGACGAAACTATACTTGGGAGCGGCTGTGAGAACCAACTAGAATCGTACTACGCAAATTTCGGAGCAACAAGTGTATGTAGAAGTCAAAAGAGTTCTTCTCGTTGACAACAAGAAGCCGAGAGGCGAGATTCGGCGAGCAGCCAACTATGACAAAACATGAAACACTCCAGTCGTGGTCTAGCGGGCATGAGGCGTTTATAATAGAACAGTGGCTTTTCGGGGGACTAAAATTACATGGAGGAACCGTAAAAGGTGGGTTTTTATTCACTTTGTAATATTGTTGTCGACTGTCGCTGTCTTTGTTGTTTTAGAGCGAAGCTAGCCTGGAGCCTGACCACATGAAAGTCATGAGCTGAACTATCCAAATACTGCTTTGCTAGATTACTTCTTGGTTAATTGAATAAAACTTTGTTTTGATTTCCACATAACGGTAGTTAATTAGTCAATACGGTTTGATAAGTAGGAGAAATAAAGTGTGAGGGGAGACGAGTTCTTAAGTTAATAATGGCGGCCATTGCGAGTTGTTTAAACTCACTTTGTAATTTCTTTATAGGGAGATGGGAGTTCAGGCAGGATACACTAAAGTTGTTTCTACACACAGGAATAAAGGTACACGTCGCTGTTCATTGTGTATATCGAACATTGCATTTTGATAGTTTGAATCCGAGACGGCTCGCGAATCGGCAGGATCGGAAAGGAGTAACTTTATAGGATTTGACTTAACTTAGAACAGAACAGAAACCTTTATTTAATTAATAGTCCAAGATCGAACGACCGAGTTGTGTCATGTTTTGGAAAGCGAAGGAATGTCACAAAAATGAAAACTAGAACAGAAAAGCAAGACTTCGAGGCAAAGCTAGTATTTTTGGCACCTGCCAACTTCCTCTCACAACTGCGGGTTATGCGGGTTTTCCTCGCCTAAAATTTGACATTCTGGATTTCCTCTCCTAGAAAACACGGTAAGGATGGGAAAATTATGTCATTTGTTTTTGTTTTCCTGCTACCACATGCCTCTCTTCTCTGCATTTCACAAGTTGACATGTCTAAGAATTAGAAAACTGAAATTGAGTCTAATAACTCAAGGAAACAAAAACTTAGTTACAAAACTATGGTAATCCTATTGTTATTTGCACCCATGTTGGATTGTAGACTGTCAGAGTGGCAATTTTACGTGCAGTGTACTTATTGATGAACTAATCTCTTTTCGCTGCTAACTTCCTGCTGTTTAGGGACCGGTCATTATTTATCGAGGGGGGAGGGGGCACTGGTGCAATTAAGGGGTGGGTCACCACTATATTCACCTTGCTTTTGGCAAAACACTTTATTCTGTTCCATATTAATGTTTCTATGCCCCCAAAAAAACAAAGGTTTCCCTATTTGAATTTTATTATTGAAGACTTAGTTTTTGTGCATCATAATAACACTGGTACAGTACATCTGTAACATAAAACTAGTACCTAGGTAATATAAACACTAAACTGTAAGGCTGCATTCATTATGTATACTACAGGAGGGGGGGGGGCAGGCAGAGGATTTTGAGGGGGGATCTCAAAATTTAGGAACCCAAAAAGGGGGGATGTCAAGTTTTTTTCATAACATGAAGGGGGATGCATATTTTTATGGCAATATATTTAAGACAAGGTTGTGCAGTTTGATAGTAAATGAAGGAAGGCTCAATTGTTGAATGCCTCTTTGGAAAAAATGTTATTGACGCAACCCTACCTCGACATATAAATTGAAAAACATTTTCGGGGGAGGGGGGCATATTTTTTCCTTTTGACTAAGAGGGGGGATTCGTAAAAAATATGTTGTGCCTTGGGGGGATCTGAAAATTTTGCATTGTCAAAAAAAAATCCCCCCCCCCTGTAGTATACATGCAGCCTAATCCTAAATAGCTGTGGACCCGGGGGCAGTGGGTGCTGACATTTTTAACTGGGGGTGGGGGCTGAGCTTTTTGAAACTATATATTTTTTGTATTCACACGTAAAAAAGAAAAGGAACAGAAGAACCTTTTTGTTTGTTGTTTTTGTTTCTGTTGTGACATTAGGCTCAGTAGGGGTTAAGATTACATTGTGACATATTTTCTTCAAAATATATGTGAGGTGAAAACATGGAAAATAGAAATTACATGCACACTTCATTTTTTGCCTGTTCGGCACCCCCACTTTTAGGGTGCTCTTCCGCCCCTGTGTTATCCCAACTGTTTGGGAGGTAGTATGACCCTGAAGGGAAGATAATACCAGACTGGACTATTTAAGATACCCAAGGTGTTCATATCTGACCTAAATGAAAACTCAGGTTGGATTGAAGCTTAAATCTGAGATCCGAGTGGGAATGTGTGAATTTCCTAACTGGGATCAAAAAATTTCATTTTGGCATAGGTAGCATGTTAATTTAGTGAATACAGAAACAACAACAACATTGTATTGGCATCCATTCAGGGCTGTAACTCCCTCATACAGCCATATTTTCATTACTGTAGTGCTGTATGGGGGACATGTGGCAAAGGGATGGCAAACACCCTCCAGATACTCCAAAACAGGGCAGCCAGGGTTTTGACCTTCTCAAATTATGATAAACGGTCAAGGGATTTACTGGATGAGCCAGGAGGGACAAACAGCTAGCATTGATGATGTACAAACCCAAAATGGAGGAATCCCAGATTACCTCTCAAATATTTTCTTGTATTCCTATCAAACTCATAAGTATAATTTTAAGTAGAGTTTTTCAGCTCCTGCTTAAAAATTAAGCCCTAGAACATTTTAAAGAAAACAATTTTGAGCTATCAGAATTGTCAATATTAAATATAACTTTTTAATAATTTATGTGTTTTATATTATTCATTATCTTTGTATCTACCATTATCCCTATATTTTATTGTATATATATTTTAAATTGTACATAATATGTAAGTTTTAGATTATATTAATAGTTAGATACCATGTAATGCGCTTTTGGTCATTATTATGTTAAAAAGTGCACTATAAATCAATAAATTATTATTTATTATTATATATAGAGGATATTACACGGTGGCGCGAAGATATGAGTTTTATTTTCGAGTGGCAAGAAATAGGCAATTGCAAAAAAAAGTCTGCACTCCCTGTTGACACCGGGCTTATTTTGCAACCTGGAATTTTAGCGTACCCCCATCCACCCTGGAATTCCAGTGCATTTTCTCATGACCACCCTGAAACTTTTGTGTACCCAACCTGGAAATCCAAAGTTTTTGGTTTACCCACCCTGGAATTTTACTGCCTATAGACTTACTTCGAAATTGTCTCCTCTAATTGAGTTAGTTTTGTATAAAAGGCAATCCCGGCTGTTTAGCCTTTTCAAGCTCAGAGGAAACAAAAGTTTATAACTGGAAAGAAACCTAATTAGGCCAACGCAACTCATTTCCCTTTCACAAGATTCTAATTTGAATTTTGAAACATGAGTTTCTTCTTTTTACCCTCTCAACACAGACATTTTCTTCTTGGTGCTCTTATTCTGGATATAAGTGTAGTGAGCAAAGCCTCTTTCAGCGCATTCATAAATGCATAATGGTATATAGCACAGGAGTGACATCACGATTCTAGGATGGTGGCGCCCATAAAATTCAAATAAGAAACTTGTCAAAGCGAAATGAGTCGCGTCGGCTTAATTGCAGACTTGAGTGTTGTGATGAAAACGTTCAAGTTTTCCGTCAAGAGATTCAAGTTTTGCTGTGAAAGCTTTGAAGTTTCACGTGCCAACAGAACATGTTTTTGTCGAGCGTGTGGAGCGGGTAGATGCAATCGATGGTAGTAAGGGGCTGCCTACATTTGATTCTTCCCACCACCACAAACTTCGTATGCCTGTTGCTCAAGTTCACAAGCTTGAAATGTTCTAAACTTTCATATGTTTACTGTTAGGGGTTTGAACGTTATTTTTATTTGTATTTTGTGGTTATCGGAATTGCTGTAGCAACGTTATAGCAATGCCCTTCTTTATAATGTTGGTCTGCATTGCAGGCCCCGCCTTCAGATGCCTTTCTCGATATAAATTTTAAACGAGGACAGAAAAAAACTATAAGCAGCCTCCTTAAGGGATTAGGTGAAATTAAATGAATGGTTTTCATATAAAAGGTATGGAAGATGTAGAACGTTATTATCACTCATTATTGTTGCAGACAATATGCCGGCAGAAGATGTTGACGAAAAAGTACCAAACCCTGTTAACGTGGCCCCAACAGGTGCTTCACCTATTAAATCTAAAAGGCCCAACATCAAGAAAAAAGAGAACAAGAAGTTAGGAGACATGGTAGACGCCGTCGACAATCCAAATCCTTGCAAAAGGGAGAAGTAGTCAATTTTCACTTAGCTAATACACGCCAACATGAAAAGAAGAATCCAATGAGAAGATGCCCGATGAAAAAGTGTGTATGGTTGGGAGCCACGCTGGGCAGACATCTTAAGAACGTTCACCAGATTTCAAAGGAAAGCAAGCCCGATATTTACTTGAAGGCGATTAGATCAGCAAGAAAGGTCAAAGATATACTCTCCAGCATCAAAGCAAAAGACCGCAAAATCAAGCACGCTAAAGTAGAGAAAACAGTTCTAGTTGGCGACGATGAACTTGCAAGGACTGATGGCGACGAACGAACGCCCCCAAAGCTCAAGAAAAGAGCAAAGTCTGTTGTCACTGGTTCAACTTTAACAGAACTCACTACAATATATGATATTTAACCCCACTCATGAACTGCACTGTAAAACTGCAGCCTGCATTTTAGAGGTCACACATTTTGCAGTTTGTAAAGCACTTGGTGCCTATATCATAATTCACACATGTGAGAATCCCAATAATGGCCATACAGTACTACTGTGAATTCATCCAATTGATTTTTTTCTCAAAAAATAGTATTGCCCATGTTTATATAATATCAACAGAATAATACAAGGATGCTTTGTGATATGAAATTTATCTTATTGTGTTCAAATTATGATAATGATCTCCATTGTTCACTGTGGGCACTCGTGAGATAAGAATTTGAATACCTGAAGATAAATTCCTTATCTCTGTGTGGCCATGTACCGGTATTATTCTCTATGTATTCTTTAAATAAAGTGGTTGCACTTGAATAAAGCCACTACTGAGGTAACGTTTTTGTAGTTCTATGCAGCAGCTTGATGCCCCCATGTAATTTTATGAGTGTAGAACATGTTTGCTGAAGGCTTTTCTGAACATGCCCCCCCCCCCTCGCCCATTTGCCACATTGAATACAACTCACACAACACAAAATATGTTTACGTTTGTTTCAGATTGGAGGAGTTTGAGAGACTGCTGTACCAAAATGTACAAGTGATTGATGTTTTATCAGCCAATCTGGGCCAGATGGCTGACAAGATTTTACTTTTCAGCAAAAAAACAGAAAATTGACGAAATATGAAGGCTTCTACAGAAGCTTGATGAGGATGAGCACGAGGAAGAGGATGCCACAGAACCTACTCTCGGTAAGTTTGAAGGGACCCACAGACCGAAGATTTCCTTCTTTTCATTATGTAAACACCAATGAAATACCGGGTGATCTCTCGTGCGAAAACTTGATATCTTCAGGCGTGAAAATAACATGTTTTATATCGCACTTGAATTTGCTCAATGCTTGATTTTTAAGCTTAACTCAGTCTCCTGAATTGTGTTTTGTTGGAATTTTAACCCCTCTGGCACACATAGCCATTAAATCCCAACCCTTTGGTATCTTAGTATGCGTCTCCCATGAACTGAGCGCGCAATGATTATCATATTGCCTTTCATAATTTTGGTATGTAATCATTGAATTGAAAAGTGATTGCATAAAAGGTATTTTATTTGGTTCAGAGTCTCATATGTATTGTTTAATAATTATTGTAGATGAGAAGTCAACTGTTGCATTAGCAGTCCTTCCCTATCTGTTGAAGAACAGGAACAGAAAGTTGAATGGAGCTGACTTTTTGACGTTTATACCGGTGAGTATGGAAACATTAACATGTATGTTCTGTAACATGTGGCGTTTGTATCCTCTGTATACCTTCCCCTCCTTGTTAGGGGATCTTTTTCTGAATTGCACATTGGGCAGTACAGTACATTGCCCTACCATAGGGTACCCAACCTGGAATTCCAGGCTGTGAAGGTGATTCATAAGGCTTTTAGACAAAAACTTGTTTTTGTTGGAACTTTTCACAATCATAACAAAACTTTTGCACGCACTCACAATCCTTTCAATGTTATAATCACCGCCAGAGAAAACGAACCTCTCGACCAATCAGCGTGCGAAAATTCTTAACTGGGTAATTATACTAATGACTCATAGTCTAGAATTGTCAAATATAAATCACAAACTCGTAACCTAGAATGATCTAGGTGTCAACTGCAGAACATATCATGTGTCTACAGTTGTATTTTCTAGTATAATTGTTGATGAAAAAAACTAAATGTTGTTATTTCTACATGCTGAGAGTGACATCAAGGAGAGACTCGAAG
Organism: Scolanthus callimorphus; assembly: GCA_033964015.1. NCBI lineage: Eukaryota > Metazoa > Cnidaria > Anthozoa > Actiniaria > Edwardsiidae > Scolanthus > Scolanthus callimorphus. The sequence continues at coordinate 8,131,209 of CM066911.1, forward strand.
ACTTACAGATGCCAAGCATAATCATTAAAGGAGTAGTAAGGAATGGTATGTTCTGGCACATTTTGAAATCACGTGACTAAATTAGGGGATTCCCCAATTTTTTTAACCACGCCTGTCAATCAAATATTTTTAACCGCACCTGTCAATCAAATTTTTTAACCTCACCTGTCAATGAAATATTTTTAACCACAACTGTCAATCAAATATGGCGGGCAATCTTTAAAATCCAAGATGGCGGGCAATCTTTAAAATCCAAGATGGCGGGCAATCTTTAAAATCCAAGATGGCGGACAATCTTTAAAATCCAAGATGGCGGACAATCTTTAAAATCCAAGATGGCGGACAAGCCCAAGCCCAAGCCAAAGCCCAAGCCCAAGCCCAAACCCAAACCCTAATTACTATCCTAACAAATGTACCGGTAATTTTCGACTTTTTTGACCCTTAACCTGAGCTAGAAAACGAAGTCCATTGTGAACATATTTCGTATCGTTGGAAAGGTCTATCCTTCTACTTTCCAACGGTACCAAACTTGTCACTAACCTATGTAATCCGTTGGAAAGGTCTTGATGAGCACTGTAAGAATATGTAAATTTTATTTTCTCCGGTGGGCCTGGGGCAGAGTTATGGTTGTTTGAAAAAACGGTACATTTGTTATTAAACTTAGAAAAATTCTAGCGTCTTCCCATTTAAATAAAAGTTGGTCAAGTTTGGTATTGCCGGAAAGGTCTCGACGATATCTATCAAACGGTGGGTGTATCGCTGTGATTGGTTGAATTCTCAAGGAGTTATGGCTTGTCGAATTTTGTAGATCGAGTGTTTTTAAAAAAATTATAAAATATGTAAAAAAAACGTATTAGTGCACCAAACTCATAGGCGTTGTAGAGGAAAGATCAATGCACACAATGTGTGAGAATGGTCGCAGTTCATTGAAACGCGACGTTGTTATAACGTTTTGAAAACACCCAAAAAAATAACAAATGTACCGGTCCTCAAATTTTGAAGAGCTCTCCTGAAGCGAGTTTTAAAGTTGGCGAGGTTTGGTTTACAGACCGTGATGACGTGTCCATGGACTGTTGAATGCCGTTTAGTATGCTCATAAATATTCATTTTTAAGGAACATAACGCACTTAATCCTGCAGATTTAAAATCTCACCTAGCCACCTTAAACCTAATTAATATGCATATTTTTTTACATACGTAGAGAGTCCTTCTGAGCGTCTACAACGTGTGCAACTTTGGTGGCGTAAAGTTGTTTTTCCAGAGAAATATTCAACCTCAAACTTTTCGTTTTTCAAAGTTAACCTGACCCCTTCAAACTAATTTTTCACCCCCATAATCTGCGTCAACCACGCCCAAAAATTTAGAAATTCATTTTTTTAGGTCGATGCAAAGGAAACAAAAATTTTTTGAAAATGACAAAATCTAAATTTCGAAAAATGACATCCGCAGAAACATGCGCAGTAGGTATTTTTGGATGCGCATGGGGTAGGACCTCGAGGGCCACCAAGACTCATCGTCAACATCGTCAACAACCAGTAAAGAGGTGATACCACCGACGCCCCCGTCCGCTAGCATCCTGGAGGGGCTCGGCGAATCACCGAGCCCCGGGGCGTCGCCACTCCACCCGCCGCAGCAGTACGGGAGCATAGGAGAAGACGGTGCGGTCGTTTATTACGACCCCACGAGGCCCGTCTTCTTCCTGTCGCCCCCCCGGATGATGTGCCATTCGATCCCGTTCCACATCCGGGGGATGCTGCTGCGGCAGAAGAGTCGGCACAAGAGTCTGAGTCTTTACAAGACTCTGACCCGCCGAAAATGTTTGACGTAAGTACAATCACATTTTCAGTTGCATTCTTTAACTTTTCTTTGTAAATGACGTTATGTATCTTTTTTTTTTATGTAGCTGCCACCTCCCAGAAAGATCCAAAAGGCTGTTTATATTCCCTATTTGGATTAATCTTATCTGCTATTGATGTCATATAAATAATAAATAGTATTATACTTTATATAATAATGGAGAAAATATATTACTCAACTGAGGGTTACTGGAAAGGTAATTCAGCTGTTGATAAATTAGCAGATAGAGCAAAAGTTAGTGAATCAGCTGCTAAGCAATGGCTTCAAAAACAAGCAATATGGCAAATATATTTATCAAAACCGAAATACATACCTAGACCATATTGGACTATTGATAAGCCAAATCAGATACATCAAGCGGACTTATTATTCCTTCCACATGATACTATCAGACGAAAGACGCATTAGTAGTTATTGATATAGCTAGTAGATACAAAGATGCTGAGCCACTGACCTCAAAAGAATCTGGTGAAGTAGCAAAAGCTTTCACAAAAATATACTCAAGAAAGTTAAAATATCCAGAGACAATAATTGTTGATCCTGGAACAGAGTTTAAGGGAGATGTTACTAAGCTTATGAACAAGCATGATGTGACTATTCAACGGTCAGAAGCTAATAATCATAGAGCTCAAGCTTTTGTCGAACGCTCAAATCGAACCTTATCAGAAAAACTATTTAGCCATCAGTATGCACAAGAAATGATTACTGATGATCGATCAAGAGAATGGGTAAAACGTTTGCCAGCTGTTTTGAAATCAATAAACAATGAAAAGATACGAATAACAGGAAAAGAACCTGTAAATGCAATAAAAATGAATGAAGTAGAATTAAATGAAATGGAATATAAACGCCCAACAGGACTGGATGAGAAAAGATTGCCACCTGGTGTAAAAGTTCGATACTTATACGCTGATGGTGAGCAAGAAGGTGGAGATAAGCGTCGTGCTACTGATCCTATATGGTCAATAGATACGTACGATATATCAAGAGCTGTTGTATCAGCTGGTCAACCTGTGTTATATTACCTTTCTAATGGCGCGCCAAACCGATCGTTTGTTAGAGAGGAATTACAAGTTGTTCCAAATGATACACAGCTACCTCCTGATAGCGTTTTGAAATAATTTTTTGTATACCAACTTTTGTATAGCGTTTTTAAAATAGTTTGCTTGACTTCTTTGGTTTGTCAATTTTTTGCTTGGATATTCTATCATAATTATCTATTCCACCGTGATATCGTCTTATAAAATCTTGTTTTTCATGATCATACATGTATTCATCAATATTTCTATAGCCTATAGCTTCCGTATGAATATCATCGCTTAGAATATTACGTTTGTCATCATCCCGTGATAATGCAACTTTGTTTACCGTTTCTGTGTATATCTGATGCTTACGACTCCTGATAACATTCATCTTTCTCATGGTTTGTTCACCTTCAAATAAGCAATTTTTATAATCATCAAATGTTATACTCGATTTCACAACCGAGCGTTTAATACCCTTGCATCGTTTTCCAGTTTGTTTATCATCTGTTTTATATGCATATAGTTTAGCTCTCAAGCCTACGAATTCTGTTATTTCTACTCCTGCTGTTTCATTTTGAACATACCGATTACTTTTTTATTAACGCTATCTCTGATTCCTTTTTTTTTTTTTTTTTTTTCGTCATTACAATATTCAAAGGACTAATATTTAAAGTGACTCACACACACGCACGCCACACACACACGCACGCACGCACACACACTTATTACAATATCTGATTCCTGGATGATCTTCTATATAGTTGCTTGTATCGAATTTTGTTTTAATATCTCCCTCAATATCTTTGTAATAATCCTCTGTCTGTATCTCGTACATAAGGCTGTCGGTATCCGTAAAAAGAAGCTTTGATTTGTTTCCTTATTTTGGTTTGATATAATTGTAGTGAAAGTCATATATAAGGTTTTTCGATAGGTCTAAGATAGACATCCCGACGTATATAGGTTTGTTGAATATCAATTCTGTTTTTCCCATATGTATAGCTACCAAGGACTCTGAAAATATTGTCCTTCTCTTATAGTTTGGTTGGCATACTAATTTATTGGCTTGTTTTTCATCCGTCACTAGCCTAATATCCACTCTGTGTCTGATATTTTCCATCGTTTTACCGAAAATTGAATTATTCATGAGTTTAAAAAAGTCTTTCTCAAAATCATTTTGGCTCTTGTTCGTAGATTAGTATTGAGACTAATATATTCCTCCAACCATGCAGATTCCTTAAATGTAATAGCTCTGTGGATCTTTCTTATTTTCAGTCCAAGGCTCTCATATAGCTTTAGAGTCTCATGATGAAGCACATATTTTGTTTTATCACATAGATTAGGAATAAGTTTCTCCACTGTGTTTGCCATTACTCTTTGGGGTGCAAGAGGGTACTCATTATGGAGATTATGTAGCTTAACAGGATATTTGAGATCCACCTCTAGTATACATGGAGTGTTTTTCCAGTCCTTAATCTCAGTATTATCCATCCATCTGAAGCCATGAGTAGGCAACTTCTGTGACATAGCCCAGCCATACAGGTTGTTTGCGTCTAGGTATTTTATGAATGTTGATTTTGCTTTCTTATCGAACGACTTCATATACTTGTTGTTAGCTTTAGCATAACGTTTGCTGATCATAGTTATTCCACCTCGAATACCAGACTCTATCATAAGTAGCATATCAGGGTCACTTAACAGCTCGAGGTCCACATCTGTCTTTTTCAGCATAGCATCCCAACTTAGTCCTGGGGCTGTATAATACCATGCTGGATCTAATTTATAATTCTTCATACACACATCTCTGAAGGTCTCAAATACATCTGCTAATAGGATGACATCACTCTTGAGGTATAGATCGTGGTACTCCCGTATTGTCTTGATATTAAATGTGTTCCATACTTTTTGCGCATGTTTGTAATCATCGTCTGATATATTAGTATTATTAAGCTTGCTATAGAACTCACTTTTTACAGGTAGGTTTGTTTCACTTAATTCATCCAGCGAGTTAACATAATCGTATAGATACACACCTTTTCTCAACAATAGGTTAAGCTTCTTCCCTTCATAGAATTTAGATAGATTCTTGAACTGATCTTTATTTAAATTACTGACTAGTGTATCAAGAGATGATGTCATAAACTTGTAGCTATCTATAAATCGAATCTCACGTTTCACATTACAAGATTTTCCACTATTATCTGCTTTTTGAAACTTATATATTTTTCTTCATTATTTGGGATACAGTCTATTTTACCTTCTGTACAAGCAAGATTCTTGATGAACAAATGACTATCATACCCACTTAGATTATGAAATATCACTGGGATATGCTTCGGTATTTTGTAATTAAGGTTGCAGTCATTATGTGAAGCTCCACGGTATTTACCCGTCAAATGATCATGGTCTAATACCTTATCTCCATCTAATCTATCCCCACAGATATGGCAGTTGGTAGCCTTTTTATAGTCCGCATTATTCTTATCAGTCATTTTAACTTTCCTGTTATAATGGAATTTTGAATATATAGACTTGACTGTCCTTTCTATATCCTCCACAAACAGTTGTCCAATATCCTCATCCTCAGATTTAGCTGTATATTTGAATATTTTCGGTTCATATAGGCTGTCATCATAGCATTTAACCATGTAACAATAACCAGACGGTTTATGTTTTTGGTATTGCTCAGTGTATGACTTGGTGTCGTTTGGGCTGCATGATGATATAGGCTCTGTGAAACACTCAAAATCAGCATAGATAACGAATTGTACTCTCATGCTGTGGTTATAATTCTTAAATGAGATTGTTGTACCTTGTGCTGGTAATGTTATCTTAACCGCATCGTGATTCTTGCAATATTCAGAGTGTTTGTCTAGAGCCTTCTTTGTTTTGAATGAGATAAGACACCGTTCGCAGTAAAACCTCTTTTCCGTATGTTTCATAATCTGTGAGGTTAACAGTCTGCTAAGATTTTTTATCCAACAATAGTGGTTGGTCTTATCGTTTGATATCATAAGTAGGTTAATCGTTTGTTCTCTGCTTTCATTTTCACTAATTCTAATCGGATATACTTCATTTTTATACCCGTATACGTTTACCCCATATTTTGGATTATTCTTTTCGAAGATACCTATCTTATCCACTTGCATAGGAAATTCAATATTCTCCCAGTTGAATTTTTCAGCGTTTGATTTCATAATTTTGGTGATCCTTTGTGGGTTTGCTTTTGCTTCATAAATAGCTTTTTTCAACTTGAGCTTATGTGGGAGTTCAATCCAAGATTTTGCCACTATAGGCTGGTATTTATCAATGTGAATATCTAAGTTAACCACTCTACTGAATATCCAACATGATCCAATATCTTGGAAATTACTTACCTTTTCTAATATGACCCCTGTCAACGTTTTGTAAACATCTCCTAGGTCCGTTGCTTGTGTAATAATTATTATATTACTATGAAAGTATCCAAAGGTGTATACAAGATCGTTGTTAGGGTTCTTTTTATAAAATTCAATCTCTAGAAGAAACTTAATCTTAATCGGCTTTTCTTGTTGGTTAATCGTTTCAATAACTGATTTCTTATATTTTTCTATAAACGTCTTAGGATCTATCTTATCCTCACATTTGATTCTGTAAGATGATAAAAATCCTTTTAAAGCTGTATCTGTCTTTTCTACTGCTGGCTTCTTCAGATGGTTATATATGTCATTGACTGTCTTCTTTAATGCTTCCACACGTGTATTAACATGCTTCTTAACCTCTGGTGGAATGTAGGATAGAATCCAGTCTGCGAATTCATTTAATTTATTTTGAACTGCATCAGCGGTGGATTTGATTGCGTTTTGACCCACCGTTGAGACAGCTTTTATTGGTTTTAGTATTGATATATTAATTTCAGGCACTGCTTGATTCATAATATAATTATTTGACATACTATTACTAGTATAAAAAATTTTGCTCGTATGTGTTTTTGTTAAATACATTTGTTATATATAATATAAACATTATTCCTTTAAGTCATTTTAAATATGTTCGAAAAAATATAGAATTTAATGGTTTCCCAGTGACGTCATGGCTGTATCCGATGTGAGGTATCCGATGCTATGTATCTGATACTAGGTATAACATCTTTCTAGGTTTTTAGTATAACGATGTATCTAGGTTTTTAGTATAACAACATATTTAGGTTTAGGTTTAGGTTTGTCCGCCATCTTGGATTTTAAAGATTGTCCGCCATCTTGGATTTTAAAGATTGTCCGCCATCTTGGATTTTAAAGATTGCCCACCATTTTGGATTTTAAAGATTGTCCGCCATATTTGATTGACAGTTGTGGTTAAAAATATTTGATTGACAGGTGAGGTTAAAAAATTTGATTGACAGGTGCGGTTAACAATATTTGATTGACAGGTGTTTGATTGACAGGCGTGGTTAAAAAATTGGGGATTCCCCAATTTAGTCACGTGATTTCAAAATATGCCAGAACATACCATTCCTTACTACTAAAGGGGAGCTAGAAGCTCCCAAGGCTGTACATATTGTGGCCGAGAAACAGATAATCTGTCAAGTACCTGTAAAGGAGGGGCTGGTGGGAGCAGTTGTTTGTTTGGTTGGCGTTTATTATGTTTTTATGTTCAACTACCCTTCAAGCTTTAGCAATTTGTATACATTTCTGCAGAAATCTCTCCTGCAAATAAGTGATTGCAAGAAGTTGCCCACTACTCTAATAGCGTTTTTGGAGAGCATCAATTCTGTAAGCAGTTCATAGATTTGAATACAGTTGTTTGCAAAAATTACAATGTCTGCTGACAGGAAGGATATCAGGCGTAGGCATCATCAGTGCATCAGGGAAAGGAAACTTGAAACCTCCATTGTCTGTTTAACCGCCTCTCTTGCAAAACTTTCTGGCCGTCTAGAAACTATTGGGAACTTTCCATGCCTGAAGTAGTTTTATATTGTCTGTGGTGTTAGAATTTTTGCAAATGGCTTTATTAACTTATTATTTGAAGATAACACAAATAGAGATAAAAAACATTCAAGGAAAAACAATTATTATAATCCCAAAGCCATTTGTTCCTTTGTAACCCAAATATTTAACAATGAAATGGCTAAAATGGCTCTGATTCAACAGCCCATGAGGCTGAAGGCTATGACTAGCTATAATGCAATTTGGTAAAATATGTATATTTTCGTTTTCATAGAACTTGTTGGAATTGTAATCGGCAGTTGCATTTTAATATCTTCGCTTCCCCTGATAGGGACTTCTGAATTCCAGGGTGGTTGGTCATCAAAAAGCACTGGGATTCCAGTGTGGACCCTGGTACTGGAGCAACACTCAGGTTGGGTATCCCAAAATGGTTTTCCAGGTTAAGTGGATATAATTTCTGGGTTGTTATGAGAAAATTCACTGGAATTTCAGCATGTAGGGACAACCTAAAATTTCCAGGGTAGGTAGCTGAGCTTAAGGTCCTTATGAAAGGGGGATAAGATTATGTGTGTGACTGCCAATACAATATCTCACTTGCAACCACGAATAATGAGCATTCTGTTTTGCCATGAATGTTATTGTTATCATGTCCAGGAAAATCAGTCATTTCCCCGTGACTTTTGGTCAATGCAGTAGCTTTGGAGGGTTGTGCAATCCACCCTCTACAAGTGAGCAACAGTATTATCAACCAAAGCTGATTAGTGTCCTATGAGTTGTGGTATCACTTCAGAATAAAAATAACATTCAATATATGGATGCAATTCAAAATATTACAAAAGTGTTCGCTTCCATACCTGTGAAATGTATGGCTCAATGGTGTAAATTTGCCTACTATTCATTTCAATAAAACTTTTTTATCTTGAAAATAGGAAGCTTTTGTACTATATTTTATCTGGTTCATAAATATAGATTATAGTCCATCCCTAATGTGTAATTATTTTGACTTTCAAGAATTTGTGAAGTGTTGTTCATTTTCTCATATTCGATGTTTTCATTGGTGTGATGTTATTACTCAACACCACAGAGTAATCTGTACTCGGTTCTGAGTAATGAGGTAGCATTACTTAATTATTTGAGTAGATGTGGATTCACTTTTTGGGTGGGAATTGTAACTCAAGGGAGGGATAATTGTTACTCAGTCATGGTAATAGTTACTCACCAGCTTGAGAAATTATTACTCAGTAAGCCATTCAACAAGAAAGTAACATGAGTAACCGTTACTCATGATCGAGTAACGCTTACTCACAGTGATTAACCAATGCACAATATTCTGAGTAATTACTACCCTTGAACACAAGTACTCTTTACTCATAATAAAGAGTGAACATGGATTCACCTCATTTACTCATTATTTTGAATAGCAATTACTAGGCTGTTTTTGCAGTGTATTGTTGTCACTGACAGGCTTAAAATGAATAGGCAAAGGCTTGGAAGGTCAAGTGGGAAGAGGTCCATATGCTTTTACAGAGTCGATAATATATAGATTTAGCCACTGGCTAAAAGCGGAGCTCCCTCAGTTACGTATTTTTCCATGTGAATGGAAAAGGGTTCCCATTAAGGTACTAACTCCTTCCAATGGAATGATATTATAGCAAAGCACAAATGGCAATAAAGAGAAAAACGTTATATGACATGAGTTTTACTCTGTCATCTTCCAATATCTCCAAATTTATTGAAAATGATATTGTTATTGTATTAAACACATTATGGAGGAATGAGTATGGATCTTTTCTGAAATCCTACGATTCTACAATACTTAATTAATTAGATTACAATCAAAAACGTATATGTAATTTATAGCTGGAATGCTTGAACTAAAACTTGAACAGCCAATAAGAAATACATTTCCCAGGTATGAAAGAATAGGCTTGGGGTGGGGCACTCCCTAATATATTGTATGTTTTTGGGGCTCCTGAGGTCTGCCGTGACTGATAGTTTTTCAGTATGGCTTCTCACAATTAGTGATGATAAAACCTTTACATAGAAATGAAATGCATTCAAAACCATTCCAGCACCATAGCTAATGGTGGGGGGAAGTAACATTTTCAATGTCAACATGTGGGGAAAAACCTGCTTGCCCGCCCAGCAAAAAAAAGGATGACTAAGGCCCCCCCCCCCCCAGAAATTTCTACCTTAGGCCTTGATGCAAATCAGACATCAGACACACCTCGAGAAAGGTGCCACGGAAGGGTGTTGAGAAATGACCCCCCCTCCCCTCTGGAATTTCCGAAGAAAAATACTGTGTTTGTATGGAAAAGATCAGGTAAATTGACCCCCCCCCCCCCCCACCCACCCTCTGAAATTTCCAATCCCTTCCGTAGGGGGGTATGGATATTTTTGGGGAAACACAAATTTTGGTAACAAAGTATAAGAAGGACATATAATAACATGTCAACAGTATTGGACCACCCCATACCCGTCAACCCAACTTCGTCAAAAATCTTGCGATTCCCCCTCACGTGGCAGGAAAATACAACTTAAATGTATGAAAAAATGCAGAGAGCGACAATGGTGAAATACAGTAAATGTACAAAAAAAATTTCAATCATCATGCGGGTGACAGGCTTCAAAATCTTGTGACACCTGCCTAATGCGGGTGAGTTGACAGCTATGCCCCCCTCCCAAAAAGCAGTATTTATATGCCTATATCATGTGCAATTATCTTGTATCAGGCCCTCCTATCATAATTCATTTTTCAATAATAATGAAAAATATGATCTACTTAACCTACCAATAGAAGACCACTTTGTCCCTAACATGCTCTGGATTGCATCTGGTTCCATTTTGGGAACAAAATTAAATTAAATTAAATTCTCAATCCATGTTAGTCTCATTCAATTGTTGTAGGGTAAATATTTTTTAGTTCAATAAAAAATATAAAAAAATTAGAACTAATTCATACACGATAAACTTTTTTTCTAAATCTGTTTAAAAGGTGATCGGATGTGACCATGTAGTTTAGCAATTAACGAATTCTGTGAGTATGATATGGATAACTATTCAGATCGATGGTGGTATTATTATTATCCATTGAGGTAAAAGATCAATGTAGATAACATCCCCTAGATCTTAATAATTATCCATATCATACAAAGCTGAATTCATTGATTGTTTTATTATTCATTCAAGCTTTTAATTGTTTTATTATTCATTCAAAATAGACTTCCCAGCTTTAATTCTTTGAGGGAGCTGACAGGGCTTGAAACTAAATACTAATCAAAGTCGTAATTTTATGCCATGTACCATGAACATTATAGGTGTAATTCATCAAAAATCGAGGCGTAAATACACTAAGCGAACACTGTAGAAAATGAAAACACAGTCGTTATTTTATGCCTAAGGTGAAAAAGTTAGGTGTAAAAGGAATCTTTTTAGGTGTATTTACACCTCTATCTGGCACAATTTCAAGCCCCGGAGCAGCCAGTTTGCCATCCTGCCTACAAAGGTGTGATGTCACACTTGCAACAACTTTCAACTTATCCAATCTTTGACGTCATTGATGGAATTAGTCGCTCGCCTTTAAAAACATCAAGAATTTGCCAGTGGTGATCAACCAATCAGAAGCAGAAAATTATGAATGAATGAATATTCATTCATTTATTTATACATACTAATAAACATACAATGTACATGTATCTTCAGTGTAATTTTTTTAGTACATTCAAGTCAACTGTATACTTCCGTTCACAAAAAGTGATAATCAACAAAGAAATGTACAGCCTTGAATGAGGCTAATATTGAGGGAGAATTGCAGATGATCCAGAGCATGTTAGGGACCCCTCACAAAGTGGTCTTCTATTGGAAGGCAAGTAGATCATATTTTCATAATTATTAAAAAAATAAATGATAGGAGTGCCTGAAACAGGCAATACCGTGTTATAAAATCAATTTCAGGGGCCTGTCAAAACTTCAAGTAAATGACAATTCGAAGAAAAACATCCTCTAAGCGTCTATGTTGAATCCCCTTGGTTGATATTTTAAATGAGCAAAATTTAAACTTCCACTTCTAAGTTCATGCCTGACACTGCCGACCAGAGAAACAATAAACTAAAAAATGTCATTGCATAATTTGATAGAGAGCAATAATTGTCCCTAGGTGTCTCCACTTGCCTGTCATATGTGAAATACTCTGTGAAGCATACCCTGCAGGAATACATCTTGGGAAGTTCTACAAAATTAAATTAAACACAAAAGTTAATTTATAATCGACCCCGTAAAATTTACGTCTCTCTCGTCTACTACTACAAGAAAACTCGTTGTAGCCAAACCAAATTGAGAAGTCGGAATATATAGAAAGTGTCTCAATTTTAAGAATTGGTAGCTAACTTACATTAGAGAATTCAAGAATCATTGTACCATTTTCTAAATCTGAATTTTGGAGCCGCTTGGAGAAAGCTCGCGAGCTCAAGATGGCTGCTATGCGTGACACTATTACATGACTTTCTCCCGAGTCTCCACGCCAAAGGATAAACACAGCCACTGAATAACGGCAGTCAGCTCTACTAAACCACTAGAAAATACGGTATTCTGCCCAGATTGCAATCCTGAAAAAAAGCATTACACAAAAGCTGAGCGTGCAAAAATAACAAATCTCCCGAGAGAAATCTCTCTTGCGCGCGGCTACGATCGTCCCGTGCAACTTTCATCTTTTTCAAACTAGCGTAGCGAGCCGCGAAAGCTTGAAAAAACTCGAATGAAAGTTTGCGATTGATAAAAAATGATTACTACTAAATGTCCTTTTTATACCCTAGCTACAAAGTTCAAGTACCAACCTTGAGAATTAGTTTCTTATCGTTGTTTGTGCTTTCTCTTGCACGCTAGCTCTTCGTTTGTCTTCTTTTCCGACATGTCTTCCCTGGCAATTCTCCTCTACGGCGCTTTGTCTCTTTCCGACGACAAACTTTATTTCTTCATGTTCATGACATCAGTCTCAGCTTCTTTTCGCTCCATGATAACTCATTTTCTCAATTTTGATTTGTCAGCTTGATTTAACGTTTCATTTTTTTATGAAGAGGAAAAACCGTCTTCCTCATGACGAAAACTGACACGAAGTCACGAAGTTCACACGAAGTCTCAAAGAAAAAAAATCCCCGTTCAAATAAAATCGCCAATCGCCAATTAATTTGAACGCGCGAGCGTGCTCATTTTCCCGCCTAAACCGAGACAGGCAACCCGCGCCTCTGCGACGACGGACACACGGACGAACAAACGTCTTTAAATTTTCCATCTCTTTTCCACAAGTTGTATGGCAAAGCATCAAGAAATGCCCTAAATTATAATGTCAAGGCCAATGGCCTCCAACGCTTTAGAAAAGAGCTGGGGAACGCTTTCAATGTGTAATCGCCAATGAGGTGTCACATAGAGTTCAGTAGATATCTTGAGATGAACGGGTCTTACCCCATGTTTTTATACTTTATAGGTTAGATGACACACTCATCTAATGAGAGAGAGCTTGCATTAAATGTGTTGCACTCAATGTGTTGAAACTTTAACTGGACTATGCAGGGAGTAACAATTAAGTGATGTATATGGCCTTGGGTATGTCATGCTAGTATTCACTGGGTTGTGAAGGTCAATGAATTCCTTTGTTATGAAAATTACTGATAGTGGCAAATCAAAAACTAGCATGACGTAACCTCGTTCCCTAGGGTTAAACAATACACAGGATTCCCATTGACAGATAAAAGAACGGAGGAAAAAAAAACATTAAAATAACACATTTACTTTATTTTAACGGAAGCGTGAGCTCCCTGTGCATTGCACGCACGGAAACAAGTCCACAAGCGCACGTTTTTACGTCACCAACGCACCCGGACAAGCAATAATAGGCCTTCCAACAGCGCTAGAGCTCAGTCTGATAACACCTAATTGCGCCATTGAAAAAACAGCAGAGACCGCCGACCCGCCAGTCGCCCCGAAAAAGCTGTCGTGTTTTAGGAATAACAAAATTTAACCCAGAGTATTACTCACCATTTGGCAAATTATCAATTGAATTGGATTTCATTTGGCAAGAGAGAGATAATGCGTGTTTGTTATATTTGGAAATAGGTCGCACAGTGCGGGAAAGTAGGGTTCTTTTTTCTCTATTCCTCGGGTATGGGTATGAGGGGGTTTCCCCTGACTAGTGCATAACCAATAAAAGATGTGGCAATTATCCCTGACCAAAAAGTATGGGTGCCTTTGTATTTTGTAATAGCTTATGCTATAATTAAAAAAAAGATTCTACTTTCTTCTCAGGTCTATTATTCCAGTTAAAAAAAGCGAGTGTTGACATTGTGATAAGTGCAGCTTTCCTTCGTCACAAGAAAGAAAAGTGGCAACAAAGTGGCCAACGTCTCCAGGCAAACCTACATAGTCTAAATGAATGCAAATGTACCATACAACGAAAATGGGGTACGAGAAAGTTATGGTGATCCATCCATTTGCCTGGCATCTCTCGAAGTACTTCAAATAGAGGGCAATGACGTAACAAGAGGTCAGTGCGCTATCAACAACCAGGCATATAATTATAGGATTGCGCAAGTTGCCATTCCTATTCCTATTTCATATTCACAAAGATGTCTAACCCTCTCCCTTCTCTCTCCTCGGAAAGGTAGCTCGTCTGTTGTCATCCTTTGCATGATATAGTTGTGCTTGTGGGGACATTGATTTTATTTCATACTGTGACCTTGATGAATTATTCATTCGAAATAAGAAAAAGGCGACTGAGGTGGGATAATATTAGTAAAAACCAAAATAACTGACAGCACCAATTGTTGAAATGCATAAATTTACATTCGTCTAGGACTGCCTTTCTGGAAGTCGAAAGCAAGATAGCTACTCCTCCGCCTGTCACCAGTAGTAGCAGCACAACGCACATCGAAGATGGAAACCAGCAACAGCAACTTAATCTAGGTAATTCTACATACTGAAAAGGAAAAACATAGATCTCTGCTCTCATATTTGGAACCACAGAAGGGAATTAGAATTTCAAAAAAGGAAAGGGGACTGTTTATCTCCAATACAAACCCCTTTCGTTTATTTTTTATTTGAAAATTCTAGAGGGGGTTGGGGTAAAAAAATCACAATATGGAACTTTCCTGAAACGTCTTTAAATTTTCCATCTCTTTTCCACAAGTTATATGGCAAAGCATCAAGAAATGCCCTAAGTTATAATGTCAAGGCCAATGGCCTCCAACGCTTTAGAAAAGAGCTGGGGAACGCTTTCAATGTGTAATCGCCAAGGAGGTGTCACATAGAGTTCAGTAGATATCTTGAGATGAACGGGTCTTGCCCAAAATGCAGGATAGATGACACCCCATGTTTTTATACTTTATGGGTTAGATGACACACTCATCTAATGAGAGAGAGCTCTCCATGTAGCTTGCATTAAATGTGTTGTACTCCTTTCCTAGATAATTAGGATTTTGCACTCCTAACCCATCATGATTTTTGAGAAGAGACAATGGTAAAACTAGGACATGGGCTATTAGTTAACAAAGTTTTCGGGCTATTTCTGTCCTTACCTCTAACCAATCACCAAGGTGGTCGGTTTCTGGGTAATGTACCTCAGCTTGCTCTCCAGACTCGGGGCGAATAATTGACAAGTTGTTATTCCCATTTCCAATTTGGCGGGCGATTAAATGCTAGACCTTTCAGGAAATAATTTTGGAACGCGAGTTCCATCCAGATGAAAAAATAACTCGAATCTGGATGGATCAAGGCTGCAAGACGGGCTCGTCGCCGGCCAAACTATGGGATGGACTCAATGAATTTCGGACTCAAGGAAACAGCACGCTCGAAATGCTGGCCGTCTTATTGACCTTTATTTAAAAGAAATTGGGCAGCAAATGGCTTCGAAATTGGGCCGCTCAAAATCAACTGGACTGGCTAGCCCTATTACAATACGGTTAAGCATAATAAACTTATATAGCACTTATTCATCTCTGTGCTAGGCGCTTTACAATAGTCAATAATAATTAAAAGAACTAAAATATGATTTAAATAGATCCATATTAAAACCATTAAAAGAAAATTCAAGCTCTTAAAAACACTACCATTACAACAACAACAATCTTTATTTGTACTTCTATTTACATTTGATATTGAAGAATGATTTAGGTTAAAGTAAGGGAAGGCAGGCAGTTTATAGGTGCAAAATCTGACATAAAATCATTTGTGCAGGCAACCCAGAGTAGCACTAGAATTATCGAGCTATGGTGCGCTTAAGTTTGGAAAATTGCATTTCATCGAGAGAAAAGTAAAAATAGAAGTACAAGAAAACACGAAAAAAAAGCGAGATAGGATGCAGAGATGGTGCATAATTAATCTAGGAAAGTAAATTTAGTAATTTGCAATTCTGTCGGCTGTTAATTTGTTTTTGAAAATGTTTCGATTGAGCAATTTGTCATTTTTGTCAATAGATTTCCAGATTTTAACTCCTAAGAATCTTATATTAAATTTTCCGCATATAATTGTTCTCTAACATCTCTCCTCGAGAACTTAACAATGATGGTTGGAGTAGGTGTAATCATCTTTCGGACTACCGGTTTTAAGGGAAGCCGGATGTTCGGAAGGTTTGGAGCTTGTAAGCGATGTCTGGTTGAAATATCTCCAGGAGCAACATGGACATTCAGTAGATCGCCGATTGCCATTACAATCGCGTTAGTGTTTACTTCAGGGCTGACCGGGACACCCTTAATTTCTAGACAGTCTCTACGGGAGTATTGTTCGAGCTCATCGAGGGCCTTGTTCGTTGCTTTTAAATCTCCCGCCATCTTGATTACTTCGGCTCTGAGCAACCTGTTGTCCGTCATCAGCTCTTTCTTCTCCGACTCAAGGACAGTAACCGTTTCCTTGAGCTCTTCGCATTCCTTATTCAAGTACGATAACGATGCCAGTGCTTCAGTGATATTACCTGTGAGCTCTTTTAGACGATCGTTGACCGGTAGGAGTTTTTGGTCGAGTAGTTGCTCGATAGCTTGCAGATCAACCATGTTGAATTAAATCGTAGAGAGTAATTGAGTCTTCTGCATCAACTCAAATGGCTCAAAAAAACACAGCACATAACTACTAGATTCTAGAACTGAAAGAAGGTATGATTAGCGATCAGTTAGAACGCTGGAAACTTTCAACATTTTCCAATTCTCTCGGAGCGGCAAAACGAGCGTCCAAACTCGCTGCCGTCGCGCAATTACAATTCCGATTAAATTAAACTGATAATCAACCAAAACCGATAAACAAAAAAAGCATAAGTAATACATCATTGAAATGCTTCTTTGAAAAGGAACTTTTTGAGTTTGGTTTTAAAAACATCGACTGAAGTGGTTGACTTAATATCTAGAGGATGTGCATTCCACATTTTGGGTGCCGCTATAGAAATAGCCCTTATCCATATGTTTTCGTGCTGTAACTCGGAATTTTTAACTTCCACATGTCAGAAGATGAACGGATCGGAGTTGTCTGTTATGTCTATAAAATTCAATGAGTTGACGCAGGTAGATGAAGGTACTTTCTAACACCAAACGGGGGAAAGCTGGCTTTGAAATGACGCCAGTACCCTTCTTTCTTGTTTGTATGGTTGCCGTCGGCATTCACAAACTCGTTCGTGTGGTTGACTGTCTTGTGCTCGTAGCCATGTTTTCGCAGGTTCACGCAACCCTTCCAGTAGTCAGACACAATCAAACTTCCCTATTGTATTTTGTCCTGGATTGTAGGCAGGAAAGTGGCTTCATCCAAAAAAGAGCAAGGCAAAACGACGATCAAAGAATCGCGAGGAATAAGCCTCACACGACTTATTGTCATTATTGACATTTCTTCATGTCACGTATAGTTTACAAAGTTAAAAAATGGTTGTAAACTTACAAGAATAGAGATTAATCACACGCTGTTCAAATCCATTCATGGCTTACTCTGCCTGTGGTTGGCTACCTCTGTCTCTCCCTCTGCGGCTTACTTACTGGAGGGCCACACTGGCATGTTATCAATGAGGATGTATTTTGATAAATTACACCTTGAGGTATGTTTCTTATTGTTAGAAGCACTCCTTTCTGGACTAGATCATACAACAAATCCACACAAATAAAACTAACAAACCTATATGAGGGAGAAAGAAGGGGTGCCTCGAAATTAGCAAGGGTGGTTTGCGGGTGGTGGAAAAATGAGTGCGCTCAAATGACAGTGACGCGAAAGACGGATTGCTTTACGCTCACATGCGTCGGTGGAGTATTAAGTTTAAGGTCAATAATTGTGGAATGAGTCGGATACAGTTGAAGCTTGGACGGGAAAACGTTTCCGTGCCACTCTCTCCACTGTTTTCTAATGGTTCCGCCTTTGACATTAAACTTAGTTGTTGTTCTTTGAATAATGCTTTTTCTCTTTTTCTAGGAGTCCCTCTCCTTGCAATCACTGGCACAGCAGACAAGGCAACAGAAAAGAACATTGCACAGATGATGACAAGAGTGATGACAAGGAGGAAATATTTGTATGTCAAAGAAGAGCAAATTTGAAATTCCATGTTCGGAAAGTCAAAAAGGTGAAGGTGATGGACCAGATGTTGTGGCTCATAGAGGAACTTCAAGAAAAGGGCCCTAATACCCCTCAGACCATAATATTTGCTGTAGTTTGTGGGACATCGCAACAGTTGTGATTTGGATGCTGATGTGGCTGAACAGCAAGGCTTTTTGTCCCTCCACATATACTAGTAGGGAACATCGCTTGAATTGAATTTATTATTCACTTACACTCGAGAATAACAAAAACAGGTTAGCATAAAGATTTAAAGGAATGAGGGATCACCAGAGTTGTACTGGCCCCAACAGCACTCAGTATGTGCCACCAAGAACGATTTTGGACATTCACCAAGAGGCATAGCGTGCAGGTCGAAATGGCTTGCCTACACAAGTTCTGCTATATTATCACTGACAGCAAAGCACCCAATGTGAAGAACAGATCAATGACTTTATGAAGAGCCCGGGGTGCATTCGTGTTGCAGCATACCACCCCTTGGATGAAAATGTCAGCCCACGTCCAGTTCTTCATCAATGCACATGTGAATTAAGTTGCAACTGCGGAGCAGAGGACTGCGACTCAAGCACTGCTGTGAACATTGACATGCCGCCTGAAAATGCAGACTCTCTCAGAGATGACACTCCAGATGACTACAAGCTTGTCAAGGATGCTCTATTTGAGTTACAGAAGTCTGTTGACACAAACACAATGCTTGCATTTGGGGGCTCTCTTTGATTCTGACGTCGATTTATTGAGGAGCTGCTGGATCACTGTGACAGCATTTTTTGTTTGGAGGTTGTAACAAAACTAGTTCCTGTAATGAACCGTGTTTATAGAAGATGAAGGATAGCGTAGGATGGTCGCGGAATAGTGTACTCCAAGACCATTAATAGAATTATGATTATTGATACTTAGGCTAAAGCTTATCTGTGATTACAAATGGGTGCGGCTTATCCAGTGAAGATCACAATGACAATCATAATCATACAATGACTATTATTATTACATCTCCCTTCTTAAGAAATTCCATTTGTGACGCGTCGCATTGGATAACTATTTCTTTCTCGATATCAAAATAGCGTAATACAGGGCTATTTGTTAGCGCTTCCTTGACCTTTGTTAAGGCTTGTTCGTGTAAAGTCACAGGATTTTCCGCTGGCTCTCTTACGAAATCCACATTCTGTTTTCCTGTGGCGGAAATTTCTGCAGAGACCCGAATAGGGTGACCATTTCCGGTTCTTTGTCTAGTTCCTAGGTTGTAGGCAACTTGAACTTATTTTGCTTTAGTGGTGGGACAAATTAAACAGGTAATTATATTGTGCCTTCATGTTATTGGAAGCTAGGGGCAACTCTACTCGACTGGAGTCGAAAATCCAAATTATCGAGCTGTATTTTTAACATAAGAGAAAAGGAAACAAGTATTCGCGTTCTCCGCCAAGAGCGTAACGGCTGTGCTTTGAAGTTATTTATTATCAGAAAACGCGCGTGAAACAAGGGATATATAATAAGCAAACAAAACTAAAGAAGCCTCCACTGTGTTTGAATTAGATTGTTCTATCATAATGTTTGAGTCTATTATTTCCAAAAATATCATTCTATAATAGCATGCTTTACAGCATAGTCGATCGATCTCTTCACTTTAGATAGTTTAGAAGTCATCGTTTACTATTTCAACACGACGGTTTCTCTCAGGTCCACTTACTTTTGTTGCCATCAGAAATTCGCCATTTCACGGTCACTCCTTTATTTTTTACGGTTATCTGTAAAAAAAATCAACGGCACACACTGAACACGCGAACACGCGCGCTTGCCACTTCAACGGAGCTATTGCTAAAATTACCTAGTAATGACACTGATCTGGACAAAAGTATTCCTTGAACTTACCGAGATCTGGTTTGACTCTGTACTGCGCTTTGGCATCGACAAAGTTCGTAAAAAACGAGATTGCTTGAAGATTGTTGAAAGCGGGCTTGTGATTACTTGAACGGCGTGTTGGTGCGAACTCAGAGAGCTCCTTTCAGCTCGGCGGTTGATTGACAACTGAAGGTGACAAACGAATGGCGTTGGCCCTTTTATAGCGCGGTTTCGTGTTTAATATTTAATAGGCGAACCTAGCCAACAGTTAGGGACGACCGTCATCATCGACCGTATCATTATTGAAGCATTCGGTGATAATTTGAAGCGCTTCGCGTAGATTGCTGCGTCCATGATCCTTCTGAGTATCCGCAAACGATTGAAAGTTTATCGTTATTGACAGTTGATTTTAGCTCCGCATTGAATTGTATACTTTTCCGTATTTTTTGTGCGTTTGTATTGGCTATCAGTTCAGTAGGAAGCAATAATGCTTCTTTTTTCTAACCTCCGGACCTAGGGATGGCTTTCAAACTTGTAGCAGAAAGAATATTCTTAGAGACAGAAGGTGGAGAAATATGGCTACCTTCAGATGTTTGCGTGCGGACAATCCATCACCGACATTCCAGAGGCCAAATTTCTCATCAAAGAAAAGTACGAGGCCAGCTGCTGTCGCTACGAAAACATCACAGTCATCGGAGTGTCCACAACGGTAGCAATATACGAAAGATATCAGGTGCACCTGACACTCTCTGATGATAAGGCGACCGTTCCAGTCGTCAAGGAATGCTCAAAGAGCAACTTGGTTAACGAGTAGAAATTCAGTGTCAATTTATGTCAATTAATTCTGGCCACTTTGAGTCTGGTAGAAGGGGTAGTGGGGGTACTTTGAAACTTTTTCTACGGGGATGCTCTGCCCAGAGTCTGCGAGAAGTAGCGCAATATTAAAACCCTTTTGCAGCTCCAAAAATCTATACCTTTTCTGTACAACAACCATTTAGTAGTAAGTACAAGGAAAAATATGGGTATACAGAATTTGTCATTTGCTCCTCTTCTATATAAATAATTTGCTCCCCTTTTATGTATATAATTTGAGCCTCAAAACTCTACCCGTTTTTGGCAGTGCATCCCATACTCGACATGAGTGAGTACCCCCAGGGCTTTGAGCACAATGGGTATAAATTTGATATTTAACATTTGCATTCCTTTACATGTTAGTTATAGGATGCAACACAGAAAACGACAACAAGAAGTCGGATGTCCCAAAGCAGCTGTCTAAATCTAAGTTGTCAGAACTGGCACATACTTCCATACTACTGTAAGTACTATGGTGTAGACAGAGAAAAAACTTTGGTATGAATTTGCTCGTGAAGTCTAATTTTATTTTAACACTGAATAAAATCGTAAATGCTTATCTTTGTTTTTCTTCAGTGGAAAGGAAATGGGAGCCTTAGGGAACGTTTCTTGACTGATGATGCCGAAGCTTTTTATACAAAGGTGTGGCAACTGATATTCTCAATGATGATACCATCAAGCCACATTACAGAATTATGAAATAGTGGCTATAAATGCCACTCTTAGCATGCGCTTTATAGTTTCAAGACGGTCGGCAAAACAAAACTGAGAGGTGTGCATCAGTAAAATACAAAGAGACACGTAAGAGTATCTTACCTAAATATTCTAGGTGTTTTAAATGTTAAAAATGGAACCATAGAGCTTTTAAATGTACACCAGAGGGATGATGTAAGTGTTCTCAGATATATTTATAGGAGCAGACTATTTGTGGCAGTTTCAGAAAGATGGCGTGATCAAGGGTAACGAGCCTCTTGCTATAGCGACAGGCCCACTTGAGATAACTATTGATGATGAGGAACAAGAAAAGTAAGTAAATCTTTTATTTCAACACGGTTAGTCTTCCGATTGACCGTGCATAAATAAGCTACTGAGTCTCTCCCATGCATTAGACATACAAGAGACCCAGTAGCAGGACAACTATAAGTGAAGAAACTACAATAGCGAGAAATGCACTTTGCGCCCTTTCGCTCCCATGCTATTCCTTATTTCATCCATTCCAATGTAATGCCTTTAACACTGCTTTATCTAAAACTTGCTTCATTATTAATGTATGATGTCTTCAATGCTTCTGCATCGCCTAATATCTCAGAACTCTTTACACTTACTAAAAATGTACATCAATATCAAACCAGATCGTCGTCTTCAGACAATTATTACATTAATTTCTCTAGGATAAACCAACACAAGAACTCTTTTTCTGTGATTGGAGCAAAAAATTGGAATAGCAAAGCTCATGACATCAAAAGCTCGCCAAAGCCTCTGTTCAAAAAAGAACTTCAAAGAATGCTGTTTGGTATCCCAGAAGAACAGGATAGTTATGCTGATATTTCTCTATTAATTAATGATAATAATACTTCATTTTGCATTTCCTTAATTAATATATTTTTTTACATTCCATTTTCATTATCTATAATTTACCTTTTTTTGTCATGATGCTTATATTTTATTTCCTTTTCAAATAAAGAGATAATTGTAAGGAAATGCCTAGAGCCAAAATGAACCCTTAGGTTTTCTAGTTTACCACTAGGCAGAAAAGACACAAAGAAAGTAAGTATCAAAGAGAGAAAGAAGAGTTAGATCCTGTAGATAAAGTAGAGCCAGGAACCAATTTGTCTAAGTAATAAATATTGTTTAACTTTTGTGCTAAAAGAGACTGTGTTAAAACTTTTTTTTTCTAGAGTCAATATATCGAGAAGGTTTAGGAGGGGCAATGCACTCTCGGTATCTTGTCCATACAAGGTAGCAAAAAAGATAATTCTGGCTACGTGATTTTGTTTAGTTTGGATTTTCTTCAGGCTAGTCTTATAGGCACTGCCCCAAACAGTAATCGCGAATGACAAGTAAGGATATATCAGGTTGTAATTAATTTGACGCAATTTTAAAGGTGAAAGGTAGTGTCGTAGCTTCAAAAAGTACCAACATTTCTTGCTACACGGGAACAAACAAATCCGATGTTATGTTTCCAATTTCGTTTATCGTCGATCATTACTCCAAGATATTTTACATGGCCCTTTCTAAGGAAAATAAATTCTTATCATTATCAGGTAAAGTTATATTCATTAGAGTATTTAGGAGTTTCTGGGGTGCCTTTGTTACCATAAAATCAGTTTTGGAGGTTTATTGAGAATTTATTATTTTTACTTTGATCAATTCTTGGTTGATCGTAGTTTCAAGTTGCCTTGAGTTGTCGGAAAAAAATAAAGATATTTCTGTCATCAGCAAACAAGCAAAAAGAAAGATTTTTTGAACAGAGTGTAATGTCGTTTATATAGAGCGAGAAGAGTAGTGGTCCCAGTGAACAGCCTTGGGGAACTCTACATGTAACCGTTTGTTTTGCAGATTGGATATTCCCTAGATTTACGTATTGTTGTCTGTTGCTAAGGTACTTAGTAAACCAGTTCAAAGGAGTTCCCTTAAACCATATTTTTAAAGTTTTATTAAGAAAATAGAATGGTTGCCGGTATCGAAAGCTTTAGCAAAATCCAAAAAATACCACATGTATACTGGTTATTGTCTATTCATTTTTTCAAGTTATCTGTTATTTATAATGAAATGAATAAAATCAAATAATCTGTGTTTTTTCTATTTTACATCCTTCTCTTTTTCGCTTGTTATTAACGTTTTTTCACGTTTTTACCCTTCGTTTCTCTCTTCTCTGCTTCTCTCTCCTCTCACCGCCTCCCTCGACTAGCTATACTATTTGCAGGCGGTGTGTCATCTTTGTCTTATTTTAAAAAAGATATATAGTCAAGTTCAAGTTGAAGTTGAAGAAACAGTAAATATAATATATTAGTATATACTACACGGGAACCTCCATGGATGCCTCTTTGGATGGTCGACTTGATTTCAGCTTTTTCTTTCCAGGAAGCTAAATTGCATATAACAATTTGCGCGATAACGAAATTTCAAACTTATCTAATCTCATAATAATTGGGCTCGTTGTATTTAATCTTCGCTTTAAGAGTTTGTTATTAAAAACTTATGAATAAAAAGATAGTGTGTTTATCTTCATAAACCTGACAACGCGGAGCACACTCCGAATTAGGTGCACTGTGTCCCTACTGCTGGATATAAAGTACGAGGAGAAAAATCCCGCGAAAGCAGACAGCGTTCGCGTCATTTCGTCGCCCGCAAACGAAAAAAAACATTTCAGCGGTTTCTCGTTTTACGAGCAAGCGATCTGTTCGGTGACAATCGACCAAGCGCATACCAAGTACCGAATCTCCACATGTTGAAAAAGCGTAACGGAAATGAAATGAATTCGGATGGTGCAACCGGATGTAAAATGACGTCACACGCTCAAGACGTTACACACTCAAGACGATCTTCCTCAAAATTCCGCGCGAAAGGTGATTTTGAGGACTTGAGCTTGAAAAGGAGCTATTCATATCTATAGATTACAATTCTCGAGTGTGATTCTCGAGTGTGTGACGTAAATGCGTAATTTACATACGATTTGCCGCTGATACGCAGTGCGGGCTCGATGCCTTTCCAAGATTGACTTCCCGTACGATCTTTCATAATGGCGGCCTCAGATGAACCGAACTTCAACGCTAAAAAAACTCTGTTCCAAGGTATTTTATTTTAAAGCATATCTTTGTAGGCCTTGAACAGTACATTAGCCCCAGAATTGTTTTGAAAAAATGCATTTAAATTTGGTCGTTCTAGCACTTTGGATGGTGATAATACGAGCTGCCCTTTTGAATTTTTGCCGAGAGACCCACCCCAATTGAATCCCATACCGTTGAGCAACATTCGAAATATGGCTCAACAGGAGCATTATAAATCAATTTTAACGTTGGCAAATCAACAAATTCTATACTTCTAATAGCTTTTAGAGCAGCTAGAACCTTCCTGACAATAGAAGCAACATGTTCCTTCCAAGTTAGACCGTCATCGATATGGACACCAACAAGCCTTGATTCATTGACCCTTTTCAAACTTACATCACCTATTTTGATGTCAGGATTCATAGAAATTTGCTTGAGTCTCCTAAGGGAACCAATCAAGATATATTGTTTTAGTAAAATTTCTAAGCTTGTATTAGTACATACTCTTCCTTTGTTTTATAGTGAATGTGTACACCAATGGGCTCTTTTGAACTGTTCGGATGTTGATTTAGGTTTCACTGAAGTTTGCAATCAAATTATTTGGAATAATCAATACATTTGCATAAATGGTAAATCATTATACGATGAAAAGTTTTTATAAAGATAGGCGATCTTTTTGACGAATCTGGCGAGCTTTTATTTAATAAATTTCCTAAAAGAAAAATGTGTTTACCGCGCGCCGTTAATATTTTATTGATTTTTGAATATTTCCGATTGGCGATTTTTTTTTTCGTTCAACTATGCGTTTCTGCATCCTGTGGGGTGAACAATGGTTCCTGTGACGCATGAAGAAGACATAGAAAGTAGAACAAAGACCACGAAGAAGACAATGAAAGAAGAACAAAGACCCTTGTTGTATTTTCTATGTCTTCTTCATGCGTCATAGGAACCATTGTTCTGAAAAACTTCTCCCCCAAGATGCATCGCGCATAGTTGAACGAAAAAAACGCCAATCGAAAGTATTCAAAAATCAATAAAATATTAACGGCGCGAGTAAAGCACATTTTTGTTTCGCTACTGTTCCCTTGGATAATGAATCTTTTTGATGAAATGTAGTTGACTTCTGCCTTTAGTGGCACTTTAAAAATGATTTGAACAATGACACTCCAACATTATCTAAACCATACAACTGCAGTTTCTTTAAAACTATGCTATGGTGAATTAAAACCTTTTTAAATCAAGAAATAACACCCCATTTATTAGCCCATTATCCATATTTTGGTACCAGGTATTAGTGGCAAAGAGTAAGGCTGTTGATGTCGAGTGTAAAGACCGAAAAACAGATTGAAATTTAGTCAATAGGTTATTTGTACTTAAGTAACCATAGAGTTCATCATAGATCACCCTTAGATCAAAAACCTTAGATATAACAGGTAATATTGAAATGGGTCTATAGTTATTAACATCCAGCTCGTTTTGTAAACATTACTTAAATTACATGTATATATGTTGTGACACGAGACAGTTTAGAATCAGAACGAAATTAAGCGATTTAGAAACCCAACGATCGTGGTACGATTTACGATTAATGAAATGGCGCACAACGTGGGGCCGTAAAACGTCCTATTCCAATGGCTGAGTCTGAGACCAGGATCAAGAAGACGAGAGCTGGCCACCGAGGTTTTATAACCAAAGTGCTAAGCGAAACAAACGAGCTACTGAAAGAAGAACCCACCCCAAAGATCAAGAAATGACTCAAGAAAATCGATTCGACACTCGACGCAAAACTAACGCTGTTACACGACCTCGATCAGAAATACCAAGAGATATGAGAAGACGAAGTAGATCAAGATGTTATAGACGCGGAAGAATTAACCCTAAAAGTGGAATATGTTCGAGAAGCCATAGCAATCCACTGCGAAGACGCCGAACAAGGAACGTCCCATAAAACGACCACGACTCCGAATTTCGCCCAAGCGTCAACGCAGCCTATGCCTATGCCAAATCTCAAAGAACCGCCCTCTCCATTCGCTAAACCAAACGCTCGTTATTGACCTCACGCTACGCTAATTCTCGTAGCTTTTTATTCGTTTACTCTAAAACGAGTCACCCTCAGAGAAGCGTTCCTACCGTGGATTACGCGGCCTTAGCGACTGGCCAGCAGACACAGGAGCAACCGGCGGCCAGTACTAGTAGAACGAGTTCAGCGGCGATGCTGATCGCCATCTTCGGAGCTCCTTCTTGCTATTAGGTCTCTGTCTGAACAAGTGGGAACTCTGAAGATCGATCACCACCGGCTGCGAGAGCAGCTAAACCACGGCCCATCTCAAGCGGGGATCCCCAAATGGAGCAAACAGCACTTCGGCATCAACAACACAGGTTACAGATAGTAACCCATTTCCCTTATGTCGATTTCATCTACCTTCAAAACCGAGAACAAAACAAGCCAAGGGGGGCGCGACGGCGAATCCTTCGCAACGATCGAATCCTTCGATCGGTGGCGCGAAGTGTGGACAGCGTACGAGGCCAAGCTGATGAAACAGTATACAGCGAATTCGCCAAGTATCGCGCCGTGATCGAAAAGGCGAACCGCAAGTTCCGCTGGTCGGCAGTGTATGAATACGACGTCCAGTTCCAACAATCCCTAGCGGAGGTTGACGTCCCGCGCTTCAACCTAGTAGACACGACGCTCTACACCACGATCCTGGACTTGTCCACCGTGCGAAAGGAAGGTCACGCTTGCCAACGTTGCAAGTCAAAGCACCACCTCGTCCCAGGAACAGGTAACATGTAACAGGTAACTTTATTTTGACACGGTAAAAATTCATCTTTATATAAAATGGTAACTATATTTAAAAAAAGTACTTGCTAAGCTATATATATTTAAGACTACTACACTACAATATAAATGAATGAAAATAATAGTATGCCTGCTTTCCATAAATGCCGTGTTTTCTCAAATGCATCTTTTAGTGAAACAACTTATTACAGACAGATTTAAAACTGCTTAGAGATTCTGCTTGCCGAAGCGCGGCGGGCAAACTGTTCCACAGGGAAGTCCCACTATATTGAAAACTGTTTTTCAAATAATTTGTACGGGACAGGGGAACAAAGAGCTTGTTTTCGGAATCTCTAAGTGTATAATGGCGCTACGGTTTACAAAGTTGGTCTGGAGATAATCTGGCGCCAAACCATTAAGAGATGTGTAAAACATAGCAACCATGTGGGATTTACGTCGATCGGTAAGCTTGGCCCAGTTGAGTTTTTTTTAAACAGGTTCAGCCGCGGCATCAAATTAGAAAAAGTTAAAATCCTGGCAGGGCGATTCTGAAGCTTTTGTAGCTTAGTGGCATTGGTTTGACTACAGTTACCCCACACAATATCGCAATAGTCAAAATCGGGCTGCACTATGGCATTATAGGCACATGTCAAGGCCTCGGCAGTAACAAAGGGTCTGCAGCGTTTTATAGCCCCAATGCCAGAAACTATCCTTTTAGAGATATGAGCAATATGCGCATTCCAGGACAAATCTTCATCGACGTAAACCCAAGAGATTTAGTTGATTGAACCTGCTTAATAGGAAAATTATCGATAGAAAGTGCTGGAGATTTGCTAAATGTACTCAACCTTTGCCTCGACCCTATGACCATCAACTCAGTCTTCGACTTATTGAGTGTTAATTTATTTGCTACAAGCCAGTCATTTACCCTGGCAAGGTCTTGGTTTAGGTTTTGTTCGAGAATGTCAGAGTCATTGGAGGCAAAGGTTAAGTGCGAGTCATCAGCATACATTTGTGGTAAAGAATTGGTAAGGCAGTTGGGCAGGTCATTAATATAAAGGATAAAGAGTAGCGGATAAAGAGTAGCGGGCCTAAAATTGTGCCCTGAGCATTCCCGAAAGCAAATAGTAATCCGTTGATTGCGCATTTTTGAGTTCGGTTATGTAAATATGACTGAAACCAATCCAACGACGTACCTTGGATCCCGTAAAGATTCAGCTTCGACAGAAGTATATTATGGTCGACAGTATCGAAAGCCTTATTTAGATCCCCAAAAAACGCAGCATTAACGGTTCCCTTATCGATATTGTAGGCCAAAGTACCTGTTGCATGCAGTAGTACCGTCACTGTAGAATGAAGAGATCTAAAGCAGAAAAGAAGGCCGGAAATCCACTGTGGTCGGTCGTGCGTCAGCGTGCGGAACCAGGTCACGAAAGAAGCTGAATTTTCAAGTCCGGGAATCCACGAGGCTTTAATAACAATGCGCGCAAATATAGAAGAGGTAACGCACGAGTGGCATGATATGTCGGCATCTGCTGCTACAGGAAGCGAGGATTTGTACGGATTTGTATGGTTTTGGTTAGTGTCCTCTGAGAGGTCAACCTGTGGCAAGTCTATAACGTTCCCAGCTGCAAAATCACCAATACTTAGATAATATACGAAAAGGAGCATGCTTATGAGGAGATTGAGGAATTGAAAGAAAGTAAATCAACCTGGAAGCTCGAAGAGGAGAGGGAAGCGCGAATTAAGCTAGAGGCTTATAGCAGAAGGGAGAACTTGAACTTTAAAAATATCCCCGAGGCGAACAAAGAGAATTGCCAAAAAATTGTGAAGGACATATTATCAAAGGAATTACAGCTCGATGTGTCTGCTATTCAATTCCACGCAGTCCACCGCGTTGGCAAGTTGCAAAGTACAGCCGTCAATGCGGAACCACCAAGGCCAAGGCCGATAATAGCGAGATTCCTCTCAAGAGAAACCCGGATCTGGTGTTTAAGAAAAAGCAACTACTGACAAAGTCAAAGAGGTACGAAGGGGCCTACATCACACAAGACTTCCCCAGAGATGTTCAGAAAGAGAGAGGGGCTTTGGTAAGGGCTATGTTGAAAGCAAGGAGCACGGAAAGTCAGCTAAAGTTCTTGGGCGGAAATTACACTTTGAGGGGCAAACTTACGACAGTAGCACAATACCAGCAGAATACCGGTGAACTAATACACGCAGTATGTATAGGCAGTTTTTTGAATAATATCTAACTTACGGAGAGGCCCGAGACAAGTAGGTATTATGTTTGTCTTCATGTAATTATGTTATTTAACGCCCATGTTTACCTTTTCTTTATTAATATGTTAATGATCTACGAAAATGATGGAAGCTAATGTGAATTTTAACCTGCTCCCGCTCAATGTCAAGGGACTCAGGGACTCAAAAAAACGGAAGAAGTTTTTAAATTGGCTTAATAATCACGGTCTCCAAGAAGGGGTCGCAGGAATTCAAGAAACCCACGGTACCGACGACATTGAGCGAAACTGGCGTTCACAGTTTAGAGAGGAAATATTATTTTCGCACGGCACCTCCAACAGTAAAGGAGTGGCGATGTTATTCGGTGAAAAACTGGATTATAATATAGTTTCAAAGTACTGTGACCCGTTAGGCCGATTCATAATATTATACTGCACAATACAAAGCGAGCGATTTTTGCTTGTAAATTATTATGCTCCAAACACAGAAAAAGATCAAGTAAGTTTGCTTCAACAAATTATGCAAAAGATTTCAGAAGTCGATTGCACGCCGGAAACAAACATCGTATGGTTTGGTGATTTTAATTTCTTCTTCTCCGAGTCCCTCGAGGCCTCAGGCGGTAACCCAAAACTTAAAATTAAATCAACGGAGACAATGTCAGCAATTACAGCTGATTTGGACCTTTGTGATATATGGCGTTTGCGGAATCCCGACAAAAGGCGTTTCACGTGGAGAGGTGCTACGTATGGGTCAAAAATAATCCACCGCAGACTTGATTATGCGTTTATTTCAGATTCGCTTCAACCGATAGTTGAGGAGGCTGATATTATTCCAGCTCCATCAACCGATCATTCCGCACTCTTGCTCTCATTCAAATCGCTTAAGAATTCTAGGCATGGTCATGCTTTTTGGCGGTTTAACAATTCACTGTTGTTTGACAACACATTTAATTAGCAATTGATTACAGTAATTAAGGACGGTGCCTACAAAAACGAGTATTTTTTTCGCACTTAATGACTATGTGGCAATGAAAGGTAATGTAAAAGGCTATCGATTTCCGATAAAAAAAGGTAGGGTACCCACGCAAGTTTTCGAGATAACCCATCCCCAACACCCCAAAAAAGCAGAATTAGCGTTTTTTTAGAAATTACGAAAAAAAAAAAATATTTTCTCGATAGTTTTATTTAAATTCTACTTTCGCTCGTAAAATCCGCAGCTGTTATTACATTTGTTGGATTCCATAACAAATAACTGTAAATTTCGGCTTTTAAAGGTATTTTAGGGGTTAAAATTTTCTACAGAAAGCCAAAAATCTACCCTGACACCCGCTACTTTATGCGTTAAAAAACAGCCTCAGCATATTTTTCGCACGCTAAAAATTTGCAAATACGATGCGGAGGTTTTATATTTTCAAATGATGTAAAAAAATATAGGGGTAGCCACGCAATTTTTAGAACTATCATGCATTTTAACAGCAGGTAGAATGGTTAAGTGACAAATCTGCGCACCCCTCCCCTGTGAGTAGAAATTGACACTCAAAATGGCGACTATTTAAGCAAGAGGGGAAAAGTGGAAAAATAAAGGTAACTACGTGGTACATTGACTAAAAATCATTTAAATATTGATTTTAGACAAAAATGTAGTATATTTGATTCCACAATTAATAACAAGCAGGTCGAGATTATTGAAATTAGCAAGGCGAACTTACGAAGTCAGGTTCTCTTTCTGATGGCTAAATAGTTTTTCTGATAATGTTCGATTAGCGCGTTCGACAAAGGCTTGAGCTCTATGGTTATTAGCTTCTGACCGTTGAATGACCACATTATGTTTTTTCATAAGCTTAGTAACATCTCCCTTAAACTCTGTTCCAGGATCAACAATTATTGTCTCTGGATATTTTAACTTTCTTGAGTATATCTTTGTGAAAGCTTTGGATACCTCATTTGATTCTTTTGAGGTCAGTGGCTCAGCATCTTTGTATCTCGAGGCAATATCTATCACCACAAGAGCATATTTATAACTTTTTCGTCGAACCGTGTCATGTGGAAGGAATAATAAGTCCGCTTGGTGTATCTGGTTTGGTTTATTAATACTCCAATATGACCTAGGGATGTAATCAGGCTTGGCTAAATATATTTGCCATATTGCTTGTTTTTGAAGCCATTGCTTAGCAGCTGATTCACTAACTTTTGCTCTATCTACTAATTTACCAATAGCGGAACTACCTTTCCAGTAACCCTCAGTTGAGTAATATATTTTCTCCATTATTATGTAAAAGTATAATACTATTTATTATTTATATGACATCAATAGCAGATAAGATTAATCCAAATAGAGAGTATAAACAGCCTTTTGGATTAAAACAGAGACATGTTTGAACCGTGTGACTATGAACCCAAATAAAGCACAGCCAGGGGAGACATTATATGTTCACGTACCAAAGCTAGCAGACAATGTGGTTATTGTCCCAAATACCCTAGCGTTAACGTTTACCATTGCTCTAACAGGTACGGATAAGCATGCTAATAATAGATTTGTCAACAATTTGACAGCATGTTTGAAATCAAGATATAAGATACATTTTGGTGGGGAAACAGTGCAGGATACAAACCGATACGATTTATATAAACTATATAGCGATCTTCATCTTAGTAAAAAGGAAAGAGAAAACAGAATCAAACAAGGTATTCCCAGTGTCAACATGCATAAACTGCGAGCTGGCGCTGGTGATAAAGTGTCTACAGATGCATCAGAAGTGGCTCTAGCAACAGTATATAACACTAAATATAGACTTCCACTAGAGCATCCAATTATAGACAATCATGGGGTATTCTATCCAAAGGCACTAGATCAGAGTTTTATTTTTGAGGTCACACTTCCTGAATCGAAGGACCTTACAATCACTTCAGATAAAACAAAGCCATATACATATGCTATTTCCAATCTTGAGCTAGAATACCAAAGTATTTCAAGTGATTACCTTGCTAACGAGGTTAAAAGCTCTTATATAGTTGGGAAGGGATTTTATTATGAAAATATTCATCTTCATAAAACGTTCACGATTAACAAAGGAATGGATAGCATATTGAATGAGAATATTAACATCCCTCGTAGAAGTATGACTGGTATCCTACTGCTGTTTACAACACCGCATTTAGATGGTGCTCGTGATAGTGAAAGTTTTGTAAATCCAAGTATTACAAGTATTAAAATTAACATCGATGGCATACCAAACCGCCTATACAGCAAAGGTATGGAAACCTCAGATTTTTATGATGCAGCTGTCAAACGGTTCGGATTGAGTGATAATATCTCAATAAAAGACTTCTATAATGATAAGTATTGTATTTGGATCGATCTACGTACCTATTATGATAATGCTATCCACGGCAGCGGTCTGCACCTGAGTATTACAAGAGACGGCGTGCATCTAGAGATGAAACGAAAAGCAGGAGGGTCCGGAACAATTACATGTCATATGTTTACGATCGCAGACACCTTGATGGAAATCATGGGAAGCAGTCTTAAGAGTATAATGTATTAGTAATAATATATGGAAGAGTTAGCGGATAAATTACCGTTTCACTGCCTCATCGTAGGAGGTACAAACTGCGGGAAGACACGATATTTGATAGAACAGCTTAGAGGTTCATTTAGATATAAGTTTGAATATATAGTGTTAATATGCCCAACTTATGCAAAAAATAAAACCTATCAAGGGTTTGCGAATAATGATCCACGATTCTTAGTCGTTTCACCTGATGCAGACTGTAATGTTATCAGATTGTAAGGAGCTATTCTCAGGAACAAGAACACTCATCATTCTAGATGATTGCGCTTTTAGCAAGGATCTCAAACAAAGGTCAAATTATTTTATAAATTTAGCATTCAGTGGGAGACATGAGGGTATCTCCGTATGGGTGTTAACTCAACAATTAACATCTATAGCAAAAGCTTTCAGAGAGAATATAGGATGCATGGTTTCATTCTATAATTCGCCTAACGTATGTATGAAGACGTTATTTGATGAATATGGCGGTGATTTGAATATTGAGGATAGGAAAAAGTATAAAAAAATTATTAAAATCAGAAAAATACTCACGCATATGTATGAGTATGAGACATCCGTATAATTGTTATATTGAATTACCCAATCCAAGTGATTTAAATAATATGTGATTATAATAAATATAATGACAGATATTGTTGGAGAATATATTGATAATGTTGAGGAAGCCCCTACAAAAAAGGATAAGAGGCCAAAAACTAATAAGAAGAAGGATGTAGATACAAAAGAGATTGATGAAAAAAGGGAATCGTTATGCATTCTTGCTGTATTGGGAACAACACATGAATACACTGGTATGAATTTGTCTCTTGGCGATGTTAAGAGGCTATCAACATCGTTAGTTGAAAAATACTATAATCGGTATCAAGTTGTAATGGGAAATAAGGTTACTAATTCTTTGGTTGATACAGGGCTACAAGGCGCATCAGAAGTTATTTCCTATGTATGTCCTATAGATGATAAAAAAGCATTATGCAACGATCTTCGAAATGATGATTTACTTAGAAAAGAGCTTTCCGAATATGCTGGTTATTGTGTACTAAAAGGCGGTCGGATGGTAGCTCTTGCAAGTGCTTTAATACAAATCGGTAAACATATCAAATTTAGTAATAATACTCTTGAGCAACCTGTTGAAACTCTTGAGCAGTCTTGAGCATCTGTTAAGCATCTGTTAAGCAACCTCTTGAGCAGTCTTGAGCAACCTCTTAAGCAGTCTTGAGCATCTGTTAAGAACTGTTGAGCAACTGTTAAGCATCTGTTAAGCAGATGCTCAAGACTGCTCAAGCAACCTCTTGAGCAGTCTTGAGCATCTGTTAAGCAGTCTTGAGCATCTGTTAAGCATCTGTTAAGAAACTGTTGAGCAACTGTTAAGCAGTCTTGAGCATCTGTTAAGCACCCTCTTGAGCATCTGTTAAGCACCTATTGAGCATCTGTTAAGAAACTGTTGAGCAACTGTTAAGCAGTCTTGAAATATCCTTATTGATATAAATATATATTAAGAAATACTTAATATATATGTCAACAGAATCAGAAAATATTGAACAAATAACTAAGGAACCAGAAGTTGTAAAAGAGACTAAGCAGAAGGATCCGAAAAAAGTATTGGTCGGTAAACGTTTAGCAGAATACCATAAAAAGGCTAGGGATGCTATGAAGAAACAAACAGACGGTACAATATCTGAAGAGAAAACATGGATGCCAGAAATCTCGCTTACAACTGTATTATCAATAGTGGGAATTAGCCTTACAGCTCTAGATTTTTACTATAGATGGAGAAAACAGGGCAATGATAAGGATAAAATCGAAATAAAATCACCACCTGTAGATGAAAAAACTATGGTGAAAGCATCTAAAATCCTTGTAGGTATGGAATAATAAAAATGATATAAAACGATATGTATAGATGTTATTATATGTCAACTGAAAACAAATTGGTTAAAACGTTTATGGATGCAGCCGTGCTTGTTGGTCTGGCAGCAGGAGTCGGCTGGGTCAGTAAAAAGGCTATGAGGGAATCATTTATTAACGATCCAAGCTCAAATATAAGTAACTACGGAAAATGGGTCTTAGTCCTTGGTTCTAGCATGTATCTCAAGAAATATCTAGAGGATCAGAAGATTATACCCAATTCGGTATAAAAGTGTAATATATATATTATAAAATAAATGGCGACTATTGCATTGATGATAGGAGGAGCGGTGTTAAATGCTACCAGCTTTATCGGTGGAAATTATTTAGCTAGATATCTTACTGGGAATAACACAGACGAAGAACGCATTAGACATGACAAAGCGGTTGAAAAGTATCAACATGATTATGAAATATTTGAAGAAAATAGACAGAAACT
The DNA here is from genome assembly GCA_033964015.1 of Scolanthus callimorphus. Taxonomy (NCBI): domain Eukaryota; kingdom Metazoa; phylum Cnidaria; class Anthozoa; order Actiniaria; family Edwardsiidae; genus Scolanthus; species Scolanthus callimorphus. Next base: position 8,166,969 of record CM066911.1, read on the forward strand.
CATAGATTGGCAAACTGATAGGTACAAGAATCAACAGATTGCAAGCAATAACATGAGATCTACGGATGAGGCACTAAAATTGTATAATGAAACTCATAATCAAAAGATCCATTTACAAATGCCACAGTTTAGCGATTATTATAAACCATCATCTACACAGAAAAAGTATGAAATGGCTTATGTTGGCGGTGGCATGTTAGCTATTGGCTATGTGGCTTCTAAATTCTTGTAAGTGAATCGATAAGACTAAATCTATAACCCCGTCATTTCAACGGGATCTAAAGAATTTACATCCAGATATGAAAAAAGGCTTAAGGATGCATTACTATATATTCAATATATAATAATGACACTAGTTGAAAAGAAATTTGAAAACAAACACCTAAATCTAGCTATTGGTTCATATATTGATAGCAAGCAGAATATCTACTTCAAAGGGAAAGATATTGCATCAGCTCTTGGCTATGAAAAACCGGCGAATGCTGTGTTACAACCTGTTCCAGACAAGAATAAAAAGATGATAAGTGAGATCAATAAGGGGTCCCTAAAATGGGGACCCCTAAAAGATATTCCACAACACACTATTTTTATCAATAAAAGTGGATTATATCGATTAATTATGAGATCTAAACTACCAATTGCTGAGAATTTTCAAGATTGGGTCGTTGAGGAGGTCCTCCCATCTATCAGAAAATATGGATACTATAGGAGGTTTAACAATCCTAAAACGTTATCATTCAAAATTGAGGATGAATATGATCTGCATACCAAAGTTGTAGAGTTTATCAAACGGTTTTATCCAAACGCTATCATAACAGCAGGACTAGGAGAAAACCAAGATACGTCAGCCAAACGCATAGCATCCTATCGAAAGGGATATATGAAAGGTCAACCAGATCTTATAATACAAAATTGTCACAAACATTACTCTGGTCTATGCATCGAATTTAAGACTCCACAGGGTAATGGTCATATATCTGATGAGCAGACAGACCTCTTAGAACAATATGAGGAGAATGGTTATAAGTGTATAGTTTCCAACGATTATGATTTACTTATCAAGGAGATAAACGACTACATGCGTGATGTTCGTATTAAATGCAAGTTCTGTAAGCGGAAATTCAAAACAAGAACAACACTAGGGAATCATAAAAAATATTTTCACAGGATATAAAAATATACCTATATTTTAAATCATATAATATGGATATAGGCTATAAAGATACAGATCCTCTTATGAATCATGGTGATGATCATGATACAGGTGGTGAGGAAATACCCATGCATGAGTTACCTAGACCATCAACATCTACGTTTCCAGATGAAGGTGGAACGGAAGAAACCTCATTTACTGATTATAACCAACTTATTATAGAAAGAGTAAGTGAAAAAAAAAGAAGTTGATCAAATTATTAAGGAAATATTTCCAAATGCTGATACAAGCCTATTTTTATCAAAATAGATGAGCTGGGTTTTATACGAGTTAAAGCAAAAACTACGAGTACTAGAACAATATGGCATTACCTATTCAACGGTAAAAATATTAACAAAGGGTTACCAGACTCGATTATTAATGCTCTAGGGAAAGATATAAATAGAATAGCGATTGAAAATGAAGCATGGGAAAAGATGACAGAAGTATTTCCTATTGCTAATCGTGATGAACTTTTATATAGTAGAGATGAAAAAGATGGTAGAGTTATTGTTACTCTTAAAGATGGAAGTATTAAATGGTATTATTTATTTAATAAAAAAGATGGATTGAATAAAGATCTATTGAGAACGAAAACGCTTGTTGCTAAACTAGGAAAAACACGAGAGCAGATGCTTGATAAAAATGACCAAGTACAACAAGAAGAAAAAGATAAAGAGGTTTAATACAGAAACTGACAGATTTAGTAACAAGAAGAGCTAAATATACCAGTATTGAAGATACAACAGAAATAGACCATGAGATAAAAAAGACTCAAGAGAAAATAACTGAGGCTCAAGATAAAATATCAGAATTAGAGGAAGAACGTGAAGCATTAGAAGAAGGGATGTCTCTCAAAGATAGAGTCAAACGGATATTCAAGAAGTATGGCTTTACGGTGACAGCGGTAGTATTAGCTGTGGGAACTGCTATCGGTGTAATCATTTCAAATCTAAGAAAGGGATTATCAACTGTTGCCAAGGGTGTTGGAAACGATTTGAAAGCTATGGGTAAGAAACTAGGAGAGTTATTACCTGGAATGATTGGTGCTATAGCGTCATTTATATTCAAATCAGCTGGAGAAGTGGTTGGTTTCCTAGATAAAAATGCTTGGTTACTGATTGTAGCTGTTGTTATGTATATGGTAAACCGTAAAAAAGTAAACGATAATATGTATCATATGACGACAATCTTAACAATATCGATGAGATCACCAGAGACTAGGGTATATCTTGATCCTCCTTTATCAAACGTGAAGGATATACAACTGATAAGCTATTATGGTCCCACAGCTTGGGTACGATTTAGTGAAGATCAATATGTTTACAAGAAATTAGAGAATGAGACGGAAACACTACAAACCATCCCAGCAGGTGATTATACACTGTTAACATTACAGCAAGCATTTGTGCATGGTTTGAAAGGTAATAAATTCGGAATTATTATAGATAGTCATGGAAGGAATTTTATTTCAAATAAGACGGTTAATATCTGGCTGGGTAAAGAACTTGTATCAAAATTGGGTGTTCCTGAAAAAATATTACCAGGTAAATTATACCCGATAAGGTGGATACCAGATAAACCCCTGATGCTATTCTGTGATATTCTAGATAGACATAAATCATACACAAATACAAAAACCAATGGAACAGAGTTAACACTAACAATAAGCACACTATTAGCAGTTATACCATCCAAAGACTATGCTAGCATTCCTGTTTCTGTCAACACTGTGTTAAATTATTTTACAATAAAACTACTTGATATCAAAGGACGAAAGCCTGATTTTAAAAATGAACTGATTATAATCAATTTAAAAGTAACTCAATTATAATATATTATATGGAATACAACGAAATTTATCCGCAATTACATCCCACTGCAGTGGAAAATGGAGATAACTTCCGACTCCAAAAATCATGCGAGGTATTGCAAAACCTTGAAAATGAAATCAAGCATTATGAGACTTTACAGAAAAAAGTACACTAGATTGAGAAAATTAGTTGTTTGGTCAACAGGTGGAACATCTATTATTCTATCAGGAACCGCTTTGGCTCTGTCACACAGGCTTTGGAGCTGTTGTTGGTGGCCCTATAGGTGGAATAGCCGCTCTGTTTGGTGTTATTTCTACAACGGCTGGTGTAAAATTATCGAAAAAGATATCTAAGCATGAAAAAACATCACAATTAGCAAGAGCAAAGGTAAACACTCTAAAAGATATCATTTCAAAAGCTCTATCGGATAATAAGATATCTGATGAAGAGTTTTCACTAATCATAAACGAGGCAACAAAATACCATAGTATGAAAAAGGATATTAGAGTGAAATACATGAATGATGAAAAAAAGAAGGCACCAATATATCGGAACTCCGTACACAGATTCGAAAAGAGATGTTAGAAGAGATTTCAAAGAACGTGCGCTAAAAATATCATTTGACCGAACACCATATAATGGGTGGATATATGAAATCCGATATACAAAAGGTATAAATATATGATGTGTATTTTTTAAATATATATGAGTTATAAAACATCAATAATGCCTGATTTCAAAAAAGCGTATCCGAACGCTGATTTATCAAAATTTAAAGAGGATCGAGATTGGTACGCTGAAGGATTATTTGACCCGAGGTATATCGGTTGGTATAACCTAAAACATAAATGGTATGGAATATTTGCACTTGATAAACAAGCTACTGCTGTCACTATACAAGACATGTCACCTGAGGATAAATTAGTTTTAGCCCAAGATCTCGGAATTGCTAAAAAATCGTTTCCTGATAGCTTGAAGTTAACAAATAAATCTTATCCAATACCTGCGATAGACTTTGAATCAACATCGTCAGACATCTCCACACTGTTAACAAATCTCGATATCTACGTATCACAAAAGCAGAAATTCACAGCTGATATGCGAGATATTTTCAAAGAGACAACTATAACATTCCACTCCGCTAAGCAGTCAAGAAGATGGTTACAAGGCCCTGATTACAATTATTGACCACAACAGCTTAATTTTGCCGTTTGGTGTGCGACAAGTGGTTGTGGTATAAGCTTACATGAAGCTAGATCTTACCCTCCTGTGGTATACGGTTTTATAAAATTTCATGTATATTTTACGATTAGAAGAATATTATATGAGCTAAGTTGTCAATTACCTGATGATACGGTATTTGATCAGACAAATAACACATATAATAAAGTGGTTTTGCAAAGGCTGTGTCATGAATTTGGTTTACCTACTAACCCTGATTTTAGATTTACAGGTGGACGAAACCATGGATTGGGTGATATATTCTTAGACTATCCTGGGGAAGGGTATCGTAATGTACACGTTATTCGAGGGTATGACACAGAGGCAGACACATCGCCTGATAAACTAAATTTATTTTCTGATGAAGGCGGAACTAAAAATAATGGCAAGCTTGTTAGTTTTATCCGGAATGATGAGCATGGTGGTATGCAATATTCTTGGTTCACCCCTATACATAGTCATGGTGTTACAAAAGCAGGACTAGGCCGATTAAACCGATCAGTAGAAGCATTCGTTTATTGTGTTCTTGGTTCACAAGTTAGCACTAGATCATCAATCATTGGAAATAGTGGCTCAGCTCAAGAGACTCAACAGGAATTTTTAACCCTTTTTGAGAGCTCTGTTATTGAAAATAATATCGTTGAATCAGTCCAACGATACCAATTAGCTGTTCAAGAAGCGAAACTAAGACTTCATTTAGCAATAGCTAAAGGAGTTTGGTTACTACCTTCGAATTTAATTATAAACACAGAAAGTGTAACTATTAAAAGCGACAAATGATTTGGGTTTTGGTATTAATAATATAAACCGAGACATGAAACAAGTAGGAATAAAATATAATTTTACACCTCCAAAGACAAAACTACCACATCATAATACTGAAAATGAGAAGCCTGTGGTTAAACCAGTTAAAAAGCCTATTGTGAAGTCGAAAATAAAACCCACTATAACAAAACATGAGAAAAATCTTATGTATATAACTACTGTATCCAGTGCTGAAATAGCTTGGTTTATGTTCCGATAAAAGAGAAATTAATATATATATATATTATAGTATACACCACAGTATATTTTTTGTTATTAACTTCATTATTATGGTAGTCAAAAGTAAAATTATTTCTGACTATTATCCTTCTTTTTCCTACATCCTTGGGATTTTAAAACTTCTACAGCCTCAGGAATGGTATCAAGATATTCAAATTTATATCTTTGTCCGTCTTTTTTAGATACCCCGCTTTTAACATGGTTCTTACCTTCCGCACACATTTCGATCAATCCGGAGTTAATTCCAAGGTGCTTCTCACAGGCGTATAGACTTCTATAATATTTACCCTCATGTGTCTCACAGTTGATGGCTCTTACCAAATGGCGGTTTTTATGATTATCTTTAACGAATAAATAATTTCTAGGTTTTTTTATTTTATCTGTCATTTCTTTATATTATATTAAATAATTATAGCCTTAAGTCATTTTTAAATTGCCACCAAAAAATTACACAGATTTATAGTTATTTTGTATAAAAGTTTCAATTTTGTGAAAAATATTGTGTAGCTTTTGATTGGTTGATAGATATCCCATGATCTCAATACAAGTAACATGTCCGAACATATAACTTTTTAAAGTTAGGTAACTTCCTGTTTGAAAAAATATATATAGAATTTAAGAACATGCCCAGGCCTGCTCACAATCTCTGTTTTCAAGGGAATACCCGTATGGTGATGTCATGGCTGTATCCGATGCTATGTATCTGATGCTAGGTATCCGATGCTAGGTATAACATCTTTCTAGGTTTTTAGTATAACGACGTATCTAGGTTTAGGTTTAGGTTTAGGTTTGTCCACATCTTGGATTTTAAAGATTGGTTACCATTTTGGATTTTAAAGATTGTCCACCATCTTGGATTTTAAAGATTGTCCGCCATTTTTGATTTTAAAGTTTGATTGACAGGTGTGGTTAAAAAACTTGATTGACAGGTGCCACGCCCACAATTTTGATTGACAGGCCTAAAGTCATGTGATAAAAACCACAGGGATCCTGACAATTTGAAAACTGTCCCAGAACATACAATCCACCATTTTAGATTTTAAAGATTGTCCTTCATTTTGGATTTTAAAGATTGTCCGCCATTTTGAATTTTTAAAGATTGGACGCCATTTTGATTGACAGGCGTTTGATTGACAGGCGTGGTTAAAAAAATTTGGGGAATCCCCTAATTTAGTCACGTGATTTCAAAACTGTCCCAGAACATACCAGTTACTACTACTACGTGTCTCTGATCAGGGGCGGATTTAGACCAGTGCAACCGAAGCATATGCTACGGTCAGATTTGACTTTTTTAATTTGTGCTTCTTAGTCGCTTTGATAACTCCTAATTTTCTTTATTCTGGTCTTCTACATTTATTTATCCTATACGCTAAACATAATTTTCTACGTTATGTTTGCCGCTCTCAGTTAGACTTTCCAGAATCATCTGTCGTTAATGCATAATCTTCGTTGCGAGCGAGCGCCAAATTTCATCGATTGATCTTCGACAAGCCAACGATGGCGTTTGTTGCCGCCGAGAGATGATTCTATATTTAGCGACTTTGTTGCTCCTATTGCATGCTAAAAATAGTAATTCTGGCGCCCGTTGCTGGGGGTCTTGTTACTATTTTGGGGGAAACGGCTCCTATCCGCTCCTGTCAGGCGACTAAAAATAACTTTTTGCCTGACGTATTGAAACAGTTAACCAATCAGAATCGAGCACACACTGGCCTAGCGATCGTGCATAGCATTGTAGCTACTGTTTGCGCCGCCTGTGAAAATGGATTCTAACGCGGGAGAGAGTCACGGATCTTCTCCGCGAATTTTCTCTGCTCTGTGATGTTGAAAGAATATCTCAACATTCTTGATGAAAAGATTAGGAGATTGGTTATACAACACAAATCACACAAGTCACACAGTACATTCGTGAGATGAGTTTGAAGATTTACAATTTCCAAAGCCAGGAAGGCACCTAGAAAAGCATTTCTGCGTGAGGTAAGTTACAGCACAAAAAAATCCGGCTGAGTATGACTATGAAGTTTAATTTATTGAACACAGCTTGACATGGCTTGAGATTTAAGCTATTCATGTTCTGGCCCTTTTCCTTCAAGTAATAGAAGCATGCGACCACAATTATTCTCATATCATTGAAGAATCAACTTTAGACAGCATAATTTACATTTGTGCTTTCCGCTGTATTCCAATAAATGATCGTTTAGCCGATTTAGGATTGCCGGAATATTGCATTTTTATCCTTGGCGCGGTGAAGTTACACATTGGTTGAAATGTAGTGCGTCTGCGGAAAAAAGTGCAGTCAACAGTAAATGCATGATTCATACTATTGAATCCACTAAAAATCCCTGAGTGAGTTTGAAACCCACGACGACCTTGATTGTTAGAAATTTGCATGCAATGAAACACAGATTTCTATAGATGTTCGTACAGGCTAGGGAGATATTGGTTGACAACTAGTAACTCAGGTAACCCAGTGCACTATCGAAAACCACGCGCGGGCAAACACGTTTGTTGGAGATGTTTTCTAAAACTACAACATGTATATTTTGAGTAGATTTCTCTAAAAAGTAGATTAACCTGTCTGGTGTATACTTCTATGCCAACTGTATCCCGATCAATTTTTTTTCACAGTTATCAATGATTGCGCTACAGTCAGATTTTTTCCTAAATCCGCCCCTGCTGATATTGAATATCCCATGGATTGTGTGACAAACAAAGGCCGCCTAGATACATCACCAAATAACTAGCCTTGGAATTTGTGAAACTTTAACTCAATTCTTTATAAAGATAGATATAGACAGAAGCTCCAGTTCACGCAGTTAGGCGTCTAGTTGTAATGCAATTTCTTCTACTGTATTTCACCTACGCTCCGACGAAGGGCTAACCCTCGAAACGTCAGCAAAACAACATTTTTCCACAGCGTTTAACATAAATCTCAACCTTTGGTTGTTGTTGTTCATGTTCACGTCTCTGCCGACGCAGACCACCTAGTTTTCCCGTAAAACTAGTCATACCATATATTATATTGTAAATAGTTACTGAAAAGCCTCGATCTATAGGAGTAATTATCATTATCATTATCATTATCATTATCATTATCATTATCATGCTCCTCGGTACTTCGGCAACTGAACAACCAAAACCTCCCCCTGTGCTTGAAAGCAAGACCAATAGATGGTTTACAACGTATACAGGCATCATCTGATACGGACATCCCATAATCTCTCTTTTTCGAAGAGATATAAATGACAATGGTCAACTTTAGAGGAGTATAGCTACCCCCCCTGACCATCAATTGACAAACTCGTTTCAGTTGTGTCAAATACAGCCATAGGTCTATAGATGGTGTGAGTTTGGTGTTATTCCATGCGATCTTCATGAGAGAAAAATATGATAAGCAATTGGATGCCCATGTTGTTCTCCATCCACCACAAGACGCAAATCGTTTTCATATTTTTCCTATCACACGATACTAAGTCTGATAATACATTTTACCGTGACATTAGAATCATAAAATTTACCTGACGTAGTATTACTGAGATGAAATTACTAGCAATAAGCACAACAAATTTGGAGTTGATGCGCATGCGCGAAATATAGGTTATCATGCCCAGTTGCCAAAGTAGCAATCCTTATTTTTTTACTAAGCGATCAACGTTATCAGGTAAGATTTTCAATGCAACGTAGTATCCATGCAATCTTTGCCATAACGTTAAAATCTCTCGAAACGGAGTTATGGTTTAGAAGATACAGAAAGTAGAATTTTGGGAAATGCTACTATGGCAATCTTTTTAATACTCATTGCAGACAAGCTAATGCTTACAATTGACCCAAAACATCTAAAGCAACAAAGAACGACTATGGCTATCTGTTTTCTTTTCGACACAGGGTCGGGTTGCTCGGTGAAGGGTCGGGTTGCTCGGTGCGTGGTCGTCGTTCTGCAAGCTGACACAATGAAAAGACTCAAAAGACAACAGTTCATCCGCCAGCAACTACGTTAATTTGAAAACTCCATTTAAATTTTGAGGTGTCTTATTTCACTTACACGAATAAGAACATACAAATTACCGAGGCTCCAATTACGGGATTCCCATTTTTATCAGTTCTCTCAGCATCCCCCTCGTCTTTGTAAGAGAGAAAAGAGACACGAGGAAAATAGTTTTATTGCTTAAATAATGATGCAGTTAATTAAGGCGCTATGTCGTCAAAAGCAATTTTAAGGGCGTAATAATCAGTTTTTTAGGCAAAATTACGGCATCTTGGATATCACCACTTACGCGGCAGAGCCCCCTTTAAACTTGCGCGGCTGAGACCCCTTAAAAAGCAGTGAACATTCTATGGACACGTGCTCGTCGATCAGAGGTAGGTGCGAAACTGGAATTTACTGCGGAGAAACCCTCAAATATCTGATATTAAACCTTGTTTCCCTAAGGTCTCTTATGCTCATCTTGTTGATAAGTGTTCCAGGATACCAAATAAGAGCGTAAGTAAAAACAAATTATTGATTTCTTAAAGATTTCTTAACTTTGAGTTTGATAATATGCAATGTTCTAATTTGAAATCAGAAAAAGACATTAGGCTTTTACTTATGTTTCTAATGCGGATTTCATTGCAAATTCCCTGTAACTTTAGAGATCGTTCGCTGATTCTAGTTGTAGACCTTGATTTTAAAGTAAGATTGGGCCAACTTTCTTAGTGAAGTTTCTCTACAATATCTGCAAAATGGTAAGAAAACAGCCATTCATGCTGAACGGCTAAAGTCGCCTCACGCCGTTTGACTCAAACAAATTCGAGCATCAAACAAATACGTCTTAGTAGATTTTAGGCATGTTTTAGTCTAAATTTGTTTTAATTGGATGTTTGATATTCATATGCTTAGAGAGTATTTTTCTGGAAAAAAGGATTAGTTTGTACACCAGCGAAATAAGTACATTGGCTAAAAATAGCTTGCTTGTCCCAGATAAACAAGAACCAGGAAACAAGAACTTTTAATTTGTTATGTTTATAACCTCATATGCAATATTCTCGGTGGAATTTTCATATTTTGTTACTGATGCATATTATACCTATACACGATGTAGGGCACGTTTAAGGGTATTTTGTCTTCGTGACTTTTGTCTTTGCACTGTTGCGGCGACTAAAACCGATGTAAAAGCCTCTCTGTTACAGAGTCACTCAGTAATACATGTATTTAATATCTATTTGCTAATTTCAGATGGACTTTTTAGACTGAGAAACCTCTGTGAAATGTTTGCAAACGACGATATAGAATTCAAGAAGCGGTGGGCAACTAGCGTTTTCACGACGTTCTGTGAGCTCGGGGATGTCCTCGCACTTTTGGACACTGTTGGAGAGGATTATGCTGATTTATTTGCATCATATCCAGCATTTGATCGTCACCGTGACAGAATCATGATGCTAGGAGGAGCACTCCAAGAACTCTACCGTTTACGAATGGGAAGAAACATGCCAGAATTTGACCCTTCCAAATCAATTAATGCAGCCCAAGAATATGGGGAGATTGCTGCTCTCATGGCCGGGCACAAAGTTAAGCAAAAACAGAAGAAAAAGGACGAGAAGGAGAAAGAAATGAAGGAGAAAGAAAAAGACAGGGCTTTTTGCAGGCAGATGGGTTGGAAGGATGATGACTTGGATGAGTCAGGGTCATTCAGTGGATCCTCTGTTGGAGACAGATCACCCGATGAAGAGCTAGTAAGTTTTACCGATTATGTATAGTAATACCACTATCAAGAGGCAATATATATATATATATATATTATATATTATTAGATGTATTTTCATGTAATACGGGCTGATATTTTACGAGTTGTGGACGTATCTTTCCGAACCTCGCAGGGGTGAGTAAAATGTCTGCCAGTATTACATGAAAAAAACATCTAATGAGGTATTTATTATACGACAAACAAAAATAATTTCTTTCTTTTCAAGAATCACTAGCAAATGTACACGATCGGGAAACCATTCAACTGCACGCGAAAAACTACAGTTCGTATAAACCGGTTTCCTGTGTATGTACAGTTTTGGCCACGGTGGCGCGAAGATATGAGTTTTATTTTCGAGTGGCAAGAACAATATTTTAAGAATGAGCGCAGCGAATGAGTAAAATATTGTTCTTGGCAGCTCGAAAATAAAACTCATATCTTCGCGCCACCGTGTAAGTTTCTTTTTATTATATAGACAAACCAGAAAAAATATTCCAAATTGATTTCCAAGCGCTTTTGTTTTGACCGATATCCTCACTTAGGTCCCGGATGTAGCTTCGTATGAGATCTACGAGTGGCGTATTTCGCAGTAAAACACTCGTGTCTATATAATAAAGCTCCATATATGCACTCAGTTTTGACCTTGTATAAAGTTACGTCACGATCGTATAATAAATAGACAGACTATAATGATCATATTTATTACTGCGGTTTTCGCAATTCTGCGAACTCCCACTAACATTTCCTGACGCCAAACTGCGATTTGGCTTCCACCTAACAAACCTTTTCAGGCCCGTAGCAAGGTCAAAAATATTGGGGAGCCTTAAGGGAAAAGGCCTAACAATGTTCACTAGTGAAACGATAACTGATGCTTCGTTTCAGCTTCCAGTTTCTCCCCTCACAGTTTTCGTGTGGGTCGTACGGCTCTCAAATCTGTCTATAAGTCCGAAGAACCCACTAGAATTGAAAACGCAAGCCTATTACACAGAAAAACCATTTGACTTCGGAATTGTTTGTATGCTTATTATATCTCAGTAAGGGAAGAGAAGAAACAGGTAAAGTAAAATTGTTCTAAGAAATTTTTAGTTTATCATAGGTTTTTTTAGAGACTCATTCATGGCTTAGCGTGCGCAAACTTGAATGAAAATTTTTCTCAGCTCAAATCTTTCGAATTATAATTATCCCTGCACATAATAGTAAGTAATCTGTAATAGAACCATTTAGTTTTGAATGTCTATGGTGCTTTCGGCTGAGGGAAATGAGTTCTTTTTTAGTTTATGTGGGAGATTTCACTGGCCGCGATGGCCGATGGCGGCTTTGTCCCTCGCTGAAAAAATCGCTTAAATTAGAACTTAGCCAAAGGTGAATCTTTTCCAAAAAAAACCCCGCCCACTTGATAGATTTCTTTCTTCTCTTCGGGTGTGTGTCCTTCGTTTTGCGATACAGCGTAAGGATTTACACTTTGAGAATATTATTCATGGCTGCACCTTTGCTTTGTGTAAATTTGTCACTCATTTTCGCCTTAGCGCGCGAACAGGAAAGCAAGGCACTGGTGTACGTTTGTTCAAGCTGAATGAAATTTTTTCTCAACTTAAGCTTTCGAATAACAATTATCCCTGCACATTCCTGACAGTAATCTGTGACAAAACCATTTAGGTCTGAATGACCATGGTGCTTTCGGCTGTGCGAACTGAGTTCTTTTTTTAGTTTCTGTGGGAGATTTCAAAATGGCGGCTTTGTCCCTCGCTTAAGAAATCGCTTGAATTAAAACTTAGCCCAGGGTGAATCCTTTCCAACCAAAACACGCTCACTCTCGAGATTTCCACCTTCTCTGCAGGTTTGTGAACTTCTTTTTTGACGACACAGCTTCGGGCCTAAGCGGAGTGAGTGCGAACGATTTAGCCAATAAGAAACGTTTTCGCAGACAACCCGATTATAATAGTGTATATATTTTTTCTTTCCCATCTAATTTTTTTCTTCATTATTTCCATTTGTAAAAACCTTTTCGTTTTCTTCTAGCCATACACACACATCCCTGTTTGGGTTTGGCGTGGGGAGCTTTATGAGCGGTAGTTTGTTCGTGCACTTCAACCTAATAAAGCTCTTATTTTTTGCCCAACCACGGTCTCTTGTGTGTGTCTAGAGTAAAACAATTGGTTGGTCATTACTAAAGGTGATGACAGTTAATTGTTAACTTAATATACATTAGCCAGCTATTGGGAGGGCTCGCCCTGCTTTTAAGACAGGCGCATGGATTTTCGTTACCGCAAAGGAGGGTCCAGGACAGACATTTGCTTAAAATTAGAAGTTGAAATTTGATCGAATATGTACGGTCACTTGGGCAACCAAACACTGAAAATTACGAAGTTCATTTCAGCGAAGTGCTGCACAATTTCGTTGTGAGCAACTCGAAGCAATGCCGCAGGAACACCTCCTTGAAAAAGTTGAGCGGATGTACCCGGCAATAGATATTGACCTCCGCCCGCCTAATGTTTGTATTTTCAAGGTAAATATTTCTAAGATTTCGATAATCAGTTAGCCTGCTTGCAGGCGGTACTGGGTGTTTTTATCGCGGAAAACCCGGTTCCGTTCGCTGTTCGGGCGCCATCTTGGAATTTTGAGGCGAGCGGTCCCGGGGGCGAGCGCAAAAATTGGCCGAAGGGGAGGGGAGAGGAGGAAAGGAGAGAAAAACCTTCTTCTTTCCTCCTCCCCCCTCCCCTTCGGCCCACTTTTGCGCTCGCCCCCGGGACCGCTCGCCTCAAAATTCCAAGATGGCGCCCGAACAGCGAACGGACCGCAGTACCGCCTGCAAGCAGGCTAATAATCAGTATACAATATTGTTTTTTCTTGTAGGCGTTTAGGTTCTGTCCTGCCGTGAAAAGTCCCCTGGGTAACATAAACTGTACCGCATTATATTATCCAAGCGCTAGTGAATAAAAATTCTTAGATATATTATATGCTACACATTTGGAGATCTTTGCAAATGAAAGTGTCCACCGCAAACATCTCTCCGTCGCACAACTGTTATTCCGCCTTGTTGCATATTTACTTAAAATTCCGATTCTTGTGTTGAAAATGGCAGTTAATAGACACCAAACTGGGTGTTTGTCCGTTTCTGGATCATGAATGGCAAATCAGAAAGCCACCAAGCGATCGGACAGGAACGTCTGTAAACGAAGGCTTACGTTATTTCGTGTCCCATATTTTTAGCGAAATAAACGTTCTCCTGTTTGGTTTTTGCGCAGGTACAAGCTGGTTGTGTCCCACATGAAGGCTCTGGTACAAATTCTTCCCAAGGGGTTCGTATTCCAAATGATGATTCCAAGTGATTTAAAACTGACACCACCCGCCCCTCAACCCTCTCCCCTTGTAATCGACATGACATCGGTGTCCTCTCATATTGATTTACAGGTTTCAGCTGGAAGTTCAAGAGAGAATGCCTCTATACATCGGGGCAGACGCCCAGATCAACAGGTTTGTAATCGTATGATTTAAAAAAAAACCACCCACCCCTCTCCCCTTATAATCGACATGACATCGGTGTCCCCTCATATTGATTTACAGGTATCAGCTGGAAGTTCACGCGAAGACGCCACTATATCTCAGGAAAAACACCCAGTTCAACAGGTTTGTAATCGTATGATTTAAAAACAACAACACCCACCCTTCACCCCTTATAATCGACATGACATCGGTGTCCTTTCATATTGATTTACAGGTATCAGCTGGAAGTTCACGAGAGGATGCCTCTATACATCGGGACAGACACCCAGTTCAACAGGTTTGTAATCGTATGATTTAAAAAAAACACCCACCCCCCTCCCCTTGTAATCGACATGACATCGGTGTCCTCTCATATTGATTTACAGGTATCAGCTGGAAGTTCACGCGAATACGCCACTATATCTCAGGAAAAACACCCAGTTCAACAGGTTTGTAATCGTTGATTTAAAAACAACAACACCCACCCTTCACCCCTCACCCCTTATAATCGACATGACATTGGTGTCCTCTCACATTGATTTACAGGTATCAGCTGGAAGTCCACGCGAAGACGCCACTATATCCCAGGAAAAACACCCAGTTCAACAGGTTTGTAATCGTATGATTTTAAAAAAAAACACCCACCCTTCACCCCTCTCCCCTTATAATCGACATGACATCGGTGTCCTCTCATATTGATTTACAGGTATCAGCTGGAAGTTCACGCGAAAACGCCACTATATCTCAGGAAAAACACCCAGTTCAACAGGTTTGTAATCGTATGATTTAAAAACAACAACACCCACCCTTCACCCCTTATAATCGACATGACATCGGTGTCCCCTCATATTGATTTACAGGTATCAGCTGGAAGTTCACGCGAAGACGCCACTATATCTCAGGAAAAACACCCAGTTCAACAGGTTTGTAATCGTATGATTTACAAACAACAACACCCACCCCTCACCCCTTGTAATCGGCATGATACTGCACATAGGACAAACAGAGAAGCTACAAAGCTATAAAATATAATATATGATGGATTTTTTTACAATTGCAGGTTGACAGTGATATTGAAGAGATAAGAGTCGTCATTCGCGAACCAATTGTAAAATCTGGAAAAAAGAAAAGTACCAAGGCATCAGATATAAAGGTATTCTTTGATATTCTCTGGTGTTCAAAAAGGTTGATCTCTATGTTCCATGATGCGTGATGCATGGTCCCGTGTTTCTGATTCCGAAAAGCATTTTTTCCCGCTTGTGAAAAAGTGAACGTTATTTCGGAAATAATTAACCATTGTCCTGCGTAGAATATCGTCTGATACTTAGTCGACGCAGGACGCAGTCCCGAGTTGACTAAATCAAACGATATTATGCAAAATCGAGCAGGACAATTGCTTCGTCATTCAGCACATATCAGATATCTTCCGTATGAAGCAAACCAACACTTTGTTTCTTGTAAATATTCATGTAATCTAAGTTAATGTCAATGTCTATATGCATGCCTCTTTGCTGACCGTGCCTGAGGTACATTTAATTCTTTTTCTGTCATTCATTCTCGCTTGTTTTACTAAGAAAATAAAGAAAGGGGAAGTTATTAGACGTTACGGAGAAGATTTGTTTTATTATAAGGCATTATTAAACTTGTTGTTGTTGTTGTCACATCAATAGCACAACGAGTGAATTCGCTGTTTCGGACAGTTCGTTTTATTGATTACGTACCTCAATAGCATTAATATTTAATAGAACGAGGCATGTACTATAAAAATATACTAAAACGATGTATTAACCCTTCTCCTGACTAGTAGTCTTGATAGTTCAGATATTTTGAATGTTTTTAGGACAATTTGAAGTAATATTGTCAAAAATATCGTTAAATTATTCATGGTGAGCATTGCTCCATGTAGGAATGACGGTTCTAAGGACCATGTTTGTGCAGTGCATCGATGTGCTGAATAAACATGCATTATTTCCCGGCTGGGTCCGTATAGGGAAAAACTGTGACCCGAGGGCTGAAAAATGTTGACCGCGATGCCGGAAGCTGAGGTCAACATTTCCCAGGCCGAGGTCACACTTTTTCTCTATACGGACCGACCTAAAGCCGTTGAATAACTTTTTTTTCAACTCTAAAATTGAACACAAACGCGCGCAATGGTTACTGTGACCTAGGCCAAACATAGGAAAACATTGCCCGCGCGTGCGCGCTCAAGGAACCAATCAGAATGAAGAATTCGTTACCGCGCCATAGGCTGTATACTAAGTTATACTTAACGACCAAAAACAAACCATTATTAGGTGATTACAGCAGAGCACAGCAAGGACAGAGGGTCAGAGTATCAGAGACCCCACAAGGCAATTATGACATCCTTTAATTTCTTTCAGGGTAAAAGAGAGAAACTTCTCTGCCGCGTTTGCAACAAGGAACGATCACGCTTGACTGACCATCTCAGGAAAAAACACGGCTATTCACAGCAACAAGTGAGCATTTTTAAAGGGCCACCACCAACCGGGAGCCTTTGCGCCCCGTTTTCTTTTGTTTCCAAATTGATCCATTGTTTTTCGGGTGCACTGATTGGCTAAGAGTCCGCAAAGGCTGTCGGTTGGTGATGGGCCTTTAAGGCCCTGTTTTGTGCTATTGTACCCTGGATACGGCCGTGGAGCCTCGAATGTCGTTTTGTTGGTGGATCACTAAACAACACCTGTCTGGTCACTTGACTAGTCACTAAACAAAGTATTATTAAAAATAAAGTGTTTATAATGTTTAATTATTCACCTTTTTTATATTTTTAGGTAACTGATTACCTTGTGAAAAACCGGAAAAGCAAAAGAAACAATTACAAAACTTGCCCATTCCCGGCTTGCAGTCATGTCACGACTAAGATGGCAGACCATCTAATGAACACGCATGGGATAGCAAAGGAGAAAAAACCAGATGAATACAAGCGCCTTATAAAAGCGGCAAAAAAGTACGAACCGGGTGAATGTCAGCTGAAACGCCCTTTGCCTTTGCCTTCATCTTCACATGAACCCCCGACAAAGGCGCCCAGGCGCAATGAAGAATCACCTGTTAGTCCGGCAGTGCCGTGCAGTGACGATATCATAGAGCCAACACCACCTACAAAGAGGGCCATACCCGCTCGAGTCGTTAGATCGCTTATTTCGACATTTAACGAGAAACCAAAGGAGATGAGTGCTTCGTCGGATGACGACTACTGCGACTACGAGGGAGTCGAAGAAGACGATGAAGACTGGAATAGCTGTGATGAGACAGATTCGGAAGACGAGTCGGAAGATAACAATGAATTGGACTACCGGAAAAACAGCTTCCCAACGTCTGCTAGAGGAGTGCAAAACCGCATCCAGGAAACCCTCGAGGCATTTCATGAAACCCTGCTCTCGCCTCACGGTGGCGAAAAGTCAGACGAACAAGCCTTGTCGACTGTTAATAAAGTGAGCAGAATGGCAAAAAAGGCAACTGAGGGAGGAGAATCCGAGACCCTGTATGACGCCTGGGGGAAACCGGCCCACCTATGGAAAACCTTTTTTGAGGAGAACAGAAGAGATGACTACAGAACAAATCGTCAGCCCGGGCAGAAGAAAGGTTTGGCTGGGTCGACATTGCAGGGCTATAGCCATGCACTGGAGTCTTACTGCACGTTCCTCCTTGAGAGAGAATATTTCATAGATATTGGTCTTACTGAGGTTGAAAAGCAAATTCTGAAGGCACTAAAAAGCGCTCAACCTCTCTGTCGCAAATCCCTGAATAAGGATTGTGTGAGACAGAGGAATATACAAGCAGAGCGCGAAAGAGAAAACCTCCTCACATTACAAGAAGTGCAGTCATTGGTAGTTTCTGATGTGGCTTTGGCTTGCAAGCAAAGGCTGATTCAATGTCGAGATATTTACAGCAGAACAAAGAAGTGGCCACAACTGACCGGCAAAGACACTTATTTGATAAGAAACTATCTCGCGTTTCTACTAACGGTTCTTCATTCGGCCCGGGCCGGCATGATTGCAAAACTTACAGTTGAAGAGTTTGCCAATAGAAAGAAGTTCGATAACGGAGTATGGAGAATTGTTATCTATGAACACAAAAGAGAAGTGTTAGGACCACTGGAGCTATTTTGTGATGACGAAGTAGTTGACCTAATGGAGACATACCTTCACTCAGTTAGACCGGAACTAGATGACCCAGATCAAGAACCCTACTTCTTTACGACTGACGAAGGGAGACGCCATAGACCAAACAATGTTTGCAAGCTCATAGCTTCCTTTAAGAACGCCACGGGAGTCAATCTAAACAAGCCCATCGACAGCACGCGCATCCGAAGAATGTGGGTGTCACACATGGAGTCTAAAGGAGTTGCAGTGCCAGAGTCAGAAAAAGAGGAACTGGCCTTACTAATGAAGCATTCACGAAGGACAGCACAAGCGTGGTATGATCGAAGCAGCAAGACGGCCGGAGCAGCAAGAGCAGCCCGACGATTGCAAATAGAGCTTCAAGGCCCCGCACGGAGTGTACAAAATTCTCCTCAGGACTCCACAACACCTGAAATTCGTTTCATTCCCGATTCAGAGGTGCTTCCACCAGAAAATGTGACATCACGGCCAAACGAAGATTCGGATCAAGTCGCGACACCAGAGGTAGTTTCTGTGCTTGCAAAAAGCAACACAGTAGGCAAGTCCCCTTATCACAACAGTCCAGGTAGATACCAATGCGAAGCTTCAGAGATGCTTCCACCAGAAAATGTGACATCACGGCAAAACAAGGATTCGGATCAAGTCGCGACACCAGAGGTAGTATCTGCGCTTGCAAAAAGCAACACAGTTGGCAAGTCCCCTTATCACAACCGTCCAGGTAGATACCATTGGGAAGCTTCAGATGAGAAGGTGTTAAAGCGATGCTTCCGTCATGTAATCGAGCGATCAGCAAATCCTAAGAAAAGTGAAATGGTAAACATTTTCCTTACAGCATCAAAACCTAACCGAATCTGGAATATGGGGGAGTCCAAACTATGGCATGACAAGTGCTTGGATAAAATCCGCGCACTCCATTTTGCTTGGTGTAATAAGAATGTAAAGAAACGTTAGACTCCTCGAATTAGGGAAAACGCCAATACTACCCCGGGGGAGTCCAATATATTTTGGCAGCGGGGAATGATCGTCGTACCTTTTACTAGAGAATAAAGTCAAGGGTATGACGGAGTATCACAAACATACCTGCCCCAATCATATGGGATTCCCCACGGGCATTGATAAGAGACTATTGTGTATCAATATGAAACGTTGTTACTAGAATAAATTGACATATTGTTTTCCTAGGAAGAGTCATGATCGCATGGTCGCTGATTATTGTAGATCGTTATTGTAACTGCAATAATGAATGTTGAAAAGACGTTATTTGATTTCCTTCCGATGGTGGCAAAGATCAATGCTACGCGTCAGGAAAGGTTTATCAGATACACTGTCTGTTAACATAAGTTTAAAGAATAAACACTTGCTAAAGATTTCTAAGCTCTTGCATGTAAAAAAAAGTGATTGACTTTCTCGAAAGCAGAAAGCGTTTTGTATCCGCTGTAACGTTCACCGGTTAAGGTAGAAAAACACGAACTATATATTAGTAGAAGCTATGCTAATATTCTGCGTCAGCAGCTCAAGGGAACTGTATTAAATCTTTATTTCGTTGCTGTCGTTGTTTTTTGTTGATAAGAATGCTGAGTTGTTACGTTACCTGTAAGGTACAGAATGACGTGAGAATTACAAATCATTTCAGCCCATAATGTACCCTGAGGTTCGAAAACCCAACTCAAGCTAATATAAAGAGAAATGTTATTACCACCATATGCATTGCTACGCGACATCAAAATTCACTGTTGCGATCCTGAACCAGAAAGGAAATCATTCTAGGCAAGGAAGCCAAGGGACAACTTAAAACCATTTCGGTTGATTTTGCTATCAATGTCACTACCAATGTCACTACCAACCACTATCAACCCACTACAATTAGCTGAATCTAGCGTTTCTGTTTGATTGACAGCTAAAATTCACACATCGCTCATCGCAACATTGAATTTTGAGGTCGTGTAGTAATGAAAACAGTGGCAATTGCATTGTCCAGGAATCGAATCCTGAGGCGCAACCGAGAATAAACAACTCTGATACTAACATAAATGGACATGGTAGTGCTACTAGTTGCCAAAGCATCAAAGGATTGCCAAAGTAACAAGAAATCGCCATAGTAGCAAAATAAATTGCCATAGTAGCATAAAATTGCCATAGTAGCAAGTCAGAATTGCCATAGTAGCATAAAATTGCCATAGTAGCAAGTCAGAATTGCCATAGTAGCATTCGATTGCCATAGTAGCAAAGCCTGATTGCCATAGTAGCATCGATTGCCATAGTAGCAATTCCGATTGCCATAGTAGCAATTCCGATTGCCATAGTAGCAATTCCAGCTGCCAAAGTAACAAGGAGCATGCTCATTATCATTATCATTATCATTATCATTATCATTATCATTATCATTATCATTATCATTATCATTATCATTATCATTATCATTATCATTATCATTATCATTATCATTATCATTATCATTATCATTATCATTATCATTATCATTATCATTATCATTATCATTATCATTATCATTATCATTATCATTATCATTATCATTATCATTATCATTATCATTATCATTATCATTATCATTATCATTATTATTATTGCTGACGCAGCGAAGGAGCCTGAAGCGACTGAGCGAAGTCAGCAAGTTCTAATCGGCATCGAAATCTTTGCGCACTGCATTGTGGTTAAAGATTTGCAGCTCCACAAACTCAACCACAGTGCTTTGCGGCCGTGTTTTTTTGCCATGTGCTCCTCTCATCTGCTCGGGTAAGTGTTTCTCTTTCTGGATTATTAATCAGCTTTTGCATACTTTCACGACCACATCAAGACATCGAAACTTCTATAGTTCTTCGTAAGACTCCAATGGAGCTAGTGCTTCGATTTGTGGCAACTTTCGCCAAAGAAAATCGTATAATTCGTCTAGATTCTCTTAGACTCACGGCCCGCCGGCGCCTGATTTGTGCCTGTCAGTGTCACTGCCTCTTTCAGCCTTTAATATGTTTTGTTTCCTCTCTGATCAAGTGTCTTTCGCTTTCAGATTATTTCACTACGAACATTTTAACGAGGTAAGAGATTGTTGTTGTTAGTTAGGGTCCCAAACGGATCAAGACTACTTTTATCTTCTTTAACGTGAGAGTCGAGTTGTTGTCGCTTCTGCAGCTTCGACTGTAAAAGTGAACTGTCTATATTTCGAAGAATCATTGTTTTCTGTGGATCGAAGCCGTGTTCATTCAGAGATAGTTGCAATTACATGCATTTGCTTGCTTTTAATTCTAAGTTAGACTCGAACTCAAAAGAATTGGGCAAAGAATGAGTTTTGTTTGCAAAAGTACCCTGGACTCTAGAGCAACATGGATTCAGCCAGCTACGCGAGCGTGTGGAAACCAGCGTGCTTCATCGAACCCCTACAGCATTACAACTGACAAGTATTCTCTTTTTGCACTTTCAGATTATTTCATTACGGACAATATAACGAGGTAAGAAATTGTTGTTGTAAGTTAGGACCTCAAACGAGTCAAAACTTTTAGCTTCTTCGAGTTGTCGCTCCTGGCTTGAGCACAAACTGTCTTACTTTGATTTTGAATCATTGTTTTCTCTGGATTGGAGCCGTCTTCATTCAGAGATATACATGCATTTGCTTGCTTTTAATTCTCAGTTAGATTTATCTCAAAGGTATTGGGCAAAAGAATGTGTTTTGTTTGCAAAAGTACCCAGGCCTCGAAAAACTGGGGGAAAGGGGCACAATAGAGAGGACATAGGGGCCGTTGGCCCCCTTTTTGCTTAACATTTCTTGTATTTTACTGGGGAAAACTGGAAGGCGCACGCCCCCCACCCCTCCGGCCCCCATGGGCGCTAAAGCCCAGACTCTAGAGCTAGCGACAAACTGAGATAATTACATGTATTAGCCGGTTAGGCGAGCATGTGATCTAACCCAGGCAAACACTGGATTACAAACTGACACATTTGCCTGGCTTTGACATTTACATTTGTCTCAGACCATGAAGCCAAGATGAAATTCACATATACTTCTTTTTTTTTTCAGATTGAAAAGTTTCTCAATTAGCATTGGCATTTTAATCAATGCCTCGTTTTGTTGTGTTGCGACACAACTCGTTCATATAAATGTTTTAAAAGTGTTAAATGTATTGAAATACATTACTTTCTGTTTCAGAAATTCTAAAGTTGATAAATCCAAGAGGTAAGATCAAAGGATGGGTAATAGCTTGGAACAGTACAGAGCAGCAGTAGGAACACATAATGTATTTGTGTTGTCCAGGAAAAGTAAACTGTGTTTGAAAGGAAAATTTTGGAATACACTGTTGTTGTTATTTTACATGGAAGCAATTTATTTACCAACTTTAAAGGTCGTTGTCCACAATTATAACTTGACACAATTTCATCGTCTTTGGTTGACCCAAATCTATCTGTATCAGTTCTACATACCTGATTTAATTCTGCTCGCAAATGATGTTGAAGTCAATCCTGGGCCAGACACTGATAGCACAAATGCAGTTAATACTTATCTCTTTGGGCCTTGGAATGCTGCTTGTCAGGCCATTTGGTATTCAGCATTGGAATTGCCACTCAAGGTCAAACACAAAAGTTATTCTAACACTATCAAACCTTTAGAAAAACCTACTAAACATTATCAAATAGTAGCTGATGGCAATTGTTTATTCCGTGCTCTTTCTTATGCAGTAACTGGAAGACAAAATTATCACATCTTAGTCAGGCAGAAGATAATACAACATATGAGACAAAACGAAAATGCTTTACTTGCTCACATGAATAGCACTGTGGATGAATATTTGGCCCGTACTGGAATGGCAAATCTACGTGTTTGGGGAACAGATGTGGAAATAATAGCAGCAGCTTCTTTGCTAGAAACTGACATTTTTGTATACACCAAGGTTGGCTCTTTGTATAAGTGGCAAAGGTTTCCAAGTTCTATCATATCAGGATATCCTGCCAAGTATGCAGGCGGTATCTATTTACAAAATACTAGTGGTGTGCATTATGACATTGTGCTAGATGTTTCTCCTAATCTTGTTTCAAATGGTTGTCGCAAAAGAAAAAGCAACACTCAAAGTAACACCCATAGAGCTAAAGGCATACACACCGGTCAAACTCCCAAAGTTACTGATAATGTTGCAGAAAGTTCACAGCCAGAACCATTCATCTTTGCATTTTATTCTGAAAGTCAAGTGTTTTGGTGTTCAGCTCTGGACTTAGCACTGATAACAAAGCACATTAAAAGTTCTGAAAAGGCCAAACCTTTACAAAAGCCTTCCAAACTGTATCAAATAGTAGGTGATGGCAATTGTTTATTCCGTGCTCTTTCTTATACAGTAACTGGAAGACAAAATTATCACATCTTAGTCAGGCAGAAGATAATACAACATATGAGACAAAACGAAAATGCTTTACTTGCTCACATGAATAGCACTGTGGATGAATATTTGGCCCGTACTGGAATGGCAAATCTACGTGTTTGGGGAACAGATGTGGAAATAATAGCAGCAGCTTCTTTGCTAGAAACTGACATTTTTGTATACACCAAGGTTGGCTCTTTGTATAAGTGGCAAAGGTTTCCAAGTTCTATCATATCAGGATATCCTGCCAAGTATGCAGGCGGTATCTATTTACAAAATACTAGTGGTGTGCATTATGACATTGTGCTAGATGTTTCTCCTAATCTTGTTTCAAATGGTTGTCGCAAAAGAAAAAGCAACACTCAAAGTAACACCCATAGAGCTAAAGGCATACACACCGGTCAAACTCCCAAAGTTGCTAAAGTTATTGAAAATGTTGCAGAAAGTTCAAAGCCTAAACTTTCTTTCCTGTTGAATAACACAGAGGAGATGACTAATCAATGTAGCACTCATAGTGATGCATTGTTGAACATGCATAGTGACATTGAGGTATGTGACAAAAGTATGAACAAGTTGCCAGAATACAGATCAAATGTGAAAAGTGCTGGCAGTAAAGAGAACGAAAAAAGCATTAACAATGAACAAACACATCTGTCTAACTTTCATAAGGCTATCCAGTATACAATGTATCACTGTCAGATCTGCTTTGAGGCATGGCCTGTCCAGGAAAAAGTTAACTCAAGACAAGTTACTTATATTTGTAAGAGGTGTACAAGCGACAAAAAAGCTCCCAAAAAATTTTCACTTGACAATCAGATGATTCCATCAAGTATTCCAATTGAATTACAGGGTTTAACACAAATTGAAGAAATGCTTATTGCACAAGCTCTCCCTATAATGCATGTCTATCTAAAACCGGGGGGACAACGAGGTTTTTCAGGACACTGCATCAATCTACCACAACAAGTGTCAGAGCTAGCACAATCCTTACCAAGGTATCCCAAGCATGTGTCACTCTTACTGGTAACAATGAATGGAAAAGATAATGCAACATGTCAAGATGTTATTGTCAGGAGAAGCAAAGTTCAGCAAGCACTTAATTGGCTGATTCAAAATAATCCATACTATAAAAATGTGACCCTTGATTCAAATGCCTTGAATTCTCTGCCCATCAATGGTGTACCAGATGATCTCCAAACAGTAGAGATTAATGAAGCGGATTCCAATAATGTGACCACAAATAAAGAAGCAAATTCAAATGCCAGTGATTCTGACGAAGATCAGGTCATAAATGATGATACAAAAACTAGTAGTTTTCTTCCACACAATGGCAATAATAAACTTGAAAAGGATGCAATTTTGTCTGAAATTGGAACAACAAAAATCAATTGGCCCACGATAGATGATAATCCATTAAATGAATATTCAATTTCAGGCCTTGCTACTTTAGCCTTTCCTACATTGTTTCCTGATGGCAAAGGAGATCCAACAAATCTATGTTTACACAGGGATATTCCTTTCAATGAAAGAATAAAACACTTGTTAAAGTTTGCAGAGAGAATTAATGGAGAGTTGTACTTTAGGTTTGCTTCACACCCTAGGTTTTCATATTGGGCCTTGAACATGATTCAGAGGAAAAGAACAATGCAACAAACATCTGTTTTCTTTCAACAAAACCCTGGGGAAGCACACTTGACATTAGAAGAGCTCAGAAACATGGCCACTGAAAAGAAATCACAGTTATTTATGACAAAGGTTTCGAGATATGTAGCCAACATCACTGGAAGCTCTGCATATTGGTACAAATTGCAGCAAGATCTTAAGGCAATCATATCTTATAAAGGTCCACCGACAATATTTTTCACATTGTCTTCAGCAGATATGCATTGGCCAGAATTGCATCAACTCTTAAGCCAAAATGTAGATAATCTTACCTCCGAAGAAAGGCGAATGAATGTCATAAACAACCCTCATTTAGTAGACTGGTTTTTTACTAAACGTGTAGAGGAATTTATAAAGAAGTGGTTGTATGATTGCCTTGGTGCAGAATGGCACTGGTACAGGTATGAGTATCAAGCTCGAGGAAGTATCCATTGCCATGGTATAGCCAAGCTTAAAAGTGATCCAGGTCTGTGTGATCTTACTGAAAAGGCCCTTAAAGGATTTATTGCTGAAATTCATCGGACAAACATGTATTTCTGATAATATATGTGCCATTATTGATGGTAAAAAAGCTTCACAGCAAGTTTGTCAGTATGTCGATTCTTTGATGTCAACTTGGAATCCGTGTCCCCTGACACTGAAATGTGGATAAAACCAAAGGTCCATCCATGTAAACTAAGACACAGATGTGTTACTGATGTAGATGAAGACTATGTTAATTTGTTGAATACTGTCCAACGTCATACACGCTGTAGTACAAAATATTGTCTAAGATATAAACAAGGTTTGAAAGACATGCAATGTCGCTTCAGTTATCCATTTGATCTATGCCCACAGACAAAATTAGTTTTCGAACCTGTTCATAAGAATGATTGCAAGTCACCTCAATTCCAAGCCAAAATAGTGACAAAGAGAAATGATGCTAGGCTTAATAACCACCAACAGATTCAGCTGCAAGGATGGAGAGCAAACTGTGACATTCAAGTTGTTATAGATCACCACGCATGCATACAATATCTCTCAAAGTATGCTGCAAAAGGTGAACCTAAATCTCCAATGCTTACTGAAACTTTTGGCTCAGTATTAAAAAATACAGATAATGATTCAGATGCACAAAAAACAATGAAAAAAATTGCTATGCGCACACTTGGACAAAGAGACTTTAGTGCACAAGAAACTATGCACTTACTTTTATCCCTGAAATTATATAGTACATCATTTAATGTTGTTCCTGTCAATCTAAATGGCTCTCGCAGAATAAATCCAAATCAACAAATGAATTAGCTCCTTGTACTAAGGATTCCCTACTTGATATTTATGCGAAACGTCTTCATCATGTCAGAGATTTTCCAGATGTGAAACAAATGAGTCTTCTGGAATTCATTGAAAAATATAGATTAGTGAAAGGCAAACTGGTTCACCAGTCATCATGCATAGTACCTCGAGTGTTCCCCAGCTATTCTCCAAATCCCAAAGGTAAATTTTACAGTTCATATTGCAAATATCAGTTATTGAAATATAAGCCATGGACAAACAATCCAAATAATGCATGGGACAGCAAAGAACCATGTGATCAGACATACATAGATGCATGGCATGATTTTTTGACTTCTCCCGAGGCTGTATTACATGTTCCAAATTGGGAGGAAAAGTTGCATGATGCAATGGAGAACGCAGAAATAGAAATATCTGATGATACAGACATGGTAGAAGATGAAGCACATCAGGAAGAATGGATGATACTTGCTTCATTTCACAGTAATGGTGTTAACAGTGCTTCATCTTCAAATGTTAGTTGCTTTGACTGGCAATGTGATGCTAATAGATACACAGCCCAGCCCATAGGAGAAATGCCAAGTTGGATAACATCAAAAAGAGAAAGCTTTATCCAAAATAAACAAACATTTCCAATTAATACAGAATCATTCAGTGATGAACAGCGACTAGCTTATGAAATTGTTACAACTCACTCAGTGCAAGAGAAACCAATTCATTTAATAATAAATGGAGAGGCTGGAACTGGTAAAAGCTATTTGATATATGGATTAAGCAACCACCTTCAAGATAGATGCAAGGTTACGGCAACAACAGGAAAAGCTGCTTATGCTATCAATGGTATAACTATTCATTCTTTTTTAAGATTACCTATCACCCACATGTCACAGAAAGACTTAACAGGTCAAGCATTGATAACTTTACAGGAAAGACTAAAGCAGGTAGATTTCATAATAATAGATGAATATTCTATGCTTGGGCAAGTAACTCTTGGATGGATTGATAGACGATGCAGACAGGCAACTGGTCTACATGAAGAACTGTTTGGTGGAAAGTCTGTTATTTTGCTTGGAGATCCTGCTCAATTGCCGCCTGTGGGAGACAAACCATTGTATCATTCTAAACCATCAAATGTAATCGCAGATCAGGGCTATACTGCCTACAAATTGTTTGATAAAGTTGTTATTCTGAAAATCAATCAAAGAGTGCTCGGTTCAGAGCTTGATCAAGTTTTATTCAAACAGTTGTTAATGAGATTAAGGAATGGTGAGACTACAGAAAATGATTGGAAAGTGTTGTTAGCCAGGCAACCATCAGAAGTTGATAACATTCAATGTTTTAAAGATGTAACACGATTATATTACAGCAACAATGAAGTAGCAAATTACAATTACCATCGTTTATTAGAGCTGAGACAGCCTATAGCAGAAATATTTGCTTTACATTCCAGTGCAGATGGAAAAAATATCAGTGCCCAAGAGATGCTTGGTCTGCATCCAAAGCTTCTGTTAGCAAAGGGTGCTAGAGTCATGCTCACAATGAATCTTTGGCCATCAGTTGGTCTTTGCAATGGTTCAACAGGATCAGTTGTGGACATTATTTATGAGCCTAATACACACCCTCCATCATTACCTGTTGCAGTTATAGTGAAATTTGACTCATACTCAGGTCCATCTTTGACTAATGATATGCCCTTGTGTGTTCCTATTCCACCAATCACAGCCACAGTTCAATCTGGCAATACAATGCATGAAAGACAACAGCTACCTTTAACACTGGCATGGGCATTAACAATTCATAAAAGTCAGGGCATGACTTTGGAGAAATCTTGGGTTGATATTGGCAAAAGAGAGTGCACGTTAGGAATTACATATGTTGCCATCAGTAGAGTACGTAATTTGTCTTCATTAGTTATTGAGCCAATGACATTGGACAGACTACAGAAAATCAAGAATTCTGAATTGTTAAAATATAGGTTAAAAGAAGAAGAGAGACTTAAGCAATTGTCTGATAAAACAACTTTGGAATACTCTAAAATTCTTTGCTAGGCTGAACGTTATGATTAAAGTGTAATAATTGTTTTCTTAGTGTTCTTTGTTTAATACCTCTCTAGACTAGGCAATCCTAAAGAATGAAACGTGGAAACAGCACAAGAAAAAGTAAGTATCTCAAAAATGTCAACAATAGATGGTAAACTGTAATTATTGAGACCCAATCATAAGCCCCCAAAGTTGCCTAATTCCTTTACATAATAATTTCAGCCCAACCTCAAAAACAGCCTGCAGCTGGTTCTTCCAAGCAAACCCCTCCAAGCTCTCCAACTAAACAAGATCAAAGTAAGTATAAGTGAAGCTAAAGAGCGTTTTATGACTCGCATGAAAATGGACACATGGTTTGTTATACAAAATGGCCAAAACAGACAGGTGCATATACTTTTTAAGCTTTTTTAGTAGTGCTGATATCAATTACTTTGTCGGCTACCCTAGGTGTACTCAATTCAATTCACATTGCTCAAGTGAGATCTGACATCCTACCTGCTAGGCATCTGCTTGATCTCGGATTTTACTCAAAGAAATGTTTAATTGAATCATACACCTAGTTCAATAAGGGTTGTCCGCAAAGGACCATGGAAGAAACCTTTTTAAAGATTTTTTTTTAAATCACAATTTTGATTAGCTATTTTCTCACAACTCTTGTTTGATGCTTTGATAATTAATGTTCATGTTGCAAAATGTGAGAGAGATTTTTACCTCCCATGCTCCTTTTCAGTCTTAAGGCATACACTATTGAAGGGCAAGCTTTATTAAAATAGGTATATGATCAACCCACAATGTCTTGGTTGTGTCTGGTGATTAGCTTCAAGCAGCCAAGCTGTCTCTATTTGTTCCTTTATAGAACCTAAACAAAGAATTTTGCAAAATCCAGGTTCTGACTAACTGATTTTGTGTGGATATCATTTTTTATATAAAAACTATTTTATCTCTATAGAAAATATTCCATCAAACCAAGATATAGCTGCAGCTGCTTCTCCTCAAACGCCATGTACCTCCAAGCAAACCCCTCCCTGCACTCCCCCTAAACAGGAACAAAGTAAGTAATATAGCTCTGTGTGAACAGTGCATCATTAGTTGTGGACAAAAAAAAGGGTCATTTGCATACTGAAACAGCACTAAGCTCACTTTTTTATCTAATGATGCATTATTGTTCGCGGAGCTCGATTCTGAAACCAGGGTTCACACGGTCATGAAATGTCATGGAAAGTCATGGAATTTTATCAGTGCATTTCTGTGTGAACCCTGGAAACTATTGATGCGTAGATTGTTTCAATTTACCTCAGAGAATAGTAGCCTCGTCCGCAGACTACTCATCTGTCAGCTCTTACATAACAACACTGGCTTCTGTGTTCGACTGACGTTGAGTAGTCTGGCATATTTTTCTATAATTGCTGTTTGCAAAGTGAACAGCAAAACTAATCGCGACAAGTCCCCCAATGTTGATGCTGGCGAGATTATATACCCCCCCTGAAGTGTCTGAGGCTAAGACAATAGCATCTAGTAATTCTAAACATTGTATTTCTTATTTTTCCTTCCAGATGCACCTCTGATTTGCTATCTGCATAATTTGTCCCCAATGAAAGTAAGCCAATTGAACAACAGCTACTTTGATACTACTATTCAACTGAGTGACAAGTCAATGAGGGCTGTATGTTTTTCCCCGGAAAAGCATTCCCCAATGAAAGCCAAGCTAGAATCCTCAGCACCTGTCAAGATAACCAACTATCAGATCAAACGCAACAAATATACAGATGAAGATGAAGTGCACATAAACAAACGAACGAAACTCGAAGATCCCATCAAGAATGAAATCACGTTCGAATTTGAGACCCCAGAGCAAGAGGACAAAGATACGACAGAGAACAATATTCAAGAAATAATTGCCGACCATAGTAAAAGCAAAGTTAACATCACCGGAAGGATCACTAAACTAGAAAATCCAACAATCATAACAACAAGTGGCAAGACACTGACCAAACAAGAATGTACACTAACAGACGAAACAGGCTCCATTAGATTGGTACTCTGGGAAGATGACATCAAGCGAATACAGTCTCGAAGCACTTACAAGCTCTCAAAGGCAATTGTCAAAACATATGATAAACAAAAATACATCACTCTTAATAAACAGACGACTATCGAGTTGTCAATGTCCCAAGTTAACAGAGAAGACGCAGTCGTGCAAGACAACTCGCAAAGCATGCTGGAATGCCCTGCGGAGGCCGTCGAAAAGGTGACAACGTACATGTCATGTTCGAAATGTAGTTCGTCTTTGCCACGAGATCAAGACGACGAAAACATAATCAAGTGTTCCAACTGTGGCATGGCCAAATTAAGAGCCAAATGCAAAGCAAGAGCCCTGGCAAAAGTAGTGTTTACAAAAGCTGACAATGCAGGTGATGTAACCCTGACAATTTTTGATGATAAACTTTCAGAATTGCATAAAATATACAAAGAACAGTCTGGCGAGGAGAAAGATTTTTTCCAGATGTCAGAGAATGACCTTACATTGATGCTCCTGACTGTCAGTGCTATGATAACACACAATTGTAACACTAACAGAGTGGTGTCCATCTCAAAACCTGTCCAGTCGCCAATGCATTGACAAGGACCATTCAGACTGTTTCAGCTCATGACTTGTCGATTGTTACACGTTTCAAGATTGTTCCCTGTTGTCGAATGATGACCTTACAGCTTTGCATGTGAAAGCAACAAGTATCTGCAACACTTAAAACATCCATATCATAAATCGAGTGCACTGACTAGACAAAACACTCAGACTTATCGATTATTGTTACACGTTTCATAGAAGAATTTATAGAAACCGAATGAAAATAGAACTATCATGTTACTGTTACTGTTATTAACCTATATATATATCTATTTAACATTTAGTTACAAAACCTGCCCAATAATTATGCTCTCATGCAGAACTCTCAAAAGTATATATGAAATATGCATCGATATGATGACACCAGCAAAATACGTATAATAGAACGCTACATTTATCGTTTGTCAAACTTATAGGAAGAAATCACTTAGAAACCATTGTTATACCGTCAAACATAAGTCAATTATCTTAAATAAAGTTGATTACGTTGTGTTAACTTCGACTGGTTGTGTTGATATATGCATTAATTTTAGAATAACTGAGCAACGATCAGGGCCTAGCCTGAACAGGGGACAGCCAGGAGTTTCCTTAGGGAGGCTACGCCCTTGCTGAACCCGCACGACTCAACGATATCAACGCACAGGATGATTCTCATTTAGCCTTCAGTTTATCAAATGTGACTTATTTTCTAATTGATCTGCGTCTTTGAGAATCAGCGACTAGAATTTGGTTGTTGCAGCACTTTTCGCCATTTTGGTTAATTTTGCCCTAAACGACAAAACAGCGAAACTTTTGATATTTTGTTGGGAGAAGACCCTTGGGGGAGGCTTTGTCACGTGACCACAATTATAACGGTCAAAACTAATCATGGCATCGACATTGTTCTTTGTTTCGAAGTAGGTCACGTGACACAGCCTCCCCCAGAGTCTTCTCCCAAGTGGAGCAAGCACAATCTCGTACCCAGATCCCCAAATCTTCTTTACTTCTGCTGCGCATGCGTCGCCAGATGCGCAGCAGAAGTAAAGAAGATACGGGCCTGGGTACGAGATTGGAGCAAGCAGCAAGTGATTACACCAATGACATGCGCCCAACCGCTGGCCAGAAGTCAGCAATATCAAGTGCAGGCCCATGACGAATCATTGCACGAATTAAGTGCATGAGATTCTCTTTGCAAAAAACGAGCCTCTACGGCCTCTACACCCGACCTTATTCGAGACACCCTGCCGGTTTTTTTGCCCTATCCGTCAGCATTTACTGCTGATAGGCAACCTAGTTATTATTATTATTATACCATTGCTATATTACCTGATTTATGATGTTTTGATTTGTTGTAGTAGTTACATTTTATCTAATGACTGTATTTCATAGACACATTTAAACAGCTATTTGGCAATTGACGTAAATGTGCAAATGAAAACGGAATTCAAGACACCAGGCATTTTCATCATAAAAAGGATTGATAAGTCTGCAAGAAGCTGAAGACACACCTACCTGGAATACACTTACTGTAATTAATAATAGAAAAATCCAAAACAAGTGTTTCCATTTGCATTCATGGAAGTTTTATGTATATCAGTTATAACATTTGCTTTTACTGCCAAGGGGGGTGGGGAAGATTATTGGATCGAAAATCTTTGATTAAAACTTTCATTTCTTTTGATCTGGGGGGCTAAGCTCTATACATTTTCAACATTGAGCCCCCCTCCCCCCCTCTCCGCATCCCCAGTTTGAAAACTGTTCCACCATCCCTGTATTATAAGATTACAAAAACAACAAAGCAAGGGACTTTTAGGAATTCATGGTCACATTTGAAAGCCCATCACTATAAGTATGGAGTACCTCACCCCCTGCTCATGCTACCATGGAATTGCTTTGAAATTAAGCCTCCTGAAATTGCGATTTTAGTCTTCAGTATTCTTAGTGACATCTTTGCAAAATAAACATTATTATAATACATACACACAGTTTAGCTATATTGTAGATATTCATTTGGAAATGGCTTCGAGGCAATCAGCAGTCACGAACACCATTTCCTAGGTGTAACGAAAAAGATACGTCCAATCAGGAGCTGTAAACTGATTTTTTTCATTGTGTACAGACAACATGTGCTTGCAATGTTTTTTTGGCAGGAGCTCTTTCACTTTCCGATAACTCATTCACTGTCTCAAAATCTCAGTTTTTCATTTTTCATGCAATCTTTACAACAATCGACTTGTCAGTCACCGACTAATTCTGTGGTAGACTTTGTTGATTGCCCAGAAAATAATACATAGATTTAGCCACTGGCTAAAAGCGGAGCTCCCGGTTACATATTTTTGTGTGTTAATGAGACAAAACGGTAGCCATTGTACATAGATAGCCTTGCACCGTCATACCACGTGACCACGCAATTGCACCCCCCTTGCCACCCCTTGTTCGAAATTAAAAAATTACGAAAAAGTTTGCTTTTTGTCGCCTATAATATCGGAACTCCTCAGCGGCCGAAGGCCGCAGAGCGGAGCACGCAGAGGTATCGCAGGAAGAATACAATAGCTCGAAGTAGAACTCAGGTATACTATCGACTTCTGCGTGTCTGCGTGCCTCACCACAGGGAACCCGGAACCGTAGATCATTTTTCTGCAGGACTCTGTCTGTACCTCCGTACAGAGTATTTTTTCTTCTTTAACTGTTAAAAATCGATGACAAGACGAGAAAAATGGAGAGAGAATTTGAATAGAAGACCAGAAAGACGAGCAGAGACCTAGAAACAGCGACGGGAAGAAGCCGGGCAAAGCATGAAACCACCACCAAAGTGTGCAAAGTGAACACAACGAGCGACGGTTTTTACTCTTCGTCAAAAAATGAAACGTTTGATCAGTTGACAAATCACGATTTTAGTGAATTAGTTACCAGTAAAGAAGTTGAAACCGATGTTATGATTACGAAAAAATTGTTTCTCGAGGGAAAGAAGCAAAGCGAGTAGAGAAGAATACCACAGTACATGTAGAGGGAAGTCGAAAAAGAAGACGAACAAAGAAAGAGCTAGCGCGGCTTAGCGCGCGTGAGAAAGACACAAACAACGACCAGAAACCCATTTTCAAGGTAGGTACTTGAACTTTGTAGCTAAAGTATAAGGGGGCATTCAGTAGTAATCATTTTTTTATC
Source organism: Scolanthus callimorphus (assembly GCA_033964015.1). Classification (NCBI taxonomy): domain Eukaryota; kingdom Metazoa; phylum Cnidaria; class Anthozoa; order Actiniaria; family Edwardsiidae; genus Scolanthus; species Scolanthus callimorphus. The sequence goes on from CM066911.1 coordinate 8,201,685, forward strand.
TATCGCAAACTTTCATTCGAGTTTTTTCCGCGCTTTTTGCGGTCTTTCAATCGAGTAGTTTCAAAAAGGAGAAAGTTGAATGCGACGATCGTGCCAGTGGCCGCTCGGGGAATTAGTCGTTTTTACACCCTCAACCATTGTGGTTTAAGCTTTTTTTCTGGATTGCAATCAGAATACCGTATTTTCTAATGCTTTAAAATTATATAGTAGAGCTGACAACTGGCGTGGCTGTGTTTATACTTTTGGCGGGGAGACTGAAATTGAGAAATTGAGACATTTTCGACTTTTCAATTTGGTTCGGCTACAACGATTTTTCAGGAGAGAGAAAGACGGGTTGATTTACGAGCGAGGACCGATTCTAAAACTTTTGTGTTTAATTTAATTTTGTAGAAATTCCCAAGATGTATTCTTGGCTGCAGCGGATGATTCAAAGAGTATTTCACATATGACAGGCAAGTGGAGATCTATCTTGGAATAATTAATGCTCTCTGTCATTTTTTTTTTTCTCTGTCCGATGTGTCAGAAGGCATGAACTTAGAAATGTATGGAATGTGCGGAAATGTATAAATTTTGCTCAACATAGATGTTAATTTTGCTCAACATAGACACAATTCATAGTCTATAGTTAAAAGATATTGCTTGAAGTTTTGACAGGCCCCTGAAATAATTTCATAAAATGGTAATCATCAGGCACTCCTATCATTTTTCAATACTAATAAACAAATATTGCCTTCCAATAGAAGACTACTTTGTGAGGGTCCCTAAAATGCTCTGGATCATCTGTATCCCAAAAGCTGGAAATGCGTCAGCATTTTGGGAACCCCCAAAAAAATTAATTAAATTCTCCCTCAATCTTAGTCTCATTTAAGGTTGCAGATCTCTTTGTTAATTTGTTGTTATCACTTTTTGTGAATGGAATATACCTTGAATATACTAAAAAATACATCGAAGATACATGTTATTTTTATTTCTATGTATGAATAAATAAATAAATATTATTCATTCAACATATTTTCCTGCTTCTGATTGGCATTCTGTCACGACGTTGTCTGGTTATAGTTAGGAGAAAAGCCATTTGACTGCACTAGGCAAGAGTTTCATTGGCTAGCTCAGATAGTTTGATTGGCAGAACAGCAAAGCCAAAAACAAACTGATGTTTTCAAAATGCGGGTCACGATGCATGAACAACTTACAATACAATTGAAAAATTTGAATTAATAATAAAACATCTGAATAATTATCCATATATATCAATTATTGCTAAGCATAGTGGTTACATCCAATCACCTTTCACAAAGTTTATTTTTTATGAATTATCTAAATTATCTAAATGATTTCAAAGAAGACATAGGTTATGCTCACTTTCTTTTTTTTCCCACTTAATTCCTTTACCCTATTGAAACCATTTTTTAATTGAAAATTTAAAGCTATGAATGTAAATCTGTGTTCACAAATTAATTACTCTGAGAAATCTGTAAGACTGGCCTGCCTCGATTAGTTTGTACTACCTGCGGCTCAGTCCCTTTAATTATTTGATATTTTATCCATCACATCACATGTCTTGTCACTCTTGTTTCTCAGTACCTTTTTTCTGGTGATATATCACTGAAGATTTTTACCGTGTATAAATAAACGTGTATGTATGTATGTATAAATATCTCAATAAAAATGAATGAATAAATGAAAAATTCTTACTTTATTTCATTGAACTAAAGCATATATACCTAAATCAAATTACCCAGACAATCTTGAATGAGACTAATATCTAGGGATAATTTCATTCAGTTTATTTTTGGTTCCCAATAAGAAACCAGAGGATTCAGAGCATGTTAAGGACTACTCACAAAGAGTTCATCTATTGGCAGGCAAGTAGATATTCTCCCATAACAGTTGCTGTTCTTGTAATATGATTGGCTGATTTGCAATGGTAATAAGAGTGCAGACAATGCTGCTTGCTTCAGCATGCAAGCACGCTTCTAAACCAACAGAAAACAATTCCAATCTGCCTGCAAATTCCCAACAGAAAATGCCTATTTGAGCAAAATCTTTAATTTTGTCATGGTAAAAACACGCCTGCGACTCGTGCGTCCACAACATTTTGACAACAATAATGACATAAAGCGTGGTAAATAAGAGTCCAGACAATGCTGAACCTTTTTCGATTTGCTAAGTATTTTTCATTATTATTGAAAAAATATATAGTGATAGGAGTGCCTGATACAGGCATAAGATAATTGTGTTTGATATAATTAATTAATGCTGTACGTGATTTGATAAACTCATTATTTTTGTGGCTCTTACAAAAAAAATGGTACTCCAGTATGTTCAGCTACTAAAATACCTGTAAATATCCATAGCCATGCTTGGTTTACGTAAGACTGGTTAATAAAAGATCTGTCTTCAAGGCTCATCAGACTTATTGGTTATTTTCTTTAAATTTCAGTGACAAAAGCAGCCAGAGGTGGCTTTTGGACAGACCATACCATGACACAAGTAAAACATAATTAGAACAGCACCTTCCCTGGGAATTCCTAGGAATTCCAGGGTGGGTGGTTGAAGTAGAGCTTGGAATACCAGGGTGGACACCCTTAAATACGAAATTCCAGGGTGGGTAAGCGCAATTCCCAGGGTGGTCATGAGAAAATCACTGGAACTCCAAGCGTGGGTGGTTCAAATTTTAAAAATCCAGAGTGCGTGGGTAGTTGTGACTGGGGTCCTCAACAGGTGAGGACTGCCCATTCCTTCATACCCGAGAAATAAATTTGACTGTTCAAATTTTAGCTCATGCAATCCTGGTCTAAATTACATATACCTTTTGCGCTTGTAATCTAACTGTAGGATCACAGATTATGGAATGACACATTAATTTTTATGGTTTCAACAAGAAAAACGCATGCCAAATAACGTATTGTACTTTTTCATTCAGATGGAAAACATATGTAACCAGAGCTCCGCTTTTAGCCAGTGGCTAAATCTATATATTAGTGACATTAGTTGGCATTTGTTTAGGTAATTACGTAATATTCTCTCAAGAATTTGATCCAAAGGGCTAATGCAGCAAGAAAACGGACCGCTAATTACTCAGCTATACTTCACTCTTGCTCCAAAGTATATAATTTTACGCACATAAGGCGCACTTTTTATGTTGTTTGTTTAGCCTTAGTTTGCTCTCTTGCACACTTTACAACGGTTATTTCGAACAAAATGCACACACGACTGTGCGCAGAAGAGATGCGCTGTGCAATACAAGGGAATCACCTTAACAGAATGCCCCAACACACTAGAAAAAGGCTAAAAATCTTAGTTGTTGATAACTTATAGTTGTCAACAACTAAAGCAATTTCCTTTTTCAAAAAGGAAAACAGCTTAGTTGTCGATAACTGAAAAATTATGTTTTTTAGTTGTCAATAACTCTTAGTTCTTGATCACTAATAGTTGTCAACAACTAAATGTCTGGTCTGTGGAGGCCTTAAACCTTAATTTTTCAGTTGTCGACAACTAAGCTGCTTCCCTTTTCCAACACTATTGCAAATCGTGCCGGAATTTTACCAGTACCGTATGAACAGGCAGTACTGTACCAGAATTGTGCCGGTCCGGTTTTGTACTGGTTTCATGTGAACCGTGTCTCAAACAATATAAGTGTAAAAACCACCTCAAATAATGAGTCACAAGAAGTAGTTCTAGATTTTCCGTGACAAATAGCCATAATAGATCGGATTTAGCCACAGGTTCCCCAAGCTCCATGGGAGTTTAAAATAATAATTTAAATAAAGCAGAAGTGGTTTTAATACCTTAATATACACTTAATGACTGCTCCCGAGGGTAACATCAGTTTTGTTTCCCGAGAATCTAGAATCTATCACTACATGAATCTATCACATGGTCGCTTGATTTTAGACGTTTGAATGATTGCTTTTCAACGGCTTTTCTGCACGCAAGACTTGTCATACGCCTTGAGAGACATGGAATAAGCAGGTTTTTCGACCTGAAATTCCCAAACAACGTAAGTTTTGCACCGTCGATTGGTTGAGATGAATAGTTCTATCCTTTCGCTATCGCCAAGTGGCTATTTTGAGCAGATTCAAGCGTTTGTTTCGAATTTATGGCTGTTTTGGCTTGGGAGGTGTTGTTGAAGTCTCCAACCTTTGAAAGAGATTTTATTTTATACATACTGAGATTTTCACCCCAAAACTCCTTGATTGTAAACCCAGTTCGTGGCAGTCCAAGCCGTGTATAACACATCAACAAGAGAGCCTTCGCATGCAGCTACTGTGACAGCCGATGCGTTTTTATTCATGAAGAACTCGTCAATGTTTCCCGCTGCAGGTCCTTTTAGCGGCGCTGTGATCGACGGAGGACATTTTAATATAACAATAATAACAAGTCACTGATAGCAAGTTCTTCCAGTTCGTCCGTTTCTGAGTGTCGTTCCTGCAACAGGATCAAACATGTGATCGACAGCCCACCACTTTCGTAGATTTTGTAGAACGTAATGCTTTAAGAGCGTTTTGCTCACTTTGTGGTAAGTGACCTACAGAAAAACAATGTTTGCTGCTTATTATATATTATCCTGTTCCTTTAAATGTTTCATACAATGTTTGTAATTTGAAACAATTGTTTCTCCACTGTGAGGACTTTGCTTCTCGTGACTTGTGAGCCATTCAATTCGGTTACTGCACTTTATCGGGTTCTCTTGTGTAAGCATATTATTGATGAAAATAAATTTAAGAGCGAGGAATGAAATCTCAGTATGTATAAAATAAACAAATAACTTCATGGGGAGGGCACTTGTATGACATTTTTGGACGAGTTGGAGAGTATCAGAAATCGGACGAGTGAGCGCACTGATACTCACCAACTCGTGCGAAAATGCTGTACGCGTGCCCTCCCCATGAAGTAATCTATATATAGTGGAAAGAGGGGTGAAATAAAAATCACTAAAAACGGACTCAAAACTCAAATTTTTCAAAAGTACAGGATGACTGAATGAAAGTTTATTATTGTTCTATTATTTATTTTACAGAAGGGATATTTGATGACTCACTACAGTCGCTAGCGAAGCAAAGGTTGACAAGGTTAATGTAAGTGAAGTCAATAACAAACATTACGGTATTGAAACCACGGCTAGCTAGAGCTCCGAAACCACTTATTTAAATTATTATTTTAAACTCCCACGGAGCTTGGGGAACCTGTGATTTAGCATGACTGTATTGAAACCAATTTTAAGTTCAAAGTGATTACATCAATTCTGAACAAAACCTATAGGAGTAATTACAAAGTAGACATAATTGCAAATTACTCACGACAGTCATACGAACTCCGCTCTTGTCAATAAAGGTTTGGCTGAGATATTTTGCTATTCGCCACCGAACACGGTCTTCACGTCTCTAAATAAATTCTCAACGTAATCATAGCTCGAAAAGGTTTCCCACCTTACATTTTGAAGTCCCAATATGTTTCAATCCCGTAAAAGAACACTGCTTTTGCTCGCGTTCTTGTCTGCCGATGTCCGCCATGTTTTTCGGATCAACACCGAACCTCGCAACCTCGCTCCCAGGGTCTCCTCGGTCAATCTCGTCCCCAGGGTCTTCTCGGTCGTTTTTCAAAATGGCGGTACTCCAGAGAAGACCCTGGGGGAGGCTGAGTCACATGACCAGTGTTTGAAAACATGGGAACGAGGTTTGTCCTTTGTTTCGAGATGGTCATGTGACTCAGCCTCCCCCAGGGTCTTCTCCCGAGCTAACCCAACCCAACCTCGTTCCCAGGGTCTCCTCGGTCAGTTTTCAAAATGGCGGGTCGTGCCCCCCCAGAGGGTCATGGCTAAAAGGGATGACTCAGAAGGACCTGATTAATAATTCATAGGCTTCACGGTAGAACGAAGCTACATATGCCATGTTATGCAATGTAGCTTCGTTCTATTGTTTGTCCTATGAATTATTAATCAGGTCCTTCTGAGTTACCCTTTTAGCCATGACCGTGCCGGTCAGAGGAGACCCTGGCAAAGGCTGAACCACGTGACTTTGAAGGGACCACAGGAAACCCAAATTATATAAAACCAATGAGAAAAACATGGCGACAATCTGCCAGGGTCTCCTCTGGTACGACCCGCCATTTTGAAAACTGACCGAGGAGACCCTGGGAACGAGGTTGGAGCTAACCGCCATTTTGAAAACGACCGAGAAGACCCTGGGAACGAGGTTGTCCAACCTCGTTCCCAGGGTCTTTTCGGTCGTTTTCAAAATGGCGGTTAGCTCGGGAGAAGACCCTGGGGGAGGCTGAGTCACATGACCATCTGGAAACAAAGGTCAAACCTCATTCCCATGTTTTCAAACAGTGGTCATGCGTGGTCATGTGACTCAGCCTCCCCAGGGTCTTCTCCCGAGTCAACCGCCATTTTGAAAAACGACCGAGAAGACCCTGGGGACGAGGTTGGAGGTTGTCTTCTCGGTTGTTTTTCAAAATGGCGCCGGAATGTCGCCATTTTTAAAACGATCGACAAGACCCGGGGACGAGGCTCATACCTGCCAACCCTGAAAACTCCAAAACCGGGAGATTTTGTCTCAACCCATATCATTGAATCATTTGTCGTTTTTGCCAAATGCACTTGGGAGGACTGGGACGAGTCACGCGGGCTAGCTGTGGGCTATTTTAGCGTGGTTACCAAGCCAAAAGCAATGGCGGACAGATCGAGAACTCGAGTCTCTGTGATTCCTGCAAGTTTTCATTCAAAATTTCACAGTTTTCTTGCTACTTTTGCCGAAATTCTTATCAAAAGAGGATCTCCTGTGACTTCCTTATAAGGTAAATGATTCCAAATATGGTTTTGGCCGTGAGGTGTTGAAAATCGACAATTTTCGGTTGGAGATTGTTTCATATGCGGGAGATTTTGTCACAAATGGCCCTACAACAACTGTATGAGAAAATCGCAAGAAATTTACCCGGGAGATATACAGTAATATATGGAAAGTTTCATTTTTTTTTTCCCGGAGACTGAGGGTTAAAACCGGCGAGAGTTGGGGTGCTTACCATTGGTCACGAAAACTGGTAATTTCGGTCGGGATTCCAATGGTACTGTCGATCGATGTTTCGGTTATTCCGGTTGGTACGAGAGGTTCAGCTTCAGAGGTTGTCTCGCCGTTCCAGTTCAGAACACCATTGGCACTCCAACCGGTTTTATGACCAAATATGGTAGCCGATCCGAACCGAAATGCGAATAAGCGAATGGTAAGCGCCATTCCACTCGGTATTTCTTCCCAACCGAAATGTTCTGTCAAACCAACCGGTTTTCCATGACCAATGGTAAGCACCCTTGGCAGTTATGGAGGTTGCTCCTCGGTCAGTTTTCAAAATGGCGGGACCGAGGCACAGGAAGCTCACCCCCCCTCCGGTAAATGTGTTATTTTAATGGGGGTTTTTCTCTCCGTTCTTTTATCTGTCAATGGGAATCATGTGTATTGTTTAACCTCTTTGACCTGCTCTCTGGCCATGAAACTTCTGAATTATTTACAAACAAACGTATTACATAAATCTAGGCCCTAACGGGGACACAAAATTCAACACAAAACAAGATCAAAATTGCCTGTGGGTGGGAGGATTGAAAATTTACGATAAAGTTGAGCTGCCGTAAGTACGCTAGCCGAAGTTCTAGGTTGCGAGTGGAACGACGTGCGCGTAATTCCAGCTATGAAGGTCCTCTTGTGAAAGACGGTTGCATGGCGCGATGCTATAGGCTAATTAATGGTATTAATATTCACCTAAGCCCCGTAAGACATAGACACACCGGTATGGAGTCAGAGGCAGTTTAATCACAGGCAGCCCAAGCTTACAATCTGTGTATTAAATATGTGCAGAAGCTCATAAGTAGGAGCGTGCATCCTACGAAATGGGTGGGTCTCACGTGTGTTTATAGCTTGAGCTATTATTTGTAGAAACAGTTGCGCGGGAAAAATTAGCCAATCAGAATTCTTCCTTACATTTGACGTCACGCCTCAAATATTCAGATGGAGCTCTGCTTTTAGCCATGCAGTGGCTAAATCTATTTTTTACTTGCAGTTCTTTTCGAGATGGAAAACCGGGTGAAAATGTTATCTCTTTGCATGGTTTCTGACTGTACAAGCTGAGTAAACTAAAATAGATAACAGATGGCTTCAGACATCGAGAAAAATTACTTGAAAACAATCTAAACGACTAAGAGTAAGGGAAAGCAGAAACCGGCCTCGCCGCTTCTTCTCACGGTTCTCGCACAGCGAAAGTTCATGAAGAACTATAAATTTATGCACAAAAGCTGATACATTTGGTGGCTACGGATGGATTAGGGAAGCATAAAGGATTTACAACGAAGCACCAGGACTATGTGGATGATTTGATTTCTAATTTGGTACACTGACAGATGAAGTTCGCTACATACAAACGATCCAAGCAGGAAGGTGAGAATGAAAGTTTGTCAAAAACTTTACAACGTGTTCGCCGAAAAAAACTGAACACATATACAACTCGGTAAGCCGGACTATGAACTTTTTCAATTTCTAAGTCGACATGGACGTTTTTAGTTTCTTCCTTTTGTTTTCATTTGTGTGAAATTATTTTTTGATGCACGAAATTTGTCAAGTTTGTTTTTTTGTTTGCGAGAACTAGAGTAGAGTCGGTAAGGACGAAGTAGCGTTGAACTTGTACTTCAACTGCTTGAATGAAGCACGACTTGAAAGAGTTTGATCAGGCGTTTATTAAAAGGTATACTTTATAAACGACAGAAGTTTATTGCTTACATTCTACAAACTATTTAAAAACAAAATGAATGGTACCGGTGCGAAAGGTGTAGGCACTGCATGATGGCACTCTGCGAATCGACAGGAAACTCGAGGAAACAGCAAACGTTTTCTAAAATTGTCATGTGCCAACATGTGCCAACGGAGCACTGCTTTGATTTCCGTGAAATACATGGCAGTCGAGGATGGCATCTGCTTGACAACCAGTCAGTCTGAGGGCAGAAGTTAGCTTGTAAGTTGTCGATGTTCCTCTTGTAGCGTACTGCTTTGGTCTTTTCATTTGCTGTTCGCTAACAATCATAACAATTTTTAACACTTCGTGGATATGTACGCCTGCTAGCTCGGCACTTCATCGCGTGCTTTGGTATTTTTGCACCCTGGCTCTAAATCACTAGACTAGTAAAATATTTGCTTCATTTTGGCAAAAAAGGGATAAAGTAAAAGCCGTTCTTGTCGGTCGTGTCAGAGGAAGATTTCGTATTTCGTGCGCCTGCTGCGTGTATGACGTAATTTGTTTACTTCTCTCTGATTGGTTGATTTTTCGCGCGAAAATCTAAAAATAGCCCAAGCTATAAAACACATGTGAGAGCCACCCAATAGGGGATGCACGCTCCTACTTATCAGCTTCTGATATGTGGGAACTGTAAGAATGAATTTTATATCGTTTATCTGAGAAATAAAGGTATTTATATCACATACCTTCATTTAAGTCTTTCTTCCTTCCCTTTATGCCACTTTGGGTTCAAATAGTGACATTTTCACATTTGCTCCCGGTGTCTATTGAACAAATGTCCTCTGATTTTCCGTGGTATGTCCTCTTATATACCACGGCATGACGTAATAAAGTGGTCAAAATGTTGTGGACTCACGAGGCGCAGCCGAGTGGGTCCGCAGTACATTTTGTCATTCCGTGGTATATAAGAGGACATACCACGGAAAAACAGAGGACATTTGTTTTATACCGCAACAAAAAGGCAAACATAAATACAAACACAGCGCGCGAGTTCGGCCAAACGCCTGTTCTCGTTGGTTCTTTTTAGCGCGCGAGCTGGTGATGGCGCGTTCCGTGGTATATACTTTTATGTACCCATGGCTGAGAGCCAATCAGAATTCGAGAAACGCGCGCGTTGTGGTATAATTAACAAATGTCCTCTGATTTTCCGTGGTATGTCCTCTTATATACCACGGAATGACGTAATAACGTGGTCAAAATGTTGTGGACTCACGAGGCGCGGCCGAGTGGGTCCGCAGTACATTTTGACCACTTTATTACGTCATTCCGTGGTATATAAGAGGACATACCACGGAAAATCAGAGGACATTTCTTTTATACCACAACAAAAAAGCAAAATAAAAAGGCAAAAGCAGCGCGCGCGCAGCCAAACGGTGTTTTCGTTGGTTCTTTTTAGCGCGCGCGCTTATGATGGCGCGTTCCGTGGTATGTCCTCTTATGTATCCATGGCTGAGAGCCAATCAGAATTCGAGAAACGCGCGCGTTGTGGTATAAAAAGATTTGGAAGGCTGGGAAAACGTTTGCTCCTTTAAGGTGCTTTAAGGGGCTGATATATATTAATTAGGTCACGTGACCTGATTCCGACCCTTATATCTTGTTAACAGTAAATAATAGTTCAGCAGCCAAAACGGTACGATGTTTCTATTGCTGAGGTCTATCCGTTTTCACCAAAGCTGTATTGTAAAGATGTTTTATCCATCACCTGAAAAGCAATTTACTGTTTTGTCACATGACATACCTTGTGACGTCACTCCGTACTAAGTTATAGCACCAAAATATTAAGTTCGTCCAGTTTTATCACTGTGCCGAAAATTAGCCTGCCTTAAATAAATAAGATTAAAGCAATTAAGGCACATTTTGCATTTTTGGGGGCTAGCCCCAAGCCCATTTCGAATCCCAGGCCTTAATGTGCTTGAGTTCCCCTCTAATTTATGACCAGTCCCTTAGTTGTAATTGCACAGTGCACACACAGTTTGGTTTAGACATAGCTTTTCATAGCGTAGCTCCTATAGCGGCCGAAGGCCGCAGAGCGGAGCACCATACATAAGAAAAAAACGTCCTAACGGGAATTGGCGCAAAGGGATACGACTGAATTTTGAACGTCGAGCGTGTGTGCTTCCTGAAGCCTGACGTCACTATCCACAGGGTACCCAAAGTAATATATAGATTTAGGCACTGCCTAAAAGCGGAGCTCCCAATCACCAATCCCACTGATATTAATAATGGGTATTTCCAGAAAATATATGTGCCCTGGGGATGGGCAACACTAGTTGTTGACCCCCGTGCATCCAGTATTTCCAAAATGTGTTACCCCCATGCATACAGAATGTGTTACCCCCATGCATATAGAATGCATAGAATGCCTGAGAGGTTAAACTAGCTTACAGCTTTGACCCCCCTCCCCCAGTTGGTACTAAGTTGTCAGGCCTGTTTGAGTCACCCGATTACAATTGGAGGCTCTAACCATGTAGGAATTATATTATTCTTCAATGGGGTTGTGGGGGCATTCTTCCCAAGAAAAATTGTTGACATTTCAATTTTACAATATGACTGGAAATGTAACAGAACTTAGAACAAGTTAGTTGCATCCTCCTCATTCGTCGGAAAGATGTGTGTATCCCCTAAGAATTTCACCTGCCCACCCCCCCTCCCCCCACCCCATATAAATGGAATGTAGCCTTAGATGCTTGTTTGTACTACAGATACAAGTCAAGCAATAGTGAAGACGGTAAAATTGTTATAAAGCATTGAAAATTAGGTCAAACACAAATGGAAACCAATATACCACTGACAATGAAGAGACACATTTTTCAATCCCCATGGGTTATGCCTAGACTTCCTCAAAGTCCTTCAAATTTTTGCTTGCTTGTATCCTATGAGAGGTTGACTTTGAGCAAGTCTAGGGTTTGCCTGATAAACACATAGGGGTAAATTTTAGACTGAAGTATACCATTTGGCAAAGCATGGAATATGTAAGATTTTACTACTTTGAGTAACTTTGTAATTCTCAATGTGTGTTCTTAAGTTAAAAATTATCAAAGAGAAATGGAAACCTTTCCAACATTCTCTAACGTACTTCTTTCTGTGCCCATCGCTCTGAGTCCCCTCCATGGGTGCAGTCACTGCACTATGGGCCGGCTACACCATATTGAGTCAGCGGATTTCCATCAAGGGGCTCTATACTGTGTTATTTAGATGCTAGTTTGAACAATAGATCCAAGCCAAGCAATAGTGAAGTTGGATAATTCTTTATCAAAAGCACAATGGAAACCATTATACGACCAAGAGGGAAAAATACAAAATGTTCAATCCCCATGGATTATACACTGCCTGATAACCCATCATGGGCAATTCCAGAAAATATATGTACCCCCACCACGGGCGGCACTAGGTTTTGACCATCCCCCCCCCCTCCCCATGCATCCAGAATTTCCAAAATGGCTTACCCCCACCCCCATGCATATAGAATTCCTGAGAGGTTAACCTACAATAGCTTCCAGCTTCAAAAACCCCCATGCAGGCAGAATTCCGAGCTTGAAAACCCCCCTCCCATTCAGAATTTCCAAATGCTGGCCATCCCCGGGGTACATTTATTTTCTGGAATTGTCCAAAGGCACAAAAATTTTTAGACACAAAGTATGCCATATGGACCAAGAGGGAAAAATACAAAATTTTCAATCCCCATGGATACACTGCCTGATAACCCATCATGGGCAATTCCAGAAAATATATGTACCCCCACCACAGGCGGCACTAGGTTTTGACCATCCCTCCCCCCCCCCCCCCCCCCCCACCGCCCTCCCTCCCCATGCATCCAGAATTTCCAAAATGGCTTACCCCCACCCCCATGCATATAGAATTCCTGAGAGGTTAACCTACAATTAGCTTCCAGCTTCAAAAAAAAAAAACATGCAGGCAGAATTCCGAGCTTGAAAACCCCCCTCTCATTCAGAATTTCCAAATGCTGGCCATCCCCGGGGTACATATATTTTCTGGAATTGTCCAAAGGCACAAAAATTTTTAGACACAAAGTATGCCATATGGACCAAGAGGGAAAAATACAAAATTTTCAATCCCCATGGATACACTGCCTGATAACCCATCATGGGCAATTCCAGAAAATATATGTACCCCCACCACAGGCGGCACTAGGTTTTGACCATCCCCCCCCCCCCCCCCACCCGCCGCCCTCCCTCCCCATGCATCCAGAATTTCCAAAATGGCTTACCCCCACCCCCATGCATATAGAATTCCTGAGAGGTTAACCTACAATTAGCATCCAGCTTCAAAAAAAAAAAACATGCAGGCAGAATTCCGAGCTTGAAAACCCCCCTCTCATTCAGAATTTCCAAATGCTGGCCATCCCCGGGGTACATATATTTTCTGGAATTGTCCAAAGGCACAAAAATTTTTAGACACAAAGTATGCCATATGGACCAAGAGGGAAAAATACAAAATTTTCAATCCCCATGGATACACTGCCTGATAACCCATCATGGGCAATTCCAGAAAATATATGTACCCCCACCACAGGCGGCACTAGGTTTTGACCATCCCCCCCCCCCCCCCCCCCGCCACCCTCCCTCCCCATGCATCCAGAATTTCCAAATGGCTTACCCCCACCCCCATGCATATAGAATTCCTGAGAGGTTAACCTACAATTAGCTTCCAGCTTCAAAAAAAAAAACATGCAGGCAGAATTCCGAGCTTGAAAACCCCCCTCTCATTCAGAATTTCCAAATGCTGGCCATCCCCGGGGTACATATATTTTCTGGAATTGTCCAAAGGCACAAAAATTTTTAGACACAAAGTATGCCATATGGACCAAGAGGGAAAAATACAAAATTTTCAATCCCCATGGATACACTGCCTGATAACCCATCATGGGCAATTCCAGAAAATATATGTACCCCCACCACAGGCGGCACTAGGTTTTGACCATCCCCCCCCGCCCTCCCTCCCCATGCATCCAGAATTTCCAAAATGGCTTACCCCCACACCCATGCATATAGAATTCCTGAGAGGTTAACCTACAATAGCTTCCAGCTTCAAAAAAAACCCATGCAGGCAGAATTCTGAGCTTGAAAACCCCCCTCCCATTCAGAATTTCCAAATGCTGGCCATCCCCGGGGTACATATATTTTCTGGAATTGTCCAAAGGCACAAAATTTTTAGACACAAAGTATGCCATATAGACCAAGAGGGAAAAATACAAAATTTTCAATCCCCATGGATACACTGCCTGATAACCCATCATGGGCAATTCCAGAAATATATGTACCCCCACCACAGACGGCACTAGGTTTTGACCATCCCCCCCGCCCTCCCTCCCCATGCATCCAGAATTTCCAAAATGGCTTACCCCCACACCCATGCATATAGAATTCCTGAGAGGTTAACCTACAATAGCTTCCAGCTTCAAAAAAAAACCCATGCAGGCAGAATTCTGAGCTTGAAAACCCCCCTCCCATTCAGAATTTCCAAATGCTGGCCATCCCCGGGGTACATATATTTTCTGGAATTGTCCAAAGGCACAAAAATTTTTAGACACAAAGTATGCCATATAGACCAAGAGGGAAAAAAACAAAATTTTCAATCCCCATGGATACACTGCCTGATAACCCATCATGGGCAATTCCAGAAAATATATGTACCCCCACCACAGGCGGCACTAGGTTTTGACCATCCCCCCCGCCCTCCCTCCCCATGCATCCAGAATTTCCAAAATGGCTTACCCCCACACCCATGCATATAGAATTCCTGAGAGGTTAACCTACAATAGCTTCCAGCTTCAAAAAAACCCATGCAGGCAGAATTCTGAGCTTGAAACCCCCCCCCCCCCCCCCCCCCCCCCGCCCTCCCTCCCCATGCATCCAGAATTTCTGAGCTTGAAAACCCCCCTCCCATTCAGAATTTCCAAATGCTGGCCATCCCTGGGGTACATATATTTTCTGGAATTGTCCAAAGGTACAAAAAATTTTAGACACAAAGTATGTCATATGGAAAAATTCGGTGTTAAATTTTACTGTCTCAATGACCAATTGGTATTTTTAATCTAAATAAAACCCTGTTTGTACAGTGTATAACATAATTTTGTTTTCCACAGGGAATGGGCATACTTCTACTAATCACAATGACTTTGTAAATAGTGAATGAAATTCTAGCAAACAACATGTACTATACTAAATACATTAATTCATTTGTTTTCCTATTGTTACTACTGGCACTGCCATTTGGTAGTAAATTACACAGTCCATGCATGTTGAAAGTCAAGTGTTTAGAGCCAATTCAACAGAATTAAATTTACTGTAATACCATATTTTTTTGCTAGAAAATAATTTTTCAGTACCATAAGTCATTATCTTGCCGCTTGGAAGTCCAAGGTACTAAGGTGATCACCAAGACTCCAATACCATTAACCAGTTTCCGGTTGCAGCACTTTTGCCTTAGATTTTCCTTGTGTCGATTTTGGGAGTGTTTTTATATCTCGTTTGCAAAATGCTGAGAAGGCTTAATTAGCCTTCGTTGTTAGAAAACACGATTAAGTCGTTCTTAAAGGACTAATAATAGAATTCTAGAGATCTTTAGTTAGGGTCGCATATAAGCTAAACACGTTGAGTTGTTACTAGGCTCGCGACCTATCACTCAGATTCAAGAAAAGTCGACATGCTCGAAAAAAGAAACAGCGAATTTTAGGAATTTTACCTTCATCCTGAGTAGCTTTTCCCCCGTGCAGGAATAACCTGAATGTAAATCTGTTCGGAACTTGTGAATGTCCTGCCATCTCCCTATAAACAGTGCTCTTATCCAGCAGTGACTTTGATCCACGAATCGAATTGTTTTAACGACTTGCCGCCATTGACTCTCCAAACAAATTAATTCTCAAAGTATGACCTTCTTGACTCACGCTACTGCCGTAATGTACAAATGTAGCGTCTCGCAGTTACTTTTACCTTTCGACAAAATTCTGTACCATTATAAATTCCACTGTTTTGTGAAAGAAAGGGCGAATAAACAATCTCTGCCGCAATAGCAGGATTTGCGCTAAAAAGTTTAAGCCTTCTTGTCATAACAGGAAATTTCTTCAGACACTCGTAGTCCCTGGCCCATAGCAGGATTTGCGCTGAAAAGTTTAAGCCTTCTTGTCAGATAACAGGAAATTCCTTCAGACACTCGTAGTCCCTGGCTTTTTGTAAACATACTTTTCAGTAGAACAGTTCTGCAGTCGCTTGGAAGAATGGTTTCGATCAAAAGACTCTTGATATATTTTCAAGCAGATTGCTCGAGAATAATTCACCAATATTGAGCAACCTCCTATCCCCCCCGGCCACGACAACTCACCCCTCCCTCCCCCCGTCACTCGACCGGCGGCGCCACCCCGACAAATCACTCCTCCCCCCGTCTAAAAAAAAAAAACTTCACTCGACCGGCGGCGCATGTTGTGACGTCACGCCTGTGACGTCAGGCTTCAGGAAGCACACACGCTCGCTCGACGTTCAAAATTCAGTCGTATCCCTTTGCGCCCGCCCGCCTGTGATACTTTGGGTACCCTGTGGATATCACGCCTGTGACGTCAGGCTTCAGGAAGCACACACGCGCGCTCGACGTTCAAAATTCAGTCGTATCCCTTTGCGCCCGTTCCCGCCTGTGATACTTTGGGTACCCTGTGGATATCACGCCTGTGACGTCAGGCTTCAGGAAGCACACACGCGCGCTCGACGTTCAAAATTCAGTCGTATCCCTTTGCGCCCATTCCCGCCTGTGATACTTTGGGTACCCTGTGGATATCATACATGCGCTACATTTTTCATCGTTGGGACGCTCTTTTCTTAGGTATGGTGCTCCGCTCTGCGGCCTTCGGCCGCTAAGGAGCTCCGCTATCACAGGCGGGAGAATTGGCGCAAAGGGATACGACTGAATTTTGAACGTCGAGCGTGTGTGCTTCCTGAAGCCTGACGTCACTATCCACAGGGTACCCAAAGTATCACAGGCGGGAATGGGCGCAAAGGGATACGACTGGATTTTGAACGTCGAGAGCGTGTGTGCTTCCTGAAGCCTGACGCCACAGGCGTGACGTCACAACATGGCGCCGCCGGTCGAGTGTTGGGGTACCTGATCATTTCTTCGCCATTTCTTTCACAAAACAGGGGCATTTATAGACTAGACGAAATATCAGAAAATTGCAATATTTAAGGCGCATGAGGCATTTTTTAGTAAAAGCTGGCAAGAAGAGTTTTCTTATGTAATTTTTAACGCTGAATCCGAATTTTCTTGTTGCCATCCCTGATTTTGCATTTTAATGGTGAAAATGACGTCATCATGATTGACAGCTGTTCGCGAACCCCTTAAAATAGTTTTGTCGCTATATTTCAAATTCGAACGAATATTTAACTTGAACAGGATAGTTTAGAATGTTCTATACGAAAAATTGTCGTATTATTCGGATATGGCGCTGCTGTGATATTCAAAATGGCGGATCCAAGATGGCCGCCATATCGTCGAATTTGATTTTTAGAAACTATCAGTCTGGTAGTCAAAAAAGACATGGAAATAAATACCTGACAATGAATTCAAGGTATCACAGTATGAAATGCAGTGCTGCTGGTCGAATGTAGCCATATTAAATATATAAAAGGCAAATCAATATGAAAAGGTGAATGAGATTCACCGCCGCTTGATTTTACGATCTAAACGATATCACCATTTTTCGATGATCATCCTTAGTCCCGGCAACAAAACTGTGCCTTTGAAGTCCTTATATCAAAAGTTCGTTCACAACGATCATGCAATCTGCTGCCCCCGTGGCATAATCGAAAAATAGCGGAAACCTCAGGACCAGCAGAAAACCTCAAAAGGAAACCTCAGACAAGGAAGGGGTTGGAATAGAAAAGGGCTTTCAAGCATAGAAAGGAAAGCTACTCCAAGGACAAATTAAAGTCTTACATTCGCTACTTTAGCTTATAAGTTCAAAGTTGCTACCACCAGGCTATAAAAAAAAATCGGAAAAGGCTGGAGCCACGCCTAAATTGCCATAGAATGATTTCCCCCTTTATCCCTGCTTAGTTTTTCTTATCATTATTATTCCTGTGTGTGTAAGAGGAATATTCTGCATGCATTTAAAACAAAAGTCGTAGATGTATTTGACTCAGTGATAGGCTTTGAAATCAATAGTCATAGTGAGAACTTTTACAGTAGGGACGACTAACTTGCTATAATTTTGTGGATTGCGCTTCCTACCTAAATTCACTAACAACAATCATATATTTGCCTATATATTATTCTCTTTCCACCGTAATCGTCAGTTGCTACTTTTTATGCATTGCAAAATCGTTTAAGTTTTGTCTTTTATTTTTTTAAAGTTTAGCCTTTGAATGTGATGGCCTCAAACAATCAACAGATATCCAAAATGGGCGGCCATCTTGGATCCGCCATTTTGGATGACGTTCTACGCCCATGAATCACCCTATCCCATAATATAGATACATTTTTTTGAATATCACATTGCCACTTACACATTTGAATTTCACTGGCCCTTAAACTTTGAAAAGAAAAATCGGCGAAAAATTCATTGTAGAGGTTTGTGTGACAGCTGTCAATCATGACGTCATTTCACCTCCTAAAATGCAAAATCTGCATTGGGAACAAAACAATTCGGATTCAGCGTAAAATTTCGCATAAGATGGCACTTGTTGCCAGCTTTTACTAAAAAATGCCTCATGAAGTACGATATTCCGAAAGTTCGTCTAGTCTATTATACGGGACAGAATTTTGTCGAATGGTCAAACTAACTGTGAGAACCTGCATCTGTACATTACGTCAGTAGCGTGAGTCAAGAAGGTTATTATTTTGACTTGAGAAATAATTTGTTTGGATAGTCTATATGGCGGCAAGTTGTTAAAACAATGCGCTTCGTGGATCAAAGTCACTGGATAAAGAGCACTGTTTATAGATAGGGAGATGGCAGGACATTCACAAGTTCCGAACAGCTTTACCTTGAGGTTGTTCCTACACGGGGAAAATCTACTCAGAAGGATGAAGAAGGTAAAAATTCGCTGTTTCTTTTCGAGCATGTTGATTTTTGTTGAGTCTGTCTTTCGCGAGCCTAGTCACAACTCAACGTGCTTAGCTAGTATGCAACCTAAACTAAAAAATTGTATTTCATGAGAAAGCGTGCGAGTTAATTGATTTAACACCGCGCCCTCGGTGGAAATATTCCCGCAGAAAAATAGGTGCTTCGCCCTATTATAACTGAAACAGAGGTCGCTCTTTCCTTTCTTTCCTTTCCGTTTATTCTTTTTCTGAAATAAAGAGAGACTATTTCCAAAAGTGTACTAACTCCAAAAAAGTCTACAGCACGAAGTATTCCCAAGCGGTCACCCGTCTAAGTACTATCTTCGCCCGACCGGGTTTAACTTCGGTGATCGAACGAGAACCGGTGCTTTCCCGATGGTATGGCCGTAGACGTCTAAGCTGGTTTCCTGTAGCGTATTTGAATTAGAGGATTTTGAGTTTACCTACTTCAGCATTGTAGTTTTAATCCCACGGAACCCACGCTTTTCAAGTCATTTTGTCCGTCCCTGCACAAACGATCGAAGAGGTTCGACAAACTATTTTCCGCTAATTGCATCGTTACGTTCTAAGTCGCTTGATTGTGTCTATGACGTCGTCGTGTTCTATTGTGCGCACGTTTTGTACGTCATGCAGCCATCTAACGCACAAAAGTGATTTTTATACTGGCAGCTACGAATACAGCTAAAAAATTGTGTTTCATGAGAAAGCGCGCGAGTTAATTTATTTAACACCGCGCCCTCGGTGGAAATATTCCCGCAGAAAAATAGGTGCTTCGCCCTATTATAACTGAAACAGAGGTCGCTCTTTCCTTTCTTTCCTTTCCGTTTATTCTTTTTCTGAAATAAAGAGAGACTATTTCCAAAAGTGTACTAACTCCAAAAAAAGTCTACAGCACGAAGTATTCCCAAGCGGTCACCCGTCTAAGTACTATCTTCGCCCGACCGGGTTTAACTTCGGTGATCGAACGAGAACCGGTGCTTTCCCGATGGTATGGCCGTAGACGTCTAAGCTTGGTTTCCTGTAGCGTATTTGAATTGGAGGATTTTGAGTTTACCTACTTCAGCATTGTAGTTTTAATCCCACGGAACCCACGCTTTTCAAGTCATTTTGTCCGTCCCTGCACAAACGATCGAAGAGGTTCGACAAACTATTTTCCGCTAATTGCATCGTTACGTTCTAAGTCGCTTGATTGTGTCTATGACGTCGTCGTGTTCTATTGTGCGCACGTTTTGTACGTCATGCAGCCATCTAACGCACAAAAGTGATTTTTATACTGGCAGCTACGAATACAGCTAAGAAATTGTATTTCATGAGAAAGCGCGCGAGTTAATTTATTAAGAAGCCACGCTTTTCAAGTCATTTTGTCCGTCCCTGCACAAACGATCGAAGAGGTTCGACAAACTATTTTCCGCTAATTGCATCGTTACGTTCTAACTCGCTTGATTGTGTCTATGACGTCGTCGTGTTCTATTGCGCGCACGTTTTGTACGTCATGCAGCCATCTAACGCACAAAAGTGATTTTTATACTGGCAGCTACGAATACAGCTAAAAAAATTGTATTTCACGAGAAAGCGTGCGAGTTAATTGATTTAACACCGCGCCCTCGGTGGAAATATTCCCGCAGAAAATTAGGTGCTTCGCCCTACTATAACTGAAACAGAGGTCGCTCTTTCCTTTCTTTCCTTTCCGTTTATTCTTTTTCTGAAATAAAGAGAGACTATTTCCAAAAGTGTACTAACTCCAAAAAAGTCTACAGCACGAAGTATTCCCAAGCGGTCACCCGTCTAAGTACTATCTTCGCCCGACCGGGTTTAACTTCGGTGATCGAACGAGAACCGGTGCTTTCCCGATGGTATGGCCGTAGACGTCTAAGCTTGGTTTCCTGTAGCGTATTTGAATTGGAGGATTTTGAGTTTACCTACTTCAGCATTGTAGTTTTAATCCCACGGAACCCACACTTTTCAAGTCATTTTGTCCGTCCCTGCACAAACGATCGAAGAGGTTCGACAAACTATTTTCCGCTAATTGCATCGTTACGTTCTAACTCGCTTGATTGTGTCTATGACGTCGTCGTGTTCTATTGCGCGCACGTTTTGTACGTCATGCAGCCATCTAACGCACAAAAGTGATGTTTATACTGGCAGCTACGAATACAGCTAAAAAAATTGTATTTCACGAGAAAGCGTGCGAGTTAATTGATCTAACACCGCGCCCTCGGTGGAAATATTCCCGCAGAAAAATAGGTGCTTCGCCTTATCATAACTGAAACAGAGGTCGCGCTTTCCTTTTATTCTTTTTCTGAAATAAAGAGAGACTATTTCCAAAAGTGTACTAACTCCAAAAAAGTCTACAGCACGAAGTATTCCCAAGCGGTCACCCGTCTAAGTACTATCTTCGCCCGACCGGGTTTAACTTCGGTGATCGAACGAGAACCGGTGCTTTCCCGATGGTATGGCCGTAGACGTCTAAGCTTGGTTTCCTTTAGCGTATTTGAATTAGAGGATTTTGAGTTTACCTACTTCAGCATTGTAGTTTTAATCCCACGGAACCCACGCTTTTTAAGTCATTTTGACCGTCCCTGCACAAACGATCTAAGAGGTTCGACAAACTATTTTCCGCTAATTGCATCGTTACGTTCTAACTCGCTTGATTGTGTCTATGACGTCGTCGTGTTCTATTGCGCGCACGTTTTGTACGTCATGCAGCCATCTAACGCACAAAAGTGATTTTTATACTGGCAACCAGAAAACAGCTAAAAAATTGTATTTCGTGAGAAAGCGTGCGAGTTAATTGATCTAACACCGCGCCCTCGGTGGAAATATTCCCGCAGAAAAATAGGTGCTTCGCCCTATTATAACTGAAACAGAGGTCGCTCTTTCCTTTCTTTCCTTTCCGTTTATTCTTTTTCTGAAATAAAGAGAGACTATTTCCAAAAGTGTACTAACTCAAAAAAAGTCTACAGCACGAAGTATTCCCAAGCGGTCACCCGTCTAAGTACTATCTTCGCCCGACCGGGTTTAACTTCGGTGATCGAACGAGAACCTGTGCTTTCCCGATGGTATGGCCGTAGACGTCGAACCTTGGTTTCCTGTAGCGTATTTGAATTGGAGGATTTTGAGTTTACCTACTTCAGCATTGTAGTTTTAATCACACGAACCCACGCTTTTCAAGTCATTTTGTCCGTCCCTGCACAAACGATCGAAGAGGTTCGACAAACTATTTTCCGCTAATTGCATCGTTACGTTCTAACTCGCTTGATTGTGTCTATGACGTCGTCGTGTTCTATTGTGCGCACGTTTTGTACGTCATGCAGCCATCTAACGCACAAAAGTGATTTTTATACTGGCAGCTACGAATACAGCTAAAAAATTGTATTTCATGAGAAAGCGCGCGAGTTAATTTATTTAACACCGCGCCCTCGGTGGAAATATTCCCGCAGAAAATTAGGTGCTTCGCCCTACTATAACTGAAACAGAGGTCGCGCTTTCCTTTCTTTCCTTTCCGTTTATTCTTTTTCTGAAATAAAGAGAGACTATTTCCAAAAGTGTACTAACTCCAAAAAAAGTCTACAGCACGAAGTATTCCCAAGCGGTCACCCGTCTAAGTACTATCTTCGCCCGACCGGGTTTTACTTCGGTGATCACACGAGAACCGGTGCTTTCCCGATGGTATGGCCGTAGACGTCTAAGCTTGGTTTCCTGTAGCGTATTTGAATTGGAGGATTTTGAGTTTACCTACTTCAGCATTGTAGTTTTAATCCCACGGAAGCCACGCTTTTCAAGTCATTTTGTCCGTCCCTGCACAAACGATCGAAGAGGTTCGACAAACTATTTTCCGCTAATTGCATCGTTACGTTCTAACTCGCTTGATTGTGTCTATGACGTCGTCGTGTTCTATTGCGCGCACGTTTTGTACGTCATGCAGCCATCTAACGCACAAAAGTGATTTTTATACTGGCAGCTACGAATACAGCTAAAAAAATTGAATTTCACGAGAAAGCGTGCGAGTTAATTGATTTAACACCGCGCCCTCGGTGGAAATATTCCCGCAGAAAATTAGGTGCTTCGCCCTACCATAACTGAAACAGAGGTCGCGCTTTCCTTTTATTCTTTTTCTGAAATAAAGAGAGACTATTTCCAAAAGTGTACTAACTCCAAAAAAGTCTACAGCACGAAGTATTCCCAAGCGGTCACCCGTCTAAGTACTATCTTCGCCCGACCGGGTTTAACTTCGGTGATCGAACGAGAACCGGTGCTTTCCCGATGGTATGGCCGTAGACGTCTAAGCTTGGTTTCCTTTAGCGTATTTGAATTAGAGGATTTTGAGTTTACCTACTTCAGCATTGTAGTTTTAATCCCACGGAACCCACGCTTTTTAAGTCATTTTGACCGTCCCTGCACAAACGATCGAAGAGGTTCGACAAACTATTTTCCGCTAATTGCATCGTTACGTTCTAACTCGCTTGATTGTGTCTATGACGTCGTCGTGTTCTATTGCGCGCACGTTTTGTACGTCATGCAGCCATCTAACGCACAAAAGTGATTTTTATACTGGCAACCAGAAAACAGCTAAAAAATTGTATTTCGTGAGAAAGCGTGCGAGTTAATTGATCTAACACCGCGCCCTCGGTGGAAATATTCCCGCAGAAAAATAGGTGCTTCGCCCTATTATAACTGAAACAGAGGTCGCTCTTTCCTTTCTTTCCTTTCCGTTTATTCTTTTTCTGAAATAAAGAGAGACTATTTCCAAAAGTGTACTAACTCCAAAAAAGTCTACAGCACGAAGTATTCCCAAGCGGTCACCCGTCTAAGTACTATCTTCGCCCGACCGGGTTAAACTTCGGTGATCACACGAGAACCGGTGCTTTCCCGATGGTATGGCCGTAGACGTCTAAGCTTGGTTTCCTGTAGCGTATTTGAATTGGAGGATTTTGAGTTTACCTACTTCAGCATTGTAGTTTTAATCCCACGGAAGCCACGCTTTTCAAGTCATTTTGTCCGTCCCTGCACAAACGATCGAAGAGGCTCGACAAACTATTTTCCGCTAATTGCATCGTTACGTTCTAACTCGCTTGATTGTGTCTATGACGTCGTCGTGTTCTATTGCGCGCACGTTTTGTACGTCATGCAGCCATCTAACGCACAAAAGTGATTTTTATACTGGCAGCTACGAATACAGCTAAAAAAATTGAATTTCACGAGAAAGCGTGCGAGTTAATTGATTTAACACCGCGCCCTCGGTGGAAATATTCCCGCAGAAAATTAGGTGCTTCGCCCTACCATAACTGAAACAGAGGTCGCGCTTTCCTTTTATTCTTTTTCTGAAATAAAGAGAGACTATTTCCAAAAGTGTACTAACTCCAAAAAAGTCTACAGCACGAAGTATTCCCAAGCGGTCACCCGTCTAAGTACTATCTTCGCCCGACCGGGTTTAACTTCGGTGATCGAACGAGAACCGGTGCTTTCCCGATGGTATGGCCGTAGACGTCTAAGCTTGGTTTCCTTTAGCGTATTTGAATTAGAGGATTTTGAGTTTACCTACTTCAGCATTGTAGTTTTAATCCCACGGAACCCACGCTTTTTAAGTCATTTTGACCGTCCCTGCACAAACGATCGAAGAGGTTCGACAAACTATTTTCCGCTAATTGCATCGTTACGTTCTAACTCGCTTGATTGTGTCTATGACGTCGTCGTGTTCTATTGCGCGCACGTTTTGTACGTCATGCAGCCATCTAACGCACAAAAGTGATTTTTATACTGGCAACCAGAAAACAGCTAAAAAATTGTATTTCGTGAGAAAGCGTGCGAGTTAATTGATCTAACACCGCGCCCTCGGTGGAAATATTCCCGCAGAAAAATAGGTGCTTCGCCCTATTATAACTGAAACAGAGGTCGCTCTTTCCTTTCTTTCCTTTCCGTTTATTCTTTTTCTGAAATAAAGAGAGACTATTTCCAAAAGTGTACTAACTCAAAAAAAAAGTCTACAGCACGAAGTATTCCCAAGCGGTCACCCGTCTAAGTACTATCTTCGCCCGACCGGGTTTAACTTCGGTGATCGAACGAGAACCTGTGCTTTCCCGATGGTATGGCCGTAGACGTCGAACCTTGGTTTCCTGTAGCGTATTTGAATTGGAGGATTTTGAGTTTACCTACTTCAGCATTGTAGTTTTAATCACACGAACCCACGCTTTTCAAGTCATTTTGTCCGTCCCTGCACAAACGATCGAAGAGGTTCGACAAACTATTTTCCGCTAATTGCATCGTTACGTTCTAACTCGCTTGATTGTGTCTATGACGTCCTCGTGTTCTATTGTGCGCACGTTTTGTACGTCATGCAGCCATCTAACGCACAAAAGTGATTTTTATACTGGCAGCTACGAATACAGCTAAAAAATTGTATTTCATGAGAAAGCGCGCGAGTTAATTTATTTAACACCGCGCCCTCGGTGGAAATATTCACGCAGAAAATTAGGTGCTTCGCCCTACTATAACTGAAACAGAGGTCGCGCTTTCCTTTCTTTCCTTTCCGTTTATTCTTTTTCTGAAATAAAGAGAGACTATTTCCAAAAGTGTACTAACTCCAAAAAAAGTCTACAGCACGAAGTATTCCCAAGCGGTCACCCGTCTAAGTACTATCTTCGCCCGACCGGGTTTTACTTCGGTGATCAACGAGAACCGGTGCTTTCCCGATGGTATGGCCGTAGACGTCTAAGCTTGGTTTCCTGTAGCGTATTTGAATTGGAGGATTTTGAGTTTACCTACTTCAGCATTGTAGTTTTAATCCCACGGAAGCCACGCTTTTCAAGTCATTTTGTCCGTCCCTGCACAAACGATCGAAGAGGTTCGACAAACTATTTTCCGCTAATTGCATCGTTACGTTCTAACTCGCTTGATTGTGTCTATGACGTCGTCGTGTTCTATTGCGCGCACGTTTTGTACGTCATGCAGCCATCTAACGCACAAAAGTGATTTTTATACTGGCAGCTACGAATACAGCTAAAAAAATTGAATTTCACGAGAAAGCGTGCGAGGTAATTGATTTAACACCGCGCCCTCGGTGGAAATATTCCCGCAGAAAATTAGGTGCTTCGCCCTACCATAACTGAAACAGAGGTCGCGCTTTCCTTTTATTCTTTTTCTGAAATAAAGAGAGACTATTTCCAAAAGTGTACTAACTCCAAAAAAGTCTACAGCACGAAGTATTCCCAAGCGGTCACCCGTCTAAGTACTATCTTCGCCCGACCGGGTTTAACTTCGGTGATCGAACGAGAACCGGTGCTTTCCCGATGGTATGGCCGTAGACGTCTAAGCTTGGTTTCCTTTAGCGTATTTGAATTAGAGGATTTTGAGTTTACCTACTTCAGCATTGTAGTTTTAATCCCACGGAACCCACGCTTTTTAAGTCATTTTGACCGTCCCTGCACAAACGATCGAAGAGGTTCGACAAACTATTTTCCGCTAATTGCATCGTTACGTTCTAACTCGCTTGATTGTGTCTATGACGTCGTCGTGTTCTATTGCGCGCACGTTTTGTACGTCATGCAGCCATCTAACGCACAAAAGTGATTTTTATACTGGCAACCAGAAAACAGCTAAAAAATTGTATTTCGTGAGAAAGCGTGCGAGTTAATTGATCTAACACCGCGCCCTCGGTGGAAATATTCCCGCAGAAAAATAGGTGCTTCGCCCTATTATAACTGAAACAGAGGTCGCTCTTTCCTTTCTTTCCTTTCCGTTTATTCTTTTTCTGAAATAAAGAGAGACTATTTCCAAAAGTGTACTAACTCAAAAAAAAGTCTACAGCACGAAGTATTCCCAAGCGGTCACCCGTCTAAGTACTATCTTCGCCCGACCGGGTTTAACTTCGGTGATCGAACGAGAACCTGTTCTTTCCCGATGGTATGGCCGTAGACGTCGAACCTTGGTTTCCTGTAGCGTATTTGAATTGGAGGATTTTGAGTTTACCTACTTCAGCATTGTAGTTTTAATCACACGAACCCACGCTTTTCAAGTCATTTTGTCCGTCCCTGCACAAACGATCGAAGAGGTTCGACAAACTATTTTCCGCTAATTGCATCGTTACGTTCTAACTCGCTTGATTGTGTCTATGACGTCGTCGTGTTCTATTGTGCGCACGTTTTGTACGTCATGCAGCCATCTAACGCACAAAAGTGATTTTTATACTGGCAGCTACGAATACAGCTAAAAAATTGTATTTCATGAGAAAGCGCGCGAGTTAATTTATTTAACACCGCGCCCTCGGTGGAAATATTCCCGCAGAAAATTAGGTGCTTCGCCCTACTATAACTGAAACAGAGGTCGCGCTTTCCTTTCTTTCCTTTCCGTTTATTCTTTTTCTGAAATAAAGAGAGACTATTTCCAAAAGTGTACTAACTCCAAAAAAAGTCTACAGCACGAAGTATTCCCAAGCGGTCACCCGTCTAAGTACTATCTTCGCCCGACCGGGTTTTACTTCGGTGATTACACGAGAACCGGTGCTTTCCCGATGGTATGGCCGTAGACGTCTAAGCTTGGTTTCCTGTAGCGTATTTGAATTGGAGGATTTTGAGTTTACCTACTTCAGCATTGTAGTTTTAATCCCACGGAAGCCACGCTTTTCAAGTCATTTTGTCCGTCCCTGCACAAACGATCGAAGAGGTTCGACAAACTATTTTCCGCTAATTGCATCGTTACGTTCTAACTCGCTTGATTGTGTCTATGACGTCGTCGTGTTCTATTGCGCGCACGTTTTGTACGTCATGCAGCCATCTAACGCACAAAAGTGATTTTTATACTGGCAACCAGAAAACAGCTAAAAAATTGTATTTCGTGAGAAAGCGTGCGAGTTAATTGATCTAACACCGCGCCCTCGGTGGAAATATTCCCGCAGAAAAATAGGTGCTTCGCCCTATTATAACTGAAACAGAGGTCGCTCTTTCCTTTCTTTCCTTTCCGTTTATTCTTTTTCTGAAATAAAGAGAGACTATTTCCAAAAGTGTACTAACTCCAAAAAAAGTCTACAGCACGAAGTATTCCCAAGCGGTCACCCGTCTAAGTACTATCTTCGCCCGACCGGGTTTAACTTCGGTGATCGAACGAGAACCGGTGCTTTCCCGATGGTATGGCCGTAGACGTCTAACCTTGGTTTCCTGTAGCGTATTTGAATTGGAGGATTTTGAGTTTACCTACTTCAGCATTGTAGTTTTAATCCCACGGAACCCACACTTTTCAAGTCATTTTGTCCGTCCCTGCACAAACGATCGAAGAGGTTCGACAAACTATTTTCCGCTAATTGCATCGTTACGTTCTAACTCGCTTGATTGTGTCTATGACGTCGTCGTGTTCTATTGCGCGCACGTTTTGTACGTCATGCAGCCATCTAACGCACAAAAGTGATTTTTATACTGGCAGCTACGAATACAGCTAAAAAATTGTATTTCATGAGAAAGCGCGCGAGTTAATTGATTTAACACCGCGCCCTCGGTGGAAATATTCCCGCAGAAAATTAGGTGCTTCGCCCTACTATAACTGAAACAGAGGTCGCGCTTTCCTTTCTTTCCTTTCCGTTTATTCTTTTTCTGAAATAAAGAGAGACTATTTCCAAAAGTGTACTAACTCCAAAAAAGTCTACAGCACGAAGTATTCCCAAGCGGTCACCCGTCTAAGTACTATCTTCGCCCGACCGGGTTAAACTTCGGTGATCACACGAGAACCGGTGCTTTCCCGATGGTATGGCCGTAGACGTCTAAGCTTGGTTTCCTGTAGCGTATTTGAATTGGAGGATTTTGAGTTTACCTACTTCAGCATTGTAGTTTTAATCCCACGGAAGCCACGCTTTTCAAGTCATTTTGTCCGTCCCTGCACAAACGATCGAAGAGGTTCGACAAACTATTTTCCGCTAATTGCATCGTTACGTTCTAACTCGCT
This sequence comes from Scolanthus callimorphus, assembly GCA_033964015.1. Classification (NCBI taxonomy): domain Eukaryota; kingdom Metazoa; phylum Cnidaria; class Anthozoa; order Actiniaria; family Edwardsiidae; genus Scolanthus; species Scolanthus callimorphus. The sequence continues at coordinate 8,230,461 of CM066911.1, forward strand.
TGATTGTGTCTATGACGTCGTCGTGTTCTATTGCGCGCACGTTTTGTACGTCATGCAGCCATCTAACGCACAAAAGTGATTTTTATACTGGCAGCTACGAATACAGCTAAAAAATTGAATTTCACGAGAAAGCGTGCGAGTTAATTGATTTAACACCGCGCCCTCGGTGGAAATATTCCCGCAGAAAATTAGGTGCTTCGCCCTACCATAACTGAAACAGAGGTCGCGCTTTCCTTTTATTCTTTTTCTGAAATAAAGAGAGACTATTTCCAAAAGTGTACTAACTCCAAAAAAGTCTACAGCACGAAGTATTCCCAAGCGGTCACCCGTCTAAGTACTATCTTCGCCCGACCGGGTTTAACTTCGGTGATCGAACGAGAACCGGTGCTTTCCCGATGGTATGGCCGTAGACGTCTAAGCTTGGTTTCCTTTAGCGTCTTTGAATTAGAGGATTTTGAGTTTACCTACTTCAGCATTGTAGTTTTAATCCCACGGAACCCACGCTTTTTAAGTCATTTTGACCGTCCCTGCACAAACGATCGAAGAGGTTCGACAAACTATTTTCCGCTAATTGCATCGTTACGTTCTAACTCGCTTGATTGTGTCTATGACGTCGTCGTGTTCTATTGCGCGCACGTTTTGTACGTCATGCAGCCATCTAACGCACAAAAGTGATTTTTATACTGGCAACCAGAAAACAGCTAAAAAATTGTATTTCGTGAGAAAGCGTGCGAGTTAATTGATCTAACACCGCGCCCTCGGTGGAAATATTCCCGCAGAAAATAGGTGCTTCGCCCTATTATAACTGAAACAGAGGTCGCTCTTTCCTTTCTTTCCTTTCCGTTTATTCTTTTTCTGAAATAAAGAGAGACTATTTCCAAAAGTGTACTAACTCAAAAAAAGTCTACAGCACGAAGTATTCCCAAGCGGTCACCCGTCTAAGTACTATCTTCGCCCGACCGGGTTTAACTTCGGTGATCGAACGAGAACCTGTGCTTTCCCGATGGTATGGCCGTAGACGTCGAACCTTGGTTTCCTGTAGCGTATTTGAATTGGAGGATTTTGAGTTTACCTACTTCAGCATTGTAGTTTTAATCACACGAACCCACGCTTTTCAAGTCATTTTGTCCGTCCCTGCACAAACGATCGAAGAGGTTCGACAAACTATTTTCCGCTAATTGCATCGTTACGTTCTAACTCGCTTGATTGTGTCTATGACGTCGTCGTGTTCTATTGTGCGCACGTTTTGTACGTCATGCAGCCATCTAACGCACAAAAGTGATTTTTATACTGGCAGCTACGAATACAGCTAAAAAATTGTATTTCATGAGAAAGCGCGCGAGTTAATTTATTTAACACCGCGCCCTCGGTGGAAATATTCACGCAGAAAATTAGGTGCTTCGCCCTACTATAACTGAAACAGAGGTCGCGCTTTCCTTTCTTTCCTTTCCGTTTATTCTTTTTCTGAAATAAAGAGAGACTATTTCCAAAAGTGTACTAACTCCAAAAAAGTCTACAGCACGAAGTATTCCCAAGCGGTCACCCGTCTAAGTACTATCTTCGCCCGACCGGGTTTTACTTCGGTGATCACACGAGAACCGGTGCTTTCCCGATGGTATGGCCGTAGACGTCTAAGCTTGGTTTCCTGTAGCGTATTTGAATTGGAGGATTTTGAGTTTACCTACTTCAGCATTGTAGTTTTAATCCCACGGAAGCCACGCTTTTCAAGTCATTTTGTCCGTCCCTGCACAAACGATCGAAGAGGTTCGACAAACTATTTTCCGCTAATTGCATCGTTACGTTCTAACTCGCTTGATTGTGTCTATGACGTCGTCGTGTTCTATTGCGCGCACGTTTTGTACGTCATGCAGCCATCTAACGCACAAAAGTGATTTTTATACTGGCAGCTACGAATACAGCTAAAAAAATTGAATTCACGAGAAAGCGTGCGAGTTAATTGATTTAACACCGCGCCCTCGGTGGAAATATTCCCGCAGAAAATTAGGTGCTTCGCCCTACCATAACTGAAACAGAGGTCGCGCTTTCCTTTTATTCTTTTTCTGAAATAAAGAGAGACTATTTCCAAAAGTGTACTAACTCCAAAAAAGTCTACAGCACGAAGTATTCCCAAGCGGTCACCCGTCTAAGTACTATCTTCGCCCGACCGGGTTTAACTTCGGTGATCGAACGAGAACCGGTGCTTTCCCGATGGTATGGCCGTAGACGTCTAAGCTTGGTTTCCTTTAGCGTATTTGAATTAGAGGATTTTGAGTTTACCTACTTCAGCATTGTAGTTTTAATCCCACGGAACCCACGCTTTTTAAGTCATTTTGACCGTCCCTGCACAAACGATCGAAGAGGTTCGACAAACTATTTTCCGCTAATTGCATCGTTACGTTCTAACTCGCTTGATTGTGTCTATGACGTCGTCGTGTTCTATTGCGCGCACGTTTTGTACGTCATGCAGCCATCTAACGCACAAAAGTGATTTTTATACTGGCAACCAGAAAACAGCTAAAAAATTGTATTTCGTGAGAAAGCGTGCGAGTTAATTGATCTAACACCGCGCCCTCGGTGGAAATATTCCCGCAGAAAAATAGGTGCTTCGCCCTATTATAACTGAAACAGAGGTCGCTCTTTCCTTTCTTTCCTTTCCGTTTATTCTTTTTCTGAAATAAAGAGAGACTATTTCCAAAAGTGTACTAACTCAAAAAAAAGTCTACAGCACGAAGTATTCCCAAGCGGTCACCCGTCTAAGTACTATCTTCGCCCGACCGGGTTTAACTTCGGTGATCGAACGAGAACCTGTGCTTTCCCGATGGTATGGCCGTAGACGTCGAACCTTGGTTTCCTGTAGCGTATTTGAATTGGAGGATTTTGAGTTTACCTACTTCAGCATTGTAGTTTTAATCACACGAACCCACGCTTTTCAAGTCATTTTGTCCGTCCCTGCACAAACGATCGAAGAGGTTCGACAAACTATTTTCCGCTAATTGCATCGTTACGTTCTAACTCGCTTGATTGTGTCTATGACGTCGTCGTGTTCTATTGTGCGCACGTTTTGTACGTCATGCAGCCATCTAACGCACAAAAGTGATTTTTATACTGGCAGCTACGAATACAGCTAAAAAATTGTATTTCATGAGAAAGCGCGCGAGTTAATTTATTTAACACCGCGCCCTCGGTGGAAATATTCCCGCAGAAAATTAGGTGCTTCGCCCTACTATAACTGAAACAGAGGTCGCGCTTTCCTTTCTTTCCTTTCCGTTTATTCTTTTTCTGAAATAAAGAGAGACTATTTCCAAAAGTGTACTAACTCCAAAAAAAGTCTACAGCACGAAGTATTCCCAAGCGGTCACCCGTCTAAGTACTATCTTCGCCCGACCGGGTTTTACTTCGGTGATCACACGAGAACCGGTGCTTTCCCGATGGTATGGCCGTAGACGTCTAAGCTTGGTTTCCTGTAGCGTATTTGAATTGGAGGATTTTGAGTTTACCTACTTCAGCATTGTAGTTTTAATCCCACGGAAGCCACGCTTTTCAAGTCATTTTGTCCGTCCCTGCACAAACGATCGAAGAGGTTCGACAAACTATTTTCCGCTAATTGCATCGTTACGTTCTAACTCGCTTGATTGTGTCTATGACGTCGTCGTGTTCTATTGCGCGCACGTTTTGTACGTCATGCAGCCATCTAACGCACAAAGTGATTTTTATACTGGCAGTACGAATACAGCTAAAAAATTGAATTTCACGAGAAAGCGTGCGAGTTAATTGATTTAACACCGCGCCCTCGGTGGAAATATTCCCGCAGAAAATTAGGTGCTTCGCCCTACCATAACTGAAACAGAGGTCGCGCTTTCCTTTTATTCTTTTTCTGAAATAAAGAGAGACTATTTCCAAAAGTGTACTAACTCCAAAAAAGTCTACAGCACGAAGTATTCCCAAGCGGTCACCCGTCTAAGTACTATCTTCGCCCGACCGGGTTTAACTTCGGTGATCGAACGAGAACCGGTGCTTTCCGATGGTATGGCCGTAGACGTCTAAGCTTGGTTTCCTTTAGCGTATTTGAATTAGAGGATTTTGAGTTTACCTACTTCAGCATTGTAGTTTTAATCCCACGGAACCCACGCTTTTTAAGTTATTTTTGACCGTCCCTGCACAAACGATCGAAGAGGTTCGACAAACTATTTCCGCTAATTGCATCGTTACGTTCTAACTCGCTTGATTGTGTCTATGACGTCGTCGTGTTCTATTGCGCGCACGTTTTGTACGTCATGCAGCCATCTAACGCACAAAAGTGATTTTTATACTGGCAACCAGAAACAGCTAAAAAATTGTATTTCGTGAGAGCGTGCGAGTTAATTGATCTAACACCGCGCCCTCGGTGGAAATATTCCCGCAGAAAATAGGTGCTTCGCCCTATTATAACTGAAACAGAGGTCGCTCTTTCCTTTCTTTCCTTTCCGTTTATTCTTTTTCTGAAAAAAGAGAGACTATTTCCAAAAGTGTACTAACTCCAAAAAAAAGTCTACAGCACGAAGTATTCCCAAGCGGTCACCCGTCTAAGTACTATCTTCGCCCGACCGGTTTAACTTCGGTGATCGAACGAGAACCGGTGCTTTTCCCGATGGTATGGCCGTAGACGTCTAACCTTGGTTTCCTGTAGCGTATTTGAATTGGAGGATTTTGAGTTTACCTACTTCAGCATTGTAGTTTTAATCCCACGGAACCCACACTTTTCAAGTCATTTTGTCCGTCCCCTGCACAAACGATCGAAGAGGTTCGACAAACTATTTTCCGCTAATTGCATCGTTACGTTCTAACTCGCTTGATTGTGTCTATGACGTCGTCGTGTTCTATTGCGCGCACGTTTTGTACGTCATGCAGCCATCTAACGCACCAAAGTGATTTTTATACTGGCAGCTACGAATACAGCTAAAAAAATGTATTTCACGAGAAAGCGTGCGAGTTAATTGATTTAACACCGCGCCCTCGGTGGAAATATTCCCGCAGAAAATTAGGTGCTTCGCCCTACTATAACTGAAACAGAGGTCGCTCTTTCCTTTCTTTCCTTTCCTTTATTCTTTTTCTGAAATAAAGAGAGACTATTTCAAAAGTGTACTAACTCCAAAAAAGTCTACAGCACGAAGTATTCCCAAGCGGTCACCCGTCTAAGTACTATCTTCGCCCGACCGGGTTTAACTTCGGTGATCGAACGAGAACCGGTGCTTTCCCGATGGTATGGCCGTAGACGTCTAAGCTTGGTTTCCTTTAGCGTATTTGAATTAGAGGATTTTGAGTTTACCTACTTCAGCATTGTAGTTTAATCCCACGGAACCCACGCTTTTTAAGTCATATTGACCGTCCCTGCACAAACGATCGAAGAGGTTCGACAAACTATTTTCCGCTAATTGCATCGTTACGTTCTAACTCGCTTGATTGTGTCTATGACGTCGTCGGTTCTATTGCGCGCACGTTTGTACGTCATGCAGCCATCTAACGCACAAAGTGATTTTTTATACTGGCAACCAGAACAGCTAAAAAATTGTATTTCGTGAGAAAGCGTGCGAGTTAATTGATCTAACACCGCGCCCTCGGTGGAAATATTCCCGCAGAAAAATAGGTGCTTCGCCCTATTAATAACTGAAACAGAGGTCGCTCTTT